>JAMWET010001329.1:0-442500 GCA_024036415.1 Prochilodus magdalenae | reverse complement strand
ATTTAAATTATTTTTAGATGAAAAGAAGAATGGTGGACTGGAAATTTTTCAATTATTATATTCCCCGCGCTGAAATAATTATCTCTCGTTTATCGACAGGCATATTAAGTGACTGTACTTATCCTTAAATAAAAATAATCCTAACTGTAGATGAATAAATAATATCTGTATTTCGGTTCTAAAATAATGGAATTATAATAAAACAAACGTCTCTGGTACGTTTTTCCTTCACCGCAAACAGCCATTATGTCTAAAACGAAAGCCAGCTCACTCGTTTGAAGCAGTGTTCGATGTCTGACTAACTGAAGAGCAGGATTAGGTTTAATTTGTTCGGATTCTCTTCTTCAAACCCTCCTCCAGACTTTTTCTGAGACATCGTTCCCCCCGTGTTTCTCAGCTTCACAGCTTTAGCTTCCTTTAATGGTGAACTGCCAGCGCACGTTGTCACGTGGATAAATTATTTAGCAAGCATACGTCATAGCCCAGCCAGAACTTACATATATATTATTCCCCTTTTAATAATTATTGAAATGTCTTTTTACACTCTTAAAGTTCTTTTTTTGTAAGCTTTAGTCTGTTTTCCAAAAAAAAAACTTTTCTCAGTCGACTTGAAGGTTCTCAGTCAACTTCAAAGGGTCTCCGACTGACGATTCCACTCGTCGACTTCTTAAGAGCAGCACCTCAGACTAGCATGACTAGCAAAATATATACCAGACAAAGCCATTTATTACATGCTAATGTTATTTGCAATGCCTGTGTTATACATTTATATATATATATATATATATATATATATATATATATATATATATATATATATATATATATATATATATATATATATATACACACACACACACGCACGTCACAAGCCATAATACAGAACGACTGTGTGGAATATCTCTACAACTTCTGTGAGATTCTCCTGTATAGGTCTGCTGAACAGTTCTGCAGCACCAGCACTGCATATAAATGGCCGTTCTGTGCATACTGTAGCAGCAAACTGTCACATCACTCAGGTCATGCAGGGGTAGTCAATGTGGTGACAAAAAGCTCTTGCTCAGAATATGGAGTGGGAGTAGAGTCATTTCAGAGTGAGAGAAAACAGACATGGCTGAAAAGCCATGGCAAAATCACCTCCCCCACCACTCACACGCTCCAGCACCAAAGAACAAACCTACTAAGTAGACTTTACTTTACCTTTTGTCATAATCACTGTAAAAATTTTGGACTGTAGCCTGGTAGTTTTCAACTTCAGACAGAAGCTCCGCCTTCATAGTAGGATGAATTGCCTCGAGAGTATTCTGTGTTTGCACCACCTTAAATTTAAATAAAAAGAAAATACATAGAAAGAAAAATATATACTCTGTGTGGGGAAGTGCAACAATCACCATTTCACAAAAAAATTGTCATTGGCTAAAATGTCCATCAAAGCTTAAACAAAAAGAAGCAAAACATGACTTAAAATGATCAGAATTTAGAACTATGATCCGAGAACTGTCTGGGCACGATCTTGATATTCTTGGTTAGGGTTGCACCGATACTGCACTGCTGAAATTCCAGATGTATTGGCATACACATCTTCCAAAAAGTTCAACTTTTGTCTCGTCAGTCCACAGAGTAATTTCCCAAAAGTCTTGGGGATCATCAAGATGTTTTCTGGCAAAATTGAGATGAGCCTTAATGTTCTTTTTGCTCAGCAGTGGTTTTCGTCTTGGCCCTCTGTCATGCAGGCCATTTTTGCCCAGTCTCTTTCTTATGGTGGCATCATGAGCGCTGACCCTAATTGAGGCAATTAAGGCTTTTACTTTTTTTTATGTTGTTGTTGGGTCTTTTGTGACCTCTTGGATGAGTCATTGCAGTGCTCTTGGGGTAATTTTGGTCGGCCAGCCACTCCTGGGAAGGTTCACCACTGTTCCACGTTTTCACCATTTGTGGATAATGGCTCTAACTGTGGTTCGCTGGAGTCCCAAAACTTTAGAAATGGCTTTATAACCTTTTCCAGACTGATAGATCTCAATTACTTTCTTTCTCTTTTGTTCCTGAGTTTCTTTGGATCTTGGCATGATGTCTAACTTTTGGGTATCTTTGGTCTATTTCGCTTTGCCAGGCAGGTCCTATTTAAGTGATTCCTTGATCGAGAACAGGTTTGGCAGTAATCAGGCCTGGGTGTGGCTAGAGAAATTAAACCACAGTTATGTTTTAACTGGGGGGCAAACACTTTTTCACACAGGGCTTTGTAGGTTTTGAATTTTTTTTTCCCTCAATAATAAAACCTTCATTTAAAAACTGCATTTAATGTTAACTTGTGTTGTCTTTGACTAATATTTAAATTGTTTAATAATCTAAAACAAGAGTGACAAACATGCAAAAAAAAAAAGAAGTCATGAAGGGGGCAAACACATTTTCACACCACCATAAATGCAGTATAAGTAATGGCAATAGAGAATATTAATACCATGAAGCAGTTTCCTCATGTGCAACTGCGCTACTGAGTGATGCATGCATATGCACAAGTAGGTGGAACATGACTAAAGCGAGGAGTAACACTGGCAGTGTGGGTGGACAAACCAAATATGCACATGGCATTGGCACGAGTGCCCTTTGGAACTTATTCTGTGGTGTTGATGAGGAAGAAGAATTGGACTGAACAAAGGCAGCTGATTGGGTTAAGGGTCGCTCTCGTATGACCATCAGAGCAGAGACGACAGGATGCTAACGTTTATTTGCTTTACCTACAGTAAAACTTGGGTCTAGGCAATTTGTGTGCGAGGTGTGGTTCTGTTAACAGTGAACAGAAAGTGAATGCAAATGAAGGGAACAGCAAGCCACACAATACTTATCGTCGCTGTCCAAAGAAAAACATCTCCAAAATGGCAACTTTACAGGAGAGGCCAAAAACCTCATTTAATTTGAATGGAAGTCAATGGAACCAAACGTCTTTCCAAGCTGTTTTGGGCCATTACTGTTGGTCCATTCATTATGAAATTCATAGCCAGTGTAAACAGCAGCTCATGTGATCCGATGAGGTATAAAAATAAAAATCAACAAAAATGGAGATACTTGTTTTTTATTGGACAGCATGTGTGGACAGTTATGCGTGTTTACAGCACTGATATGGACTGAACCTAGATTTACCATGGGATCAACTGAAACACCAGCCTGTTGTGGTGGGCCATTGCGGCTTAGCACCTGTATGAGCCTTTTCAGCACTTTCAGCATTAGACTACATCTTCAATATTTTGTCTGTCTACTTATTTCTAATACTGGTAACACCATTCAATGAACAATATGCATATTCATGGCACTATCCTGATTCTTTTATGCTGTTAAAACAAGCATTCACTGAAAAAGCTGGAAGCAAGCATTGTAAACCAGGTACAGATTCTACCAACAATGACTAACAATACGGGTTAATAAATAGTTTGAAAGGTGCCACTTTGGCCAAATCCACAAATTCAGGAAGCTGTTTAGCTCCAAGACAGAGCAATTACACAGTCCACAGTTTATCTATATAAATCTATATCTATATAAACTGGTGTGTCATTATCTGCATGAGACAGGGCCATGGGGTGGGGCCTGGTGTTCCCATCAAATTCCATTCCTCAGTAGCAGCTACCAATACCACGAATGGCTGTAATATTTACCAAACTCCAGCAGTGTTTGACAGTTGTACACATTAGCCTGAGTGTTGCAAAGCCAGACCAAGCCAAAGAAGCTGCTGTGCACATATGTTTATACACCACTGATTTATCTGCATTATACCCCAGTTCTGTTTTTACCTTCATTACTATTAAATTATTTCAGCTGTTAAAATATAGCACTCATTATTAAATTATTTCTTATGACTAATAATGTAGTAATAAATTACTCATTGTATATTAATAAAAATAATAATAATAATAAAAAACTCTCCTTAAGCATCTGCACACCAGCGAGCATTCGGTTCTTGCAGTCAGCATGTTAGATGTCGGAGAAAAAGACTGGGAGCAAATTGGTATGGCCAGAGAACTAGGCCGGAGCATCTCTGAAACAATATTGTGGAGTGCTCCCAAATAGCAGGGGGGAACACCTACCAGCTGGGGTCCAAGGAGGAACAAACTTCAGCCAACAGGGTGCTGGGCACCTAAGACTCATTGTTTCCAAAGTGCCACAAGAGCAGCCTTGTCTGATCTACACTTACAAAAAGGCAACCGTGTCGCAAAAATGTAAAATTATGATTATGTGAGGAATGTGTCAAGGCACAGTGCATCACCCCCTGACCTAGTGAATGCATTAAACAGGCAGCCTAGTACCTAGGGTTTGCTGGCACGGCCGGTTGACTGAATGGGTAACTGATCCTGTGCTTGCTAGGTTAGCTTTTGCTAGCTATTAGCTTTCTTGTTGACTTGAACTGAGAACAGGACATGGCTGATGCTTGTGAGCAGGACGAATCAGCCTTGTGATTGGTGAGGACACTACTTATGTATAGATAAGGGCTGCCCAGCTTCTATAGAGTAAGGACAACGTTGCCAAAATACATCAGCCATTTAGTGGGAACTGGAAAGTTACTGACAGGTCATGCTTCATCTATACACATCATGTGCCCACTAGAACAACAACAATGCATTCAGGTTGGCCAGACCTTTAACACGTTTAGACTGTCAACATTAAACCTGAACAATCGGGAAACAAACTCACCAACACTTTGAGGTTTTTCCAGGCATATGTTAAACTGTCCATCCTCTCTGCATTTCCATCACTGAACTGCAGCTCATGTCTATTCAGGAGGGCAAACGACTCCTCAACTGGCCCGACAGTGGCATCAATCTGTATCTCAGCCTCACGAATCTCCTTCAGAGCAGCCATGGATACTCTCACATCATCAAGATCGGATATGGGCCTCTGAAGCTGTCGGCTCACCGATTCCACAAAGGAACTTATCTCCCCCATGTCTGTAGAGGCACGTTGATTTAAGGCTGCCCCATATGTCCGTTTCCATGCTCGACACTCCTGGGTCAGGGAGAGCTTGAGGGAGTGGATGTCGTAAAGGATGGGGCCAAACGTGCAGAGAGAAGGGAGCTCTTCTATTTTAGCTTCAAGGGCCTAAACAAAGTGAGTTTTTGCAACACATTAGTAGACAGCACACTGTTCAGTTTATCTTGTAGCTCTTAGTGTGTAGGATACAGATAAAGTATAATACTTTAACCTTAATTCTGACACACATGATCGCTCCTTTCAAAAGAGGGAGGGCACCAAAACCACTACAGCCACTACAGCCTGTCAGTAATTGGTGAAAATAAATGGAGGTCTAAGGTTGTTTTCAACAGATCCCTTCTGTGGTTCATTTTCAGAAACCATGCAAGTGAAACATGCATGAAAAGACAGCATACCAAAAAGCCTGTACAATTTAAACTCGCACAACCTAAACATTTATAAACTTAAACATGCTTTGATTAGTTGACCAGAACCTACTTTTTCTGATACAACCATCTAAGGGCGTAACGCTGCAGATGTAGAACTAAAGGCTAAACTGGCTAATCTGTCTCTCCTTGAAAACAACAACAGAGACCCCAAAAGCTATAGAAAAAGCTATACCAAGCAGGAATAGGAAACATGTCTACTGTCTCCAACTGTGTAACTACAGCAATTGGTGTCCTCAGTTCTCATAGTGATTACTAAATGTGGTTCAAAAGGAAAGGTGATGTAATATAGTGGTAAGATATTTATATATATGGTCATTTTAATATAGCACACTCTTATATATATATAAATAATATATATATAAAATAATCACACTTACAGAATAATAGGAAAGCCTGGAACTGAACTCAGGGAGGGATGGACTGGTGTCACAAAATGCTTTCACTTGTTCTGCTGGGTCCTTGAGAGAAAGGAAGGATTATCAGCAGCGCATACTTTCTCAGCTAGATCTCACTTCTCCTAAATTACTGACATATACATTTACATAAATGATTTCAATGCAATATTATTATTATTATTATTATTATTATTATTATTATAGTATTTACAGCATGTCTAGACCTGCCTCTTGCTTGCAGATATAGGGGTAAAGCTGTGTATTGCTTACCTCATTCCATAGAGCGGAGAAGTTCATAAGGTCCACTAGAATGTCTCCAGCATTTACTTTAAGAGAGGACATGATGGAGTTCAGCTGGGCAACAGCCTTAGTGACATCCTTATGCTCAGCAAGCTGTCTGTCAAGTGGTTTCAGTGTAAGCTGTTTGGTCACTGGGCCATCATCTCCCAGCTCCCGTGCTGCTAGCTGCTCCAACTGCAATATTTGATGTACGTTAGATTATAAATGGATGACACTTGGGTTTATTACCACCAAATTACCAAATGACATGAGAACAGTCAGCACCAGTCTGAAGTTTTTTCCTCTACCAATCAAATCACTGTTAGTTGACTAGCAAGTTGTGATGATAACAGTAAAGTGGCAACTATGCTTTAGTGCATCACACTACCTTACATTTAACAGATGCTCCTATCCAGAGCGAGTCAAAGTTTTTGTACATAGGTAGGCAAAGCCAGTTGTAGGACTCTTGCACAAGGACTTATATTATCCTTCCCAAAATTAGATTTGTCAATGTATCCTAATTGCTCTAAAGATAATATGCTTCCAATAACAATAAGCATAATGTAATTATCAAGTTTTCACTAGGTAAAGCTTCTTTCACACTGCAAGTTATCCTGGCGTACATCAACTTAAAGTAATAAATCCATTCACCTGTAGCTGTTTGTGGTGTAAATGTGAGAATTTCCAGAGGGGAATATCCTTTGCCATTGACAGGACTGTAGCCACTACTTTGCTCAGAATACTCTGTACAACACAGACAAATAAAAACACAATTAGAACAATATTAAATGGGTTTCTTTTCTAGAAATCATTGTTAGCATTTAATACAGCATGCCAATATACAGTCTGTACAACAGGTAAATACAAAAGAAAGGAAGCAACAGAAAAACAGGGGTCTGTACTCTTCTTGGAAATTTAGAACTGTTCCATTATGTTTGTCGTCTGAGACCAATCTTACTTGGACACCCCCAGTCTTTCCTGCTGTTTGGCTGATATGTATAAACGAGACAGTCATACCTGTATTTCCTCAAGGCTGGGTTTGAAGATGATGCTAGGAATGGCTAACTCAAAGGAGGCCCTGAAAAGAGGGGCATGAGGTGCTGGATGGGCTGATGAAGACGATGAATGATACTTATGGTTTGCAACATGGAGACGACGCCTCAAAGAATCCAGGGAACGTTTGGTTGCTTTGAAAAGAGTAGGACTCTTTAATAATAAGTCATGCACGGGGAAAGGTATACATGCAAAAAGAACATGGGTGATATAATGTTAGTAGGGTTCCAGCTCCCAAACCTTTGACCAATGCTTCAGTGTTCTTTTGACAGAGCTGGGACATCATCATGTAGAAACTGCAGGGCAAGCAAAGCTGGCACCGGGTCTTCTGTTTAACATCAGGGTGAAGGCACTGGAATGAGTCCTAGATATGCAAGAAAGATTGAATTCTAATATGGTCCCCTACATCAGCAAACCACACATCAAAAAATCTACAGGACCACCACACTTATCACATTCCTTATATATGGAAGGCTGGGAATCACTGGACAGTGCTTATATGTGCTCAGTGCCTAACACCAGCCCTGTTCTTTACTTTCTTGTGACTTTCCCAAAGCATGTTGTTTCCCTTACCTCCAAGTTCACCATCTCACCAGGCTTCATTACCCTTTTTAATTCCTCGATCATCTCATACATGGAACGTTCAACCTGTTGACTTTGACTGTGGAGAAGACAAGGCGCTCTCATTAGTACGAGGCATTTACCATGTATTCATGAGCTTGGAGTACTACAGTACAAGCTAAAGCATAATAAACCATCCTTGCGCTAGTGACTTAAGCAATAAGCATTCCAAAGACATCCCTCTCACTATTGAACACTGTAAGAAAAGGCACCTCAGACCCAAAGACTGCTCCTTATAGTGAGAGTCAGTTCACAGCTCTGCATATGTATTCAATGTGGACCTTAGCAGTCATGTTTTCAATGTAGTCTCTACAGTTTTTAGCAGCGGCAGTGCAGACTGAGCACAGTGCCATGTAATACAGGAGGCGGTTATGCTGGTCTTAGCCTAAGCCCCAGCAGTGATGATGTAGATGCTGGAGATTAGAGTACCAGCTCTGTGATCAGAAGGTCACTAGTTCAATTCCCTGAAACCGCGTACATTACTGAGTGCTCTTGAGCTACTGCTTTCTGGGCATTTTGGATAGGGCTGCCACTGCTCCGGGCATATGTGCTCACTGCACAGGTGGTTTAAATGCCGAGGCTGAATTCCTCAGTGTGTAGATAGATTATTAGATAGGCTTTTTCATTACTGTATTATATTTTTAACATAAAGAATTTTATGTGTTTGGTTAGTGTATATGTAATCTAATTTGTGTAGCTTTCATAATCCAGGTTTTGTTGATGGTACCCATATGCTGAAATAATACCTACTGATGTTTGTGTGGTTGGTGGCCTATTTATGCATTCTGAATCAAATTCCAACAACTCTCTTTAAAGATCTTGTTGACAGGTGCTGCATTACTCTAAGTGCATTGACACTACCCTAATGTTTTACACCCCTCGGGAAGGAACATTCCAAACTGCTTATTCATAAAAGCAAATGTTTAAAACGGACAACACTATTTTAAAAGCTATATTGCTCAGCTGTAAGATGCAACACTCCGGAGAAACTAGAGATCAGCTTGGACCTTTTTTTTTTTTCCAGTTACGCATGTGTTTTTAAATCAGGGCACTAATGAAATTGACCTTTGATGCTACACATGCTATGCCTTTGCAGTATTGTGACTGAGCAAGAGATCATTATTAGAGTTATTTATACAACACAGCCATTGTGCACTATGACGCCATCCATCTAAAAACACACTGCATAATGATGCTGTTGTTTTTTCCTCAGCTACACTTCTGCAAAGCCCAGTTTACTAGATTACCTATAAAAACTACTGACGGGTAAAATATTCTTTAAAATGCAGTGTGTGCAAGTAGAAAGGAAAACACTACACCTATTAGACTTTGCAGTGGCCTTCCACTAGAACTGATTTTAAATCTTGTTAAGGGAATAAATGGTTTGACAAATCGATACAGTGTATTTCATTTTTGGGTCTCAAAGTCAAATCAAATACTAGTTTTAAAATCTATTCATTGTCTTTTAGTGGGCTTTGCTGGCTATATTCATTTTGTTGTTCTTTTATTATATACCTCTTGTAACTGACCTACAACGCTGCATACACTATATTGCCAAAAGCATTCGCTCGTCTTCACACACATATGAACTTGAGTGGCACACCATTCTTAATCCATATGGTTTAATGTGATGTTGGCTCACCCTTTGCAGCTAGAACAGCTTCAACTCTTCTGGGAAATCTTTCCACAAGGTTTAGGAATTTTAGGAAATTGCTCCAGAGAAGCATTGTGAGGTCAGACACTGTTGTTGGACTAGAGGCCTGGCCCACAATCTCCACTTGAATTTATCCCTAAGGTCGGATGAATATCGTCCATACACACTATGTGCCTCAGCATCCACTGACCCTGCTCTGGCATTGTATGTGGCCTACCACTTTGTAGCTGAGTTGCTGTCACTTCCTAATCGCTACCATTTTTATAATCCCTCTGAAAGTTGACTGTGGAATATTTAGTAGGGAGGAAATTTCACGACTGGACTTGTTGCACAGGTGGCATCCTGTCATGATACCACGCTGGAATTCACTGAGCTCCTGAGAGTGAACCATTCATTCACTAATGTCTGTAGGAGCAGTCTGCATGCCTAGGTGCTTGGTTTTATACACCTGTGGCCATGGAAGTAATTAACACACCTGAATTCAGTTATTTGGATGGGTGAGTGAATATTTTTGGCAATATAGTGTATGAAAAGTAATAGGGAAAGTTCTTCTCCTTCTTCTTCTTTGTATTCATATACTCCAGAGTAAAGTTTGTCATGTAACTCACTTCCCATACAGAAATAATACCAACATCTATTTAGTATGCTTTGAAACATACAACAAACTCACGTCATCAGTGTATGTCTTGCTGATGTTACTGTGCTTTCGGTTTGAACGAGGAAGCTCTGGGGATGTACTGGATCCTCCTCAGGAAGAGCAAGAAGGGCAGTGAAAGACATAGACTCCAGAACCCGCTCAATCCGACACTCCAGTATGTCTCTGGTCACCTTCGCCACCTCCTCTAACTCTTGCAGAGCTTCGTATACATAGTCGATGACTAAGGCAGAAGAATTTGTTGCAATAATTGAAAAAATAATAATATAATAATATTGATTATGCCATCACAGTGCCTCACATGTGTTGATGTTAAGGGAAGTCCAAGAGAGAGTGGTGAGTCCAGGAGCAAGTGCGCTTTCCACGCGATTGATAAAGGGTCTCATTAGGGGCTGGAGCAGCGGAGGGATCCTGTTTACAGCCGTCTCAAAGTCTTGCAGCATTTCCACCAGTCTGCAAAAAGAATGTATTTCTACTAAAATTAAAAGCTCTACTAAAAGGCAAAATGAAGCTGTTAAATAAGAAACCCAAAATACACCTACTTAATGTGATGGTTCTTCAACTCCATTCTATTAGCGTACATATTGAAGATGACCTTTGGCACATGAGCACCCAATCTGTGCATGTATTTTGCTTCTTGCAGGACCTCCAGAACCATAGGGTCCAAGTTCACAAAGATCTCCTAAAAGGGTGAAATGAAATATAACAAAACAGACATGTTACTATTCTTTATTCACGTTACTATTACTAGATCTATCTATCAATCCATCCATCCATCCATCCATCCATCCATCTATCCATCCATCCATCCATCCATCCATCCATCCATCCATCCATCCATCCATCTATCTATCTATCTATCTATCCATCCATCCATCCATCCATCTATCTATCCATCTATCCGTCCATCCATCCATCCATCTATCTATCTATCTATCTATCTATCTATCTATCTATCTATCTATCTATCTATCTATCTATCTATCTATCTATCTATCCATTCATCTATCTATTATTTACACGGACAGAGCAGCCATAACAACACTAGCAAAATGAATACCAAAACTACTTTTGCTAAAATCAAACATTTACTACTAAATTATAGAAGCAACCTATTAACAAAACTCTCTTTTTCATATTTAATAAATAATAACTAGCTGACTACATGTTTCATATTCGAATCATTCATCAATCAGTAAAAAACAGTCCTTAGGCCCGTAACAGTTCTCTTAACTCTTAATGCCATCCCAGCTAGCAGTGAACACAAAACTTTGGCTAACCTTACCTACAAGTTCTTATGAGTTTTAGAGAAAATGTTTTAATCTGATACTCAGAGAACATTTTAAAGATGATTATATCAGATAATACTCCTAAAAGGTTAAATGGTACCTAAGACATAATGTTTCGACTGCTACATTCAGAGGATGTTTGGAGGATGTTTTCAGGGCCACAGATTAAGTTACACAACAACAAAAGAGGAGCCTTCTCAGCGCAACATTCGGAAAATGTTTTATAGTTGTTACTGAGACCTGAAGTAACAGATTGTTTTAGAGAACATTTCCCCAGCTTTAGGAAGAACATTCTGGGAACCAAACTTACATCTAAAAACTATAATCAAATATTGCACTGCATATTCTTAGAACATTTTTAGAACAAATATTTTCTAGCTGATAGAGCCCAACCAGTCCATTTCACTCAAAGTAAAAGGACCCAAAGTAAATATGATGCCATTTGCATCCTTCTTCGTGCATGAAGCCAATCACTTGAGAAAGAGGCCATTAGGAAAGGGGCCATTATGCAATATATCAAAAGAATAAAAAAAAGATAACAAAGAAAAAGAAAAATAAACTGTATTAATTTTACGACCATTTTTGGAACAATTTAGAAGGTAAATGGCATGAACATGAGTTAGGAAAGTTAACAAAGAAGTTTACCGAACTTTTACAGAAACTAAAAAAACAACTACTTTACCTCAACGCTAGTTTTCTCTACATCATAAGAGGTTAAAATCATCAACAGAAAAACAGACTCCAGTAAAAACTTGAAGGAACCTTGGTATTTGGATGCCTGATGAGAAGCGAAGCATTGAGGCCTTGCTGTCCCAGTTCTGCTGCACTGACCCAGCCTCTGTGGTACAGCAGTTCATACTCCACTAGAACTGCTGCCATTTTGTTGTATGCTCGAATTATCTTCTTTACCTCCGGAACCTAACAAAAAGAGAGAGAAGGGTCTTTCAGGTCATCTTGTTCAACACAAGTACAAATTTGCTACACTTTCAAGCTGATCATACACAATACCTTATTGCATTACTGGGGATGTGTTATCCTTAAATACTGACCCTTGTTCCCCAAATGGATGATGTAATTTTAACCTATCTAATGAAATATTCCAGAATTTCATTAAAAGTATTTCATTAGACCTATATGAGAGCTGTGTGGCTAATATGTGGGAATGTGCTGTGTTCCCACCACAGCAGATTAGAATGGAGACAGAAGTGAAAGGCCAATAAGGCTAAATCTGTTTCATGGCACGTTCCTATGTTCCTCCCAGCTCTCCTAAGTGCTTACATGTTGTTGATCTAACTCTGCACATCTAGAAATCCAGGACAATACAGGTACCACAAAAGCCTCAGCAGCCTTCTCTGGTTTCTGTGCTAATTCATTCACCTCTCTCTTTGTGAAGGACTACCCAGAAGTAGGGTGCAGTGCACAACTACATTGTTACATCAAAACCAAAAATATTAGTTCAATACATTTTTGTCTGACACCAATATACTAGTTGCATATACTTCAAATTCTAAATTTAATGAAGAGCCCAGATATCAAACGTTTAAGCCTAACATCTCAGTCAAATGATCACTGGTGCTTTCAGTAGTAGTCATGGATGTCAAGAATCATGAAGACCAGGGTGAGTTTGAAACTTAACATCCCAGGAACATACTAAAAATGCTGGTATGATAAAATTTCATGCTATATTAAACATCAAGCAAAGCTTGAATGAAAAATGTAAGGCATAATAAAAATATGATAAAACACGTATATAAAGTGCTGGTCAGACCTTTATGAAAGCTGTGTGACCGTGGCTAATATGTGGGAATGCATAATGAATTGACTGACAGCTCTCTGCAACACTCCTAGCCTGCTAAACCAGTCACACTGAACTAAAACCATTACTAGTGTTTATATGGGACACTAACTGGACTACAGGCAAACAGATGTGCACATGGACAAATGAACAAACAGACAGATGAGCAGCACATAAGCAACACAGATAAACAGACAGATGGAGGGACAGCTGAAATACATACATATACATATACAAATATATATATATATATATATATATATATATATATATATATATATATATATATATATATATATATATATATATATATATATACGTATACACATTTATATGATTACCCATAAAATGTCCAGTTTATCCTTGAGTATTTGCATTGGCAGCTCAATTTTTCTAAACAGCTGACGTGCCCACATGATCTTTCCGGCTACCTATAAAGAGCAGAAGTTACAGGGTTATTTGTAGAAACAGAAGTATTAGCATTGCACAGAAAACTAAGCAATTCCGGTGTTAAACGTATGTGTGTACACTCACAGGAGGCATGTTGCGCGGTATGGGAGGGTTGTCTTTGTGCTTTTGGTAAAGTTTGCGCACCTGTTCCAAGTCATTAGCAAAACGCTGCAATACAATTTCATACTTCTGACTGAGGTCCATCTGATTACCCGCTCCTTTCTCAAACTTAGACAACAGATCCAGCAGCTGCTCAGTCTGAGGACAAAAACCTACAATCATTTTTCATTCATAGATCTATGTGACACATTTAAAAAGAGAAGTAGAGAGTCTTGGTGACCAAACTGGGGAGCAGAGCATATATATCTCTGTATTTACCTGCTTTGGTTTCAGACTTTCCCTTTGGTTTTGTTTGGTAGTCTGGATTTCCTGTTTTTGGCACTGGTTTGTTTTTTTCCATTTCCCCATGTTTTGAGGATTACCTTACTTACCACCCAGTGTAGGATTAAAGCTATCACTCTTATTTTTATCCACAAGTGTGTGATTTGTTTAAGCCTTTTAGTCGTCTTGCCAACAAAGTACAAAAACTACAAAACAGCAATACTTCGTACTTCCTATTACAGGGTAAGGGTTTGATGTCTAAATGTAAATGTAATCTAAATGTGTACCGTTAATCTAAATTTGAAAGCCAGAAAAACAGAAATATAAATCACTGCTAAAATGCTAAGTTTGAGAGAGAGATACAGAGAGAAACCCTTACAGATACAGGCTGCTGAAACAAGGTGTCCAGTAGCATCTGAAGCGATTGATACAGTGTCTGTATTTGTCCTTTGAAGTCTGCGTAGTCACTGTCAAACTAAAAAAGAGAAAAGCCACTGTTACACAAGACTTGTAGTTTGCGTTGCTTCGCAGAAAAGGTGCAACCAAAGCTGAACCAGAAGACTGGCCACACAAAAAGATCATTCACTTTGGAACAGTTAGCAACCTGGCTAACTCAAGTGTTAATGCTTAGTTAAGCAGCTAACTTAGCAATTAGGCTAGCATGACAAACTCAGCTTCCATAAACAGTAAAATCTCAAACACAAAAACATCAGTTATACTATCAAAGCACTAGATATTATGCAGCCCCTCTTTTAGTGTTTATTTCTAGACAGTGTGGAAGAATGGTTAAGTGTTCAGTCTCATTGTTATGACGCCTATCCTACTTTCAAAGGCGGCAGTACATAGCTCATGAAGGATGTCATGTTTTTGTGGCATTCTCTAGGCTTACTCATCCACATGGAAGGCACTGTTAATCGATTTGGGGATGAATCTATCCCTGCAGATATGTGAAGCATTGGTTAGAAGAGCAGGGCCAAGATTTCCAAGTACTACCCTGGGCCCCTAATTCCCCAAATTGTAACCCAATTGAGTATCTGTGGGACCATAGTGATCAACATGTTTGTTATATGGATTCTCTTCCACACATCCTCCAGAAGTGGTCATAATAATGTGACTGTGTAGCTTTCAATCCTATTGTTGATCTTCAGTGCCTATATGAAGGTCCATCCTTTCAGAGGGGTAACCCAGAACTATGCATATCCTGAGAACTTTAATTTCACGTCCTTTCATTTCACTGTGAAAGTTAGTGTATCTGGGCCTTAAACAAATAACATTTATGGGAAAATTTCTGAGGTGTACCTCTGTTTTGCGGTGGTCCAGCACATTGTAAGTCTTGGATTTGATGCTGGTTACAATGTTTTGACAGCGTACGAGTATCTTCTCAATGCCCTCCACTTTTATTAACTGCAAGGCTGAGAGGGCTTCTAGAGTTGCAGCCATGTCGGCAATGTTCTCTAGCCGTTTGCAGAATGCATCAAACTTTCCGAAGATATAATTCTCACTGCCGAGAACATAAGATAAGGCTCATACTTCTTACAGAATATTCTGAACTATAGAAACACAGAAATATCAAATGCTAGGAAAATGGGAATAGTACCTAAATTCAAACTGGCGGTCAAGTGGGCTTTGCCGTAGTTCCTCCCACACTCTCTGAAAGCATTGCTGGTATTCCTGGTTCAGCAGCAGGCATTCCTGGATCCTCTTCAACAGTTCCTTCCTAGACAGGGAATAAAGTTTTAAGGAATCTGATCACCATGTTACAATGAGTGATCACTGAAGTATGCACGACTGCAAACATGTATGTTATTCTCGTCAAAATAAATGAAAGGAACAACATTATTACATACCATGGAATTTTTTTATTTTTTATTTTTTGCAGCTCGGGTCTATCTAGATGTGGGATGTAAGGTGATACCTAAAGTATGCACATTTACATGCTTTTATTTTATGTAAGTGTTATTACATATTATGTATTTTTAAGTATTATTATTCTACTGAATGACATTGAACATGAATTATTACGTCAGATTTTTAGAAACTGAACTTTTTTTTTTTAATGGTGCCCATAATGCTGGCTGAATTAAAGTTTACAGGGGTTGGACAATAAAACTAAAACACCTGTTTTTAGACCACAATCATTTATTAGTATGGTGTAGGGCCTCCTTTTGGGGCCAATACAGCGTCAGTTCGTCTTGGGAATGACATATACTGCGTCCTGCACAGTGGTCAGAGGGATTTTAAGCCATTCTTCTTGCAGGATAGTGGCCAGGTCACTACGTGATGCTGGTGGAGGTTCGTCCTTCTTGGTGGTATGCTGACATTACCCTGGATACCATGGCTCTTGATACATCACAAAGACTTGCTGTCTTGGTCACAGATGTGCCAGCAAGACGTGCACCAACAGTTTGTCCTCTTTTGAACTCTGGTATGTCACCCATAATGCTGTGTGCATTGCAGTATTTTGAGCAGAACTGTGCTCTTACCTGCTAACTGAACCTTCACACTCTGCTCTTACTGGTGCAATGTGCAATTAATGAAGATTGGCCACCAGGCTGGTCCAATTTAGCCATGAGACCTCCCACACTAAAATGACAGGTGTTTCAGTTTCATTGTCCAACCCCTGTATATGCATGCAAATAGCAGTCAGGTGTTGGTCAGAAGAATTTGGCAAAATGCGTGTCCTTACTAACGATATATCATATATCACTTTAGCTTTTTTGTCCTTGTCCTTTGTGTCCCTGTTGGCATGTTTTATGTTTGTTTATGTTTCTTCTTTTCGTTGGAGGGTGAATGTAGGATGTTTTCTTAGGATTTTCTCTGTTTTTCTCCACTTAGCTCATCCCACTTAGCACAGCAAATGTGAAATTGCATGTATACATATTTTATATGTATAATTTATTGACATTGTATTAAACTGGAATGTGGGGTGTTGATGTAGAAAAGCTTTGCATGCATAAAAATTTTCTTGTGAAGCTGCGGCTTGTTTGACAAAAATTCAGTGGCAGTAGTTGTGTGTCCATGATAACTGTACTGTGCATTACCAAAAACCGGAACTTCTGGACTGTATGGAGCTCAACAACAGGTTTAAATGCTCACCTCTATATTGTGCAAGTAACCTTGTATTACTCATTGTATGTAATATATCATGTTTTTGTTCACAATAAAAACATTATTGTGTTTGTATCCTAAAAACTAAGACCACATAATTTCAAATATAAGATTAAGTCTTTGACTTAATTTGTAAAATGCGAATTCAGACAATAGTTTCACACTGACTTCTGACACTGAAAAACCAACTCTATACCAGCTTCTCCTAAAACCAAACAACCAAGCTAAAAACATCCAGGAACTATTTTCTTGTATGTTAAAGCAGCAAAGAAGCAAGCAATCTAACAAGGCAAATGCAAACATCTACATCATGTTTTATGACATAAAGCCCACCTGCTCAGGTCCCAGATTTTGGTTACTCCGTGGCAGAGGTAGAATTTGCATGTAGTGACCATTTGATTGGTGACCTTCACAAACAGGGAGGTCATGTGCTCAGAGGAATTGTAGTACCGGGACACATTTTGAATCAGACGAATGCTGTTTAGAAGACTGGGGATATGCTCCAACATACTGGTCTAGAGAAGCAAGACACACAGAAAGACATGCTACAGGCATCTGACACACCAAAATTTCACAGAATTTTCACAGAATTCTCAGAGTACTGCTGTGGTGAATGCATTGCTTGGAATCTTACCGGGGTGCATTTCCCCAGAGCCTTGAAAAACTTTTCTAATGTGTACAGATACTTGACATTATCTTTGGCCTCATTGGCTACAATTGTGATGTTTCCATCCTGTAAAAAAAAAAAGCGTTATAAGTTTAGGTAAGTATTTTCACAAATACATGCGAATGTTAAAACCATGTGGACTAACCAGTTCTTTCCATTTGCTCAGGGTCTTAGACTTGGCCACCTGTAGCACTCCAATAACTTTCTTGACCTCGGGTTGCTTTATTTCATCCAAAAGACTGTTGACAACCAAACACACAAGCACCGTTTCATACATCAGCTAAACATTACAACCTAGCAGAGTGGAGCATATGCATAAGATAAAGTATCGCTGGCCTATAATAACAAACACAATCGATCAAACACAGCATAGGGAAAGACTACCTGTTGAAGGTGCTCATTCTGCTTTTCCAGTACTCAAGTTCTACAGAGGGGCCAATGTCATCTGCTTCTTTCCTCATCTGCTCACTTTCAGCAAGGACCTGTTCTATCTGCTTGGCCCAGTGCAACAGCATCAATTCCAGACTCTCCACCAGGTCGGAGTTATTTGCTAGGGGTAAGAGAACCATGGGATTTAATTTTAAAGACTAGCTTGCAAACTCTTTATCTTAAACACGTTGCTTGTACATATTTTAAATATAGATCAATTAGGGTTTGCAGTACTAAGCAAGTTAGTATTGTTTTTAATGAGACATGATAATATTAATGAATACTGCTGCTATCAGTAGTAGAACCACCTGGTGCCTCAAAGGGTACCACCATACCACGACACCTGATGTCAGCCAAGTCAGCAGGCTCCCTGTGGTGTTTGACCTCAGTAGTTATGCTCTGGACTGTAATGACTTTGGCAGCTAAGTGGGACAGACAGTTTGCTGAGAGGGCCATTTGTTTCATTGAGGTTAAAGTGGACATAGAGTTTTCTGTGTATGTCCTTCATCAAAGCTCCACTGCATGCCCTGCACTTTGTCTCCGAGGCCGAAGCTTGTTCATTAACATCGTTCTCGGCCACATATGGACAGCGGGACATAAAGCCATGCAGCTGCCATTTCCACAAGTCTGGAAAACATCTCTAGCAACCACATAGACTTCTAACTCAACTTGAGAAGCTACATACTCTCTTTCACATCTGATGTAATGACATATATGATTAGGCCATGCACTTGCCGATCTTAGGGTGGACGCCCGAGCAAGAATTCAATCTTGATTCAACCCGCACTCATCTATTTGTCTTTATTCCCATCCCTATTTACAGTACCTCCATAGAGGCCCATTGTTTGTCCGCACATAACCTACAGTCCCCGCGTAACCTACAGTCACCAAACTGCATGTAATCATTCAAGGTAGATGCCCAAACTGTAATCCGAAGCCAAACTGACTGTGTTCCTTGTTTCTCCTGCAGTCTAGTGGTTCCACTGCACGTGTGACAATTATGATTATGTGAATGTTTAGCAAATATGTAACCTTAAAATCAATGTCTAAATACATTAAATTTGCCGCCTTTGCTGATTTTTACCAGCATTGATGTAGTCCATTGGCTCCTGAAGGTGGCTGAGATCTGGAGCAGACACCATGTTGCGGAGCTGAAATTTGTCCTCCATGTTTCTCCTAGCTGAAGAGAGGCTGCAGATGAACTTATCTACTGAGACTAGAAAATCCTGAACATGAGAGTCCCTCTGGCCCTCCTTCATGACCCCCCAGTCCTGGAAAAGAGGGGTGGTCCAGTTAAACAGGTAGAAGATCAATATACAGTCATTGTCTAAAAAAAATGTTAGCACAGATAGTTGCACCCAGAAGGACTTAAACTTTGTGGGTAGGTTTGGCATTGTAGGCAAGCCAATGACTCAAGTTTCACAGCCAGCACATATGACATAAGAAATGGTGGGCCTTATCTTTGTACCTGACTAGCCCAACAGTCACAACTGCACTCCAATGAGCAGTGATGCCCTTCATGAGTCATCCTGTTAGTGACCATTACGACCATTGCGTCGACTGCTCTTAGCACCATGTCACCATCGGCAAAGACTGCAATGGTGCCAAAAAGTGTAATGGAGTGACTCAATATAACAGCAACTCATCTTCAGCTACGAGTCCCGCTTTTTTATTGGTGGAAATGAAATCTATGTGTGGGGGCACGCTGGTCAGCACCAAAATGAACTGTTTGTTGTTACACGTCACATGTCCAAAACGCCTGGTGTCCTTCCACCTCCAGCTTTACTGCGAAATCTGCAGGAATGGTGTGATACACAATTAGGAACCTCTACAACTCCATGCCGAGACATCTGGGATGTTGCATTAGATGCAAACATGTGGCCCCAATGCCATTCTGAGAGCCATTACTTCTGTATGTGTAGCTCAATAAATATTATCCATATCAGTCTAAATGTATCAGTATTTATTGTTCCTGGTAACCTTTATCTTCCTTCCCAATAGCACTGCAATCTGACTTTCCTCTGGGTGCAGCTATACGTTTGGTGATGAGTGTATATTGTGCAGTCCTATAATGATATTTGATATTTGGTTTCTTTTAGGAAACCAAGCTGTACCAATACTGCATCAGTCTATCAAATTGTGCATTCAATACCTCTTGAGACCTGAGAGCTGGATACATGACATCAGTGAAAAGCTTCTCTAGACTCTGTAAAATGTTGCCATCCGTGCAGTCAAGCATTCCAAAATTCACCTCCTGCAGGGCAGACCATACATTAAATGACAGGGAAACAACACTACATTACTGAGGTGCCAATTAAACCACATTAAGAGGCTCGACTGACCTGTGACACGTTACTGGTTGTTATGGCCTTGTCTGTGTTGCGCAGAAAAAACAAACAAAAGCCGCTCAGGCTCTGTAGGAGATTAAAACCCATAATCAGGGGGGTGAGTTTTTCCATAGCAACAAATATACAAGTTCAAGACTGACACAATAGTCATTGTGTAGGTGTTGATGGATAGCCTGAATTAGTCTGGCTTGAAAGATGGGCATGATGAGTGCTGTACGTTTTTAGAACATCTTAAAAAGCATCGTTCTTTATTGCACACAAACAAGAAGAGAAATGAAGCTGCATTTCTACCTCTATGCTGCCCGTCGTGATGAACAGCTTTTTCTGCCCACAGGTTGCACTGAGAGACTCTGACCCAGATGGTACATTTCCATGGGCCTGTATGGAGTGGGGAAAACCATTCCGTTCTTATACAACCATCGGCCATAAGGTTACACCATGTCCATGTATCTACACTTACTGTCCATTTTATCAGCTCTACTTACTGCATAGGAGCACTTTGTAGTTACACAGTCACAGACTGTAGTCCATCTATTTGTCTGTATACTTTGTCATTCGCCATTAATAGTCAGGACCCAAACAAGATAAAGGACTACAGTCTGTAATTGTTGGTGCACCTATTTGGTAAGTGGAGCTGATAAAATTGAAAAGGGTGTTGATACATTGAGCTAATTATAATGTTATGGCTGATCGATGTATGTTCAAAAATAAACTACATGGTCAAAAGTATATGTATATAACCAGTGCAAGCATCGGTTTAATCAACAGAACAGAATCAGCAATATTCTCCTGAGAACGTGTTAAACTCTCTGATTGTGTTTTATTAGTAGGAGTAAGAAAAGAAAATGCCCTCATGTGTTTTAAGGGTCAGGTCATTCATTCATTGCCATAGCATCTATGGCATTTATTGTTCTAGGTCATGGGGTCTGTAGTGGGGGGAGGACTGGGCCTATTGAGGTGCTAGAGTCTATCCAAGTATTTGTTGGACGAAGGGCAGGAAGCACCCTGGACAGGTTGCAAGTCCATCACAGTGCAGACAAACATATACACACTCAACTAGGGACTATACAGAAACCAACACAGACATGGGAAGAACCTGCAAACTCAGAAAGGTTGGGGCAGGCCCTTCTTGATGTGAGGAAACACTATTACCCAACATGCCATTGTGCTGCCTTCCAACAAGGCAGTTTTTGGTCCTGTTGCTCAAACTTTCAGAATGAGCTATGCACATAGTGCTAAATAATTCATCCCTAGTTCACTACCAGGTCACAAACTGCAGAGGCTTCGTGGCTTGGTTTTCCATGGCGAACAGCCACGCTCCCTGAAACCTGCGGTCACATTATGCAATACCAAGTATCAGATGCTCAAATGCATAGTGTCAGTGGTAAGGTTTGGTTTAGCTGGCGTATAGCTGGCACTGTGCTTGTGAAATCTTAATGTTACAGCAGGGATATACAAGGATATTCTATAAAACGACGTTCAGGGGAAGGGTCTGTCTCGTTTAACACAGGAATTCCATCATACACTCAGTAAGGGTCTTGAAGAAATGGTGTGTTGTGTTTCTTGTGGAAAGACATGCCGGACCCATGAAAAGCCCTGAACTGGAGGCAATCACTTCCATTCACCTCAAGAACATAAGTAGGAGCAGGTGATGGAATGATGGCTCGCATTTTAAGGGGGTTGGATGAGCTAATGTCAGGGTTCTGTGCAGGTCAGTCAAGTTCTTGCCTCACATTCCTTCATGGACTGTACATGGTAGTGTTTTCATGATGAAACAGGAAAAGCCCTGTCCCAAACTGCTGCCACTGGCTTGACCATCCACAGTTTTCTACTATGTCATTGGAACACTGGAATTGCTCCAGACCACTAAACAAACTTTACAGTCAGCACCTCAAGCAGTCGACTTAGTATTGCTTAGTCATGAAATCTAATGTAAAGTCTTGTAAAGGCTTTTATAGCAGTCAGTAAATGACCAACTGCATATTAATCCTAATGTTTTCGGGAATAAGATTGTTAATGACCGTAATGTTCAGGTGTCCACATACCATTGACCATGTAGTGTATTTAGTTGTGTATTGTCGGTTAAGTTTAAGGAAACTGATTTACCAGCTGCATGACTTGATGGTAGAACAGCAATCTCTTAGATCCGTGGGCTGCGAAGAAATCTTCAATCATACTGAACTGTAAATATGCATAACATTTTTATACTTTTATATGAATAGCATTTTTTTTATTTCTGATTGTCAAGCAAATGAGCAAAATACAGTAATATTTCACAGTTTAAACATGTGATACATAGCCTCTGTACTTTTTACAGCATTGCAGTCTGTTTTTATTTGCATTTTGCACAGCGTTTGGAACTTTTTTGGAAATAGGGTTGCACCATTGGGATAATAGGTTCTCATCTGTTGCCCTTTATGCAACCATTACTGTATGCAAAATCCCAAATTTTGCAATTGAGCCTCTGTGCTATACTACAGTGGCCAAGAAGTGCAAAACAAATGAACATTTCAGAAAGCAAAATTACAAAAATAAAAACAAATTTACGAACGCAAAATATTACATTCTAGAGAACTTACTTATAAAAGCAAAAACAAATTTACAAGGGCAAAATAATCAGACATTTCAGGAAAAAAATGACTAAAGTAAAAACAATCTTACAAGACAACAAGAAACACTTTTACCAGTACCGAAACACTTTTACAAACTGCGAATTCTGAGGTGAAGTGTTGGTCTAGCACACAGGAAGTGCTTGTTGTAGACCCTTGTCAATCAAACTGTTTCATGGTGGGAGAGTGAGCGGATGGTGACAACACTAAATAATTTTTTCTCCATTTTTAAAAGAGCAGACAGAGGAAAGAGACAAACATGCGACGTCTAAACCACTTGGAGTTGGTTATAAACCACTGGTTCGCCACTATAGCTAGCGTTCCCAAAGCTAACAGCCCACTTACCTTCCTTAATATTTCCAACTCTATGTGGTTTAGACGTCACCTGTTCATCTCTTTCTTTGAAATAGTTTGATTGACAGGGTCTGCAACAAGCACTTCCTATGTGTTAGATATACGCTTTCCATCAGAATTCACAGTTTGTAAAGGGTAAAAAGTGCTGGTACAAGTTGGTAAAAGTGCTTCACGTCTTGTAAAATTGTTTTTGCTTTTGTCATTTTGTTTTCTAGTTTTTTTTGTTTGTAAATATGTTTTGTGAAATGTTCATTTGTTTTGCACTTTTTTCGGCCACCATACTATATAATACAATTTTTCTGGCAACAGGAATATGACGCACAAGCAGGACTTAAGAAAATAAAGTAACAAAGGACATGAGCAATAAACTAAGGTTCATTTATCAAATGAGTCAAACGTATTTGAAGTGATGTATCTTATCATGTATCATAGTACTGTAGTCACATTTGACCTACCTTATCATCTGAAATGAGAGCTTCTTCTACCTCCACCTCCCCCAGATTGACAGCATTGGCAATCTTGGCAACGAGGTACTTGTGTCTGCTGTCTAGTAAGGCTCGGCGCTCATCTTTCAGAGCTCTGGCTTGCTTGGCCATCTCCTTCCTTGCTTCATTAGACAGTACCACAGACCGTTTCCCAGCCACCTGCGAATGAGAGCGAGTACCCAGATCATAAGGGGATCTGTTAAGAATGTGGTGGCACTTTGAACTCCGGAGTGTGTTTTTCCACAGGTGGTACTTACTGCGGTTGCAGTCGTTGGGGAAGAGATAGCTGACGCTGGTGTTTGAGTGGTGCCTTTAACCTTTTGAGCCCCTATTCTTCTGTGTCCACTTACACCTATCAGACATTGTACAGCAAATTTGATTGCCATTATAAGAGACACAGCATCAATAGCAGGTCTGCACAGCTGTCACGTGATGTTCCCTCCCCCAATTTCCTCAATTCCTGCATTGATTTCTGGGTGGCTTCTGATTTGCACAACAAGCCTGAGTTGTACAGCAGGCCTGCTGAAGATCTAAATAGGGAAATGTTTGAAGGACATGGGGAGGAAGAGGAAAACCAGTAAGGGAAACACGGGAAATGCAGATAAAGAGTTTCACTGAAGGGAACATTCCCACAACTTTGGCTAACATCAGTGGTGAACAGTAAGGAAGTAAATGTAATTAGTTACTGTACTGTACTTTACTGAAGTATTTCCATTTTGTACATTATGCGAAATATGACATTTCTTTCGGCTTATGTGTGCGTAAAAACATAACATGTCTAAACTAAACAAGCTTAGTCATAGATTCTTAGCATCCATGGAAAGTCCGTTTCAGGCCTAGACTACACCAAGGACCACCTGGAGAAAGGCAGGTAAAGCAGGATGGGGTTAGTAAACAGATCAAACATGTTGTTTCTGACTTTGTGGGTAAATAGACCACAATATAGAAACATTTACACATAGTGCATTCATACAAACACTGTTTCCTTTATAGTAAATCTGTTTTGGCCGGTCTATGTTTATGCATTGCATATGTTTATGCATTTATGCAGCAGATACAATACAGTAAAGGAAAACTCATTTGTGAGCCTGTTTAAAGCTTTAACAAACTTTAATTACTTTAAGTTGCAAATAAATCTTAAACCGAAACTGTGCATGAAGTTATTTTATAGTTGTAGCTAAAGGAAACTGTTCTCCTTCAGTGTTCTGGGCTTATGTTTGTAAGAATAGATATCACTGTCTAAATAATGAGCTTCTATTAAAAGAGTCTTGTTCCAAAAGTGATAGTAGGACATTAGAGGCATAATAAATCAACCTTGCACATTTGAAGGTAGATCCTTTAGTACTGTTACTCCAGTGGAGGTCTAAAGGAGGACTTTTACTTTCACTGGAGTAATATTTTACCTTGGGTATCTTTACTTTCTAACTCAAGTACATGGTTTGTGTACTTCCACTGACTAACATCACCTACAAGTTCCAATAATGTTTTACAGAAAATGCTTTAATTTAATGTTCAAAGAATGTTTTAAAGATGTTTACATAGTTTTAGATAATGTTCTTATAAGATTAGATGTAAACTAAGCATAATGTTTTAACTGCCAAGTTAAAGAGGTTTGAGATTGTCAGGGCCACAGATAACAAAAGAAGAACTCATTATCAGAGCAACATTCTGAAAATATTTTATTTTTATGGGGATGACTTTTTTTTTTTAGAAAACCTTCTGGGAAAGAACATTCTGGGAACCAAAAGAAAACTTACAGCTGAGAAAAATTATGGAACATCTTTAGAATAAATCATTTCTGGCTGGGTTGGACTTCCTCCCAAACCTTGCTCCAAACACTTTCTGTAACTGTGATCTAATACTTGGGATGCAGAAGATACTGCCCTGACTGTTATAGCGTTTCATGAGAACTGCTTGGTAGGATAACCATGTAGTGTGACATTATACATGTTGGTCTGACCTGCACTCATCTGTTTGTCTTTTTTTCCTCCCTTGTTTCTACCATAGAGCCCCGTTCATTTTTGACCCTTCCCTAGCCCTATAGTCACAAAACTGCATGTACTCACTCAGGGCATATCCCCAAACTCTAATCCACAGCCATCCTGACCCACACATCTCTATGTGTCATTTATTCATCCCTCGTTCTTCCCTTAGACTCCCATTCATTTTGAGCAACACCTAGCAACGCCCAACAACCACTCAACAGACAACCCTCACATCATAACAACCACCTAGCAACACCTTAACAACCACTTGGAATACCATAGCAACCGCATGGTAATGCCAAAGCAACCACCAAGGATACCATAAAAAACCACATAGCAACACTATAGCAATCACTTGAGATACCATAGCAACTGCCTAGTAACACCATAGCAACCACCATGGATACCATAGCAATTAACTAGTAATATAATAATAATATAGGGGATATATTGCATACCAAACCATACCATACACCATAGCAGTCGCCTAGCAACATCATAACAACATCCTGGGATACCAATCACCTGTGATTTCACAGCAACTGCAGAGCAAAACTACAGCAACCTATGATGCCATAGCAAATGTCAAGCAACACCATAGGCACCACTTGGGACACCATAGCAACTGCCTAGCAACACTATAGCAGCCATTTCGGACACAATTGCAACTGTCTATCAACACTATAACAACTACCTGGGATACTATAGCAACTGCCTACCTATACCATAGCAACTACATTGGATACCATAGCAACTGCATGGCAACAACTTGTATCTGTAATTATTATAACTTATTTACTGTTACTAGTGAAAAGGCCTATGATGATATAATTACATATGTTGTGATTACATTAAAGAGATCTGTAACTCAGTTTTAAGTAGTGATCAGCAGTTAAAAGTTAATTACAGATATTTAAAATTCTTATTTTTACAAGTCATAACTGTATTTTTACTATTTAAAATTACTACTAGTATGACTGAGAGATGACTTTTAGCCATTAGACTTTAGCCATTTAAGGCTAAAACTGCATGCCAGAGATTTGCATCATCACAACTATAGGCAACACTGTACAAAAACCAAAGCTTTAGACTATTAACACTTTAGCCTACTTTAGCCAACACAGCTTTAGCCTACACAGCTTTAGCCTACTTACGCATTAGCATACTTTAGCCAACACAGCTTTATCCAACACAGCTTTAGCTTTAGCTGTGTTGTACACACCACCTCTATATCTGAGTTCAGGTGTTTCAACATATGTTTGTGAAATTCCTGCCATGCTAGATCTGCTCTAGTCAACTGTAAGTGATTACATTTATTCTGAAATGGAGATGTCTAGGAGAAACAGCAACAGTAGGGTAACGTTAATCCCACAGTATACAAAGACATTATAGACAACTGTATGCTGCCAACTTTGATAAGACTTGAATTAGTCTTATCTTAGTCTAACTACTTTGCCAGTATTAAACAATAGGTATGATATTTTTAATAGCCTGCATATCAATAAACTTCACATAAGGTTAAATAAACATGAACAACACAACCCAACTTTTAATAACATTACTATACTATGCTAGTAAGAAGTAACGTTACTGCTATTCTGCTATTATACTCCTCAGTATACTAATCATATCAGCTGCTTTTATAGACAACATGTACATACCTGGATGTATGTTGATGAGTGGTGGCTTTACATCCTGTAGATCCTGATTAAAGGACTGCTCTGGATTTGTGGCATCCTGACTTGCCACTTCTTTTGGAATTGCCCGGCTTTCGTCTTTCCCATTGGAGTCGTGATAACTATCCATGGGAGTCTCTGGTTCTTGAGATCCAGGCCCATTGTCCGTCTTTGGGGCTAAACCAGAACGTTCCACTTCTGCATTGCTTTCCATGGCAGGTGAATGTAGTTCCTCATCTGCCATTACTTGAGTCTCCTTTGTGACAATCCAGCTGCTTCAATGTCCAGTGAAGAAGAGAAAGGCTAAATTGCCATTGGAAAGGGACTCGGATTACCAGGTTCTAAGACTCTATGGTATTAAAGTGCCATTGTCATGATTAAACAACAATCAAATACATTGTAGATAAACTCATTAAAATGCAAATTCTCATTCTCTTACCTACACCTACCTCTTTCAAGTGCAGCAGATTATGTGCACAGGATTGACTTATACCCCTTAGGCAAAGTTTGACTGTTACCATAGTAACAAGCCCTGGGTGAGCTATTGCTTAGTCAAGTGAAAAAAAAAACAAAAAAAAAACAATACAATATCAGCTTTACAGTCACGGCCTTGCAGGATAGTTGTGGTACACTTTTTAACATTACATAATTACAACATACTACAAATCTGTACTATACTCTCCATATATAAAGTTAAAACTTTAAAAGGCTTTGATTAAAGATTAAACATGTGGTGCATGTGTCCCTAACAAAATGCCATGTGCACCTCAATGACAGCAAACTGAAAGCCATGATCATCATCTCCCCATATTCTAGGGTGTCTTTGCACAATGTGTTTGTTGGGTGAAATAGTTTGAATTTTTTGTCAGCGAGTGAAATGGTTGCTTGATTGAATACAGATTAGGAGCTTGTCTTGGCAAGTCCATGTCTGTGAAACTTTTCACCTAACAAAGAGCTCCCTGGTTACCTCAAGAGTATGTTCTAAGTCACTGTCTTACTGCATAGTAAATCGTGGCTTAGCGGGTTTGGTGGCATTTTTTTGCAACCTGGCAAAACGAAGTGTTTCTGTACAGTTCTGGAGTGACTGTGCTGCTTTAGTTCTAAAGATTATGGTTGCAGGTAAGATTCTGTGTTGCACATGGTGCCATATTTCTTATACTTGTAATATGATTGTTTCTGTTTTCTGGAAGATGAATATGAGGTAAGTAGTGGGTTTGGCTATTTTAGCCCCATACAGGGCAAAATCCTTCTATGACCATACTTTAGTTTGGCAGATTTCTACCCTGCTAAAGATGCCATGGTCAACTGCAAGTTCTGTTGTTGGGAAGCAGAAGCAACTACAACATTCTAGAATATTGTTTGCTTAGGATTTTGTGGCGGCAGTGAGAGGAAGGCCTTTTCTTGTTTCTGGATCCAGGGCCTTGTACACAAAGTGGGGCCCATAAAAAATTAAAATTAAAATTAATAAATAATGAGTTGCTAAGTTCGGTGTGGAACAGCATGAGTGGCCTACACAGAGCCCTGATCATTTTTTTTCAGACTAATCCTTATAGCTGTGTCATAAGTGTCAAAAAGCCCATCTGGATGATAATGCAAACTTCTATTACCATTTATTTAAGATTCTAGTAGATCGTTAGCACTCAGCTAATGTTGATTCACATAAATAGTTTCTAACCTTTTATATAAGTTATATAAGATATAAATATAGAACCTTTTTATGGTTTCCTTGGGATAGACAGAGGGTGGAATTGTATTCTGGGGCATTTGGACATCAGCATGCAACTGCTGTGTTGTTTAACCAGGCAGAGGAAAATTAGTCTACACTAGAATGGAACTGCTATAACCTTATAAGATGGGAACGAATTGTTTAAAAAGCAGAAATTATTATAAAAATATATATTTTTAGCTTTTAAAATATATGAATTGCTTTTTCTTGAAGCTTGGGACAGAGATATTAACCAAGAGGTTATCTAGCCACAATTGCATAGTGACTTTTAGTGGGATCTGGTTATGGAGCTCCCACAAATGTTCTCTGTTTCTATCAACCCGTTGATTAGACTGGTGCTTGTATTCCGTCCGTCTATTTCCTTACATAAATTGGTACCACTTGTAAATGAAAATGTGACTGGTTAATTCCTCAGTCATTTTGTGGCTGACAAGTAATCTAATGCATTAGAACGTCTCTTCAGCTGTTGAGGTCCTAACCAACAGAAGCGCTCACATAACTATATATAGATACCTCAGAGAAAACAATTTCTAACAGGCTATTTTTCTGCTTGAATGAATTCAACCTTTCTGTTGCCATCCCATACCTAACAATACTTGCAGATATTAATACAAGTATGATTCTGTTGAATAAAATGTACTACAAATTCCAGACATGCATCATAAGGCCTTTTTGTAGGCCCTGAGGGTTCAAACATGCAGTCATGTGATTAGGGGTGGGTCCAGTAATTACTTATTAGCTACATTAGCCTTATAGTTCCAGGTCAAAACTGGCAAAAATGAACTCTTTAACCCGAATCCAGGAAGCTTCTAGCAAATAGTTCTCATGCTGACATTACTTGCAGAGTCAGTTTAGAACCTGCGTAGTGAGTGTTGCAACTGAGGAGAGATAAATGTTACGCTAATGCACTTCAGTGCTCATCAGTGCTGTTCTGTGACATTGGTTGGTGTACTGCTTCACGGTTGAGCTCTTAGATATTTACACTTCACAATGGCAGTGCTTCACCTCGGAACATTCCTTTACCAGTGAACCTCAGTGTGGCAGGATTTTGATTAACTGACTCCTCTGGTAAGGCCTTGTTAAATTCACTGGGCTCTTATATAGAGGCTTCAAGGCACTCTTGGTTTTATGTACATGTTAGCAATTGGTGTTGCTGAAATTGGATAGCAGCAAAGGAATGGTTCCATAAAATTAATAAAATTAAAAATAAATTAATTCCCAAGGGTTTGGAGTGGAACATTCATAGAGATAAGTTCAGCTGTCTATACACACCACCATTCAGAAATCTGACATTATTGTTTTCCACAACACAAAACCACATTGCTGGTGTACTTTGGGCTATGCACACAAGTACAGGTGTAATGGGGATCAGGTAAGTGCTTTTTTGTGTTTATACCATTGCTTACTGTTCAGGTGAAGCTTCCCATCCAGGTGAAGGCCCCCCTTCCAGCAAAGCCATCCCATTGGTTGTGTATACACAATCAACACAATCACCTCTACTAACTGCTCCAACAAAAGCTTGTCGATCTCTGTTTCAGGGAAAGACCTCAAAATAGGACGTTTAAAGTGTCCAGCTGAAAAGAAGGGGCACACTGAAAGTCTTTTGACCAATAACCCCACTACAGTAATAATTAGATTTGATGTAAACAGCTTTTGGAATAAGAGGTAAAAAGCAAAAATGTATTTTATCAGTCCATAATTTAAACACACATACACACACACATAACATACATAACTATAACTGTGGACTGTCAATTATAGAAATATATTTTTGGACCACTGGAACTACATAAAAATATTATGAAAACAGGACTTTGGATATGATACTACTGGTGCCAAAAGAATCTTTGCAGCAATATACATGTCTTTGAAGCCTGAAGTGGCCAGCTGTGCTAATTAAACTGTGCTAATTAAAAGAACTCTGAAGGACTTTCAACATTGCACTGTCAGCATGTCACGTTTTCAGGAAGCCAGTGCATGAAACAATTGAGATGCCCTGGCCAAATGTAGATGCTGGGAACTTTTGGGGAGCAGCTGCTCAGCCGTGAAACAGGCAGACATAAAATAGGACTGTGGCCAAGCAGAAGCACACAAGCCTAAGCGCAGTACAATACAGAGCGCTAAGAGTTGGCTACGGCAGTACAATGCACACCATCCATTGACCTTCTAGAGTTTCAGTACTGTGTTTCACTGGCAATCCAATGGGCATTTTAAAAACCTGACCACTTTACAGCACTGTAGTGTTGAGGAGATGTTGTGCCAAAAAAAGAAAAAAGAAAAAAAAGGGAAATACAGTTTTGCACTGATGCTATGTCTATCAATAAGTTCATGCTGTTGACACAATTCTATTAGAAATGTGCACCTTTGACTAAAAATATAATATGGACCACTAGCACCACATTTGTACTAGAATATCATATATCAATCAATCAATATTTTTTTGTATAGCACTTTTGACAACCAACGTCTCAAAGCAGCTTCACAAAACATCAAGTTGTTGTAAAAAAATAAAAAAAACATGTACAGCAATGTACAGATGTAGGAAAGGGAAACCGGGTCCAAGCTCCCTGTGAGCAAGCCAGAGGCAACTGTGGTGGGGAAAAACTCCCTTGAGTAAGGAAGAAACCTCGAGAGGAACCAGGCTCAAGGGCGAAACCTAACCTCCTCAGATCGATCCCGGATGAAGAGAAACAGACAGAACTAACAGGAGAAGCAGCTTAGAACATCTATTAGATCCAGTCTGATTAATCCAGGACAGCAGCAATTACAAAGATGGAGCCGATCCATAGATAGATTTCATGATCAGAGCCAGACGCTGGTCATTGTAAATGTTGTTGTCATGTCGGGTGTTGAACTGGAGAAGCCAGGGCAGGTGACCCACGGTGGAGATGATGCTCAGGTGACTCTAGCTGCTCTGGGGGTTCCTATGTGATCACTCTGGATAAGTGTCAAATAGAAAAATTATGAAATATGAAAATGTTCCTCTTTTGATGTAGTCTTAAGGATTTAGCATTTCATAGCATTTCTGTCATTTTGCTGATCATGCTGTTCCTCAAATGGATATTGCTGAGAGACAGAGAGCTACACAAGCACTTTATTCCTATATGTTAAAACAGATCACCTGGACTTTTTGAAACGTGTCATTTAAAAAATTATATAGGTCTTTGGATCAACGCCAGAGTGTATTATCAAGCCAAACAAATTTTATTGCTTCTTGTCACATATGATGAAATATAGCTCCTCAGGAGCCATGATGCTACATCAACATGAAAGACCGGCAAACAAGCAGATTATCCATATCCATTCAGTCAATAAATTCAGACAATAAAAAATACTATTTCACTTTCACTCCTGTATAATGTCAGGTCTATGCTTCCGATTTTAACAGTTCTGCAGAAATAAATGATGAAGATGTAAGCAAACTCACTTTGATTTATTTATTTATTTATTATTTATTTATTATTGTGAATGATTTATTGTGAAATCCTATTTTAGAGAAACTTTTAACATGGTGAGGGAATTAGACGTCCAAAGTGTTGCCCCTAAAAATAACTTTTAAAAAATGTGTTATGTCAAATGATATTTAATGTGCTGCCTGATGCCTAAAACATTTAATACACTCATCATCCATTTATACTGATATGAGCTACGCATCCAGAAGTAGTATGTCTCAGTATGGCATGTTTCCTAACACAACATGCACACTTCTCACCATGGAGTTGTAGAGGTTCCTAATAGTGTCCTGCCATAATCCATTCCATGCAGCTTGAATATTCTCACACAGGTCCTGCAGATGTTTGGCCAGGGTCGAGGTGGAATAACACCAAGCCTTCTGAACATGACAGCAAGCCGTTCATCTTGGCACTGACCACACTGCCTCCCCACATGGATTGGCTAGTCATCTCCACCAAGACAAAAGCGGGACTCATTACTGAAGATGACCAGCTGCCACTCTGAGTCACTCCATGACAGTCTGGCACAGCACCTTTGCAGTCTTTGGCGACATTGACGTGATGTTAAGGGCAGTGATGCAGCCGTCATGCAGGAGTCTGCCAATGGTGCTGGCAGAATGACTCATGAAAGGCATCACCGCTTGCTGAATCTCAGCAATCGTGGCTGCTGGGTTAGTCTGTGCATGTTGGACTATTGCTCTCTCCGTGGTTTGTGTAGGTCTCCCAGATCTTTCATTTCACTGGTGCATGCCTTCTTATCTCCACTGCCACCAACAGCATGCTATGGTAGTATCCATATGACCAGTATGGTGCTCAATATGTCAATAAGACCAGCCTACTTTTCGGAGCCCTATGATGCGATCACTCTCCACCTGCTCAAACTACTCAAATTGCTTTCAAACTCTTCTCCATACTTCACTTGCAAATGATGCTACTAACAACAGCATGCGTCAGAATGGCACGCACGCACAACAGGATGACCATATATAGCCAGTCAGGTACAGTGATAAGGCCCCATCCCTGCTCACGTCATATAAACGAGTGTGAAACTTCAGTTATGCCACATGCCACATGCCTCATACCAACCCAGCAAGTTTCATTTTTTGATTCCTTCTGGGTGCAACATTCTAAAAATGTATATTCATAGTGTAGGGGTACATGTGGGGTGTTGTAAATCTCAACCATCGAATCATTTTCAACACTATGAAAATTGGTGGAAGTAACTGAGAAGGACTTAGAAGGACTATAGTCATACTTTCACTTATGTATAATTTTTCTGTGCCTATTTCCACCCCTGGTTTTAGTTCCCTTACAAACCTCACGCTTTCTCTTTAAATTGAGGTCCTCTTCAAAGCAAATGGCACCATCTACTGGAGCTTATGGCCCCATCTTCTGCACCAGCACACCTGATTCAGTTTCAGAGAATCACACTGATCACAAATCTGCTGCACGTTTACTTGTTGTTTTGAAGCCAGGCAACCAAACCCCAGTTTCCCAGAGTGACTGACTGCCATGGGATAATATAGGAGCTGTAAAAGGTAGCTGGTCTCTAGGACGCTGATTAAGGCAAGCCACTGGACGGGGAATTCTAAATGAGAATCACAATTAATGATGCCACTTAGTTCTACCTCTATGTCCAGGAAACTGCTCCGTATTGGGAAGTGGTGCGTTCATGCAGAAGAACTCAACTATTCCACATTGTGATTGAAGGAATAGCATCTCTACTAGAAGAAAAACATACATACACCAGCATAGCCGGTAACCAGTAAAACCAGCATATGTTGTGTTTTGGATGCTGGTTTAGCCTGTCCAGGCTAGCACTACAAGAACCAAGCCAGTGTAAACAAGCTTGTACCTACAAGAATTCGGGTCATACACTTACCAAGCACTTTACTGGGAACACCTCCCTGTTACTTTACTCATTATCTATGGTATTAGCTCCACCTACCATATAGGTGCACTACTATTACAGACTGTAGTGCATCCTGCGAGCAGTGTCCTGCGACCACTGATGAAGGAATAGAGGATGACTAAAACAAACTGCATAGCAACAGGTAGGAGTGTCTAATATAGTGGACAGTGAGTGGACACAGTGTTTAAACACTCCAGCAGGACTGCTGTGTCTGATCCACTAGCCACTGCAGTGCTGAGAATGATCCACCACCCATATGATATCTGCTCTGTGGTTTTTAGGGCGTCTAATCATTGGAGTTTTTTTTCCCTGTTCAAAAAGCCTCAAAATTATGGACGGCCATTCCCACACCTCAAAATAATGACCTAAGAGTCTCAGAATAACAAGAAAGGTTCTTATAATAATGAGTTAATGACTTAAAATCTATAAATATAAACTTAGCTTCTCCAAATAATTAGTTAGCATCTTCAGATAATTAGTTAATAACCTTAAAATAATGACCTGGCATGTTAAAATAATGACTTAGCGTTTTAAAATAATTAGTCAATATCTCAAAATAATTAGTTAATATCTCTTAATAATGACTTGGCCTCTCCAAGTAATTAGTTAATATCTCAAAATAATGACTTGGCCTCTCCAAGTAATTAGTTAATATCTCAAAATAATGACTTGGCCTCTCCAAGTAATTAGTTAATATCTCAAAATAATGACTTAGTGTCTCAAAATAATAAGTTAATATCTCAAAATAATTAGTTAATATATCTTAATAATGACTTAGCATCTCAAAATAATTAGCTAATATCTCAAAATAATGACTTAGCATCTCAAAATAATTAGTTAATATCTCAAAATAATTAGCTAATATCTCTTAATAATGACTTGGCCTCTCCAAATAATTGTTATAATCTCAAAATAATGACTTAGCATCTCAAAATAATTAGTAAATATCTTAAAATAATGACTTAGTGTCTCAAAATAATTAGTTAATATCTCAAAATAATTAGTTAATATATCTTAATAATGACTTGGCCTCTCCAAATAATTAGTTAATATCTCAAAATAATGACTTAGCATCTCAAAATAATTAGCTAATATCTCAAAATAATGACTTAGTGTCTCAAAGTAAAGACTTAGCAGCTCAACTTACTATGCAATATTAGTTAATATCTCAAAATAGCTACTTGAAACAATTGCATACCAATTATCATCCTAGAGCGATAATAACAATACGGTTTCTCTAGTTTAGATGGCAGGAAATGATTTCCATACAGAGCCGATCAGTTCCTGTATTGTTAAATACCCACTCACCAAAAACTAAAAGCTGATGATCACAGCAGGCTAACCTTCTCACTGTCCTGATGTGAGGCTACACCAGGCGTGTCCCGTACTAACCTACAGCTCGCACCTCTGTAGTAAGCACACGTCACAGCAGCCCTGATCAACAGCCCCGACGAGTAGCCTGCGCTTATCTGCTGTGCATTCTCGACAGGACGTACTCTCAGACCACGGATGCGAGCGACGTATCTCAGCAGATCCGTGTTCAAAATAACACCGGGAGGTTATTTGTAACGAGATACACGTTTGCTTGGGAAATGCCACCTGGAGTTCTAGGAGCGTTTTACTTCGCCCTGTTCAGCCTGGTACAGAGCGCGGCATCTGAGAGGAAGGGTGAGTAACTTCGGGACTTGTAGCTCTGAGCGGGGACACGCTCTTAGTCCCGTTCAAACACACGCCAGCAGTACTCCTCTGCTCACACCTGAAACGCTCCTGATATGCTTTCCTACAGCCTCCATCTGCTATCTGCACATTTCCTATATTAACGGGTAACTGCTGCAGGCTGTGAAGGGAAACTCCACCGAATTTGTTTTAACTGAAATCTGAATTCTAGAGAACCTCAGGACGGAGTCAGAGCTGTTCACAGTGGTGGTCATAGGAACCAGACCTCCTAAGAGTTTCATGCCTGTGAAAGCTCACTCACAGAAAGTGATTTGTCTGAACTTGAACTGTTTATGGATGTAGTACTGGATTACATTAGCTTTGGCTTAAAATGTGTTTTAATCTGTTCATTTAATCCATGCATGGAGAAGGTGGATTAGTACATACTGCCCTTCGTTAGTCCAACTTAAAAATGACTCTAATTTGTTACAAGTAAATGAACTAGGTCCACTCAATAATTTTTTTTTTTTGATCAGTCATTTTCTGAGTGGAGTAAAAGTTTCAATTGCATGTAACAAACTGAAGTCTTCTTTTTAGGTTGCACTGTTTGCAGTACTGGTTCCCCTCACACCACTATAAAGAAACCAGAGTCTGTACGTTTGACTACAATGAGCCACTAAACATCAAACCACTCCCGATGACTTTGTTTACAACTTACTGTAGTTGGAAATTCAGAAATTCAGAAAAGGTAAAGCAGACGACAGTCACAGATTGCTGACCAAAGAGCACCTATCTGATATTTATAACAATTTATATTTGTAAGAGATATTTGTAAGTGGGTGGGTTCCGCTGTTAGAGTAATTAAAATATTAGGGAGACTAGCATTTAATTTTATTCAGTAATATACCAAGCTTTGATATTGCTAGAATGTGTCATAAAAAGGTGTCATAAATACATGTGCAGTTTGGCATATATGTGTGTGTGTGTGTGTGTGTGTGTGTGTGTGTGTGTGCTCAGGCTGAGCTGAAATGCAGTGGAAAACATGTGTTGTGGTCTGAAAGGTCAACCTTTTAGATTGTTTATGGTAATAATGGACATCATGTTCTCCACGCCCAAGAAAGAAAAGCTGGTTCCCAGCATAAAGTTATAAAAACCAGGGTCGTTAACAGGCTATGAGGGTGTTTCAGTGCCTGGCAGGTGTATCTTGTGTAAAGGCACCTGATTGCTGAAAGATACACACGTTGGAGAGCAACCTGCTGTTTTTTTTCAGAGACATTGTTCTTTATTTCAGCATAGTGATGAAAAGTCACATTCTGCACATGTTACAACAGCACAGCGGTGTGTGGGTGCTAGACTGGTCTGCCTGCCGTCTAGACCTGTCTCCCCTTTACAACACGAGGCACATTTGAAAGACAGAGGGATATTACGTGCAAAGAGTTGTTGAACGGGATACGGGCAAAAAAGCTTCCGGTTTTAAAAATGGGGTCAACTGGTGTCCATAGTCCATAAATATTTATTACCCATGGCTAGGTGAAAGGGTCGCCTTGATGCAAGCATGAAGTTTGGAATACGCGTTTATTTAGCAAATCATATATCATTTTATAAGGTCAATAAAGCCAAGATGAATCTTTCTCACTTCTGTTTGGTCTGAGACTAGGCTTAATCCATGTATAGGCAACTGACCCAGTGTTGGTTACACTCCAGTGTTAATTTGCAGCTGTGCTAGATTTCCATCATTATTCAGGATCAGACATGTAACGTCATATCCTGACACTGACTGTCTGATATTTTGACAAAGTAGGCAATATTACCAGTGTAATATATTCTCTAACATACCATATATGTATTTGCAATACATTTTCAGTATTGTACAGTATTTTACAATATGTGTACGAGATGTGGATCATAATTGGTGCTTACAAAGAATAGGAGCAAAGTATGAACACAAGTAGATGATAAAGACTAGGATAAAATATATCATAATAGTGTAATATACTAATGTGTGTGTATATATATATATATATATATATATATATATATATACATACACACACACATTAGTGCTTATGTAGTTCAGATGTACAGCATGTAGCCCACCTTTCTTTTTTTTTTCGGTAGCTTGAGAAAATATTGCAAATTTGTCTTTTATTTAATCATATTTTCATCTTTTAATTTGATATATATATATATATATATATATATATATATATATATATAAATATATATATATATATATATATATATATATATATATATCAAATATATATATATATATATATATCAAATATATATATATATATATATATATATTTCATTTTCATTGTAATTAAGTGGTGGTGTGGGGGATCACATTGCTTCATGCACTATGCATGGTCTTGTTACAAAGTTCGAGGACTCTCGCTACCTTTAGTTCTAGCTTGTTATGCTAATTGGTAAACCATCATGGTTTTGCTTAACAACAGCAACACTGAAACTGAAACCAGCTGTACTGCTTTCGACTTGTACAAGACACATTGTATGCTGTGCATACAGTAGTTAACATACACAGGGTGTTCATCAAAACTACACGAGTGGTTAGACCACTTCAATGTACTGTCCTCAGAACAACACTCAGCATGGTCTAACAAGATCTGTGCAGTCTGAACTGGTAGTAATAGTGTCCAGTGTGATACTCTTGGAACACGTTGAAACACCAGCTATGCAGAGCTCAAGCAATGCTGTGGGACAAGGAGAAAGCTAACTGCACTTGCAATTTTCTATATTTTAAATTAGCTGAGATCTGAAGGGTCACTCTGTGTTGGAGGAAGAAGAAGTAAAACTCTGGATGGAAGCTTCTGGAACCAGCCATTTGTAGCTAATAAACAGTTTTCACCTATTAAGTCTTTACCTTTTGTCCAGACACTCACAGTGCTGTTTTTCACCAGCCCTTGGATATCTAGCACAGTGTAAATGTACCCTCAGATGGTCATTAGCGTTCATCTGTGCTTTGATTTGTTCAACTGTCATTTGTAAACATTGGCTCACACATGCAAATTGCTCAGAAATGGGCTCAACACTGTGCCTAGCATAGGAAACTCATTAGCAGCAAAGAGTCAATAGAATGTCTAACCGGCGCGGCTCAGAGAACTTCTTCTTCAGTTGATGGAGAACCAAATCACCAGAAAGTCACCAGCAGAGTCCCTCTTTATCCGTCCTTCGTCTTTTACTGTTATAGAGGAAACATTGTGAGATCAGCATCAAACTTCATCCCTTTATTCACCAAGAGCATCTCCAGTGGTGGTAAAGGAGTGCCAATGTTGATTCTACTTTTACTTTTACTTATATATCTTCTTTGGTTGCTGCTCAATTTGGATTCTTGACGAGAACAAGTGATGGTCATTATAATGGTCAAGAGCTTCAGCCATTGTACGTTTACTCCTACTTTCATTGGCTATCTGTCCTTAAAATGCTGTAACCAGGCAGTGAGACTTCTACATCCTCTCATGTTAGACTGATTTAACTCAACACTATAGCACCTCACTATTGCCTTTTTATGTATTAAGTGGTATTATAAGGCAGGAAGGGCTGTAGCTAGCTGCTTAGCATGCTGCAACATGATACTTTGAAGAGACATCTTTGAAGTTCTATCAGAATTGTTATTTATTTACATTCTGTTAATCATTTTAGTTTATTTTTTCAACTATACACGTATTGCATATCGCTCCTTTAATATACATTTACTGCATATATCCACTGCATGTCATTTTAATGATGTCTTAAAACATTATACTTATTAGCATGAGCCAGGAAGAGGGTATTTATGAGCACTGAAAATAGATGTGTTTAAGAAACCTGTTACAAATGAGTAACAGGTGTACTTTTTTGCAAAGCTGTTGTTGGCAATGACAGCTTTTGAGGCATCTACATCTAATTAGCTTTTTGCAGTATTTGCAGTCTTATGCTTCCAAAGGTTATGAAGGATCATCTGTAGGATGTTGCCACCCCCCATATTCACAGTCTGGTGTTCTTTGGATGCAGTCCGCATTCACTTTCTTTGTCGTGTGATTTTTTGGTGCAATCTGACTATGACATCTCCCCAATACTTGAAACGTCTCTATCCTCCTCCCCTCTTTCTGGACTGATTAAAAAAAAGTCCTTTCTGGTTCTTGGGATTTTTCCTTACCGTTCTGATTAAAAAGATTAGTTGGTCTTGTATATTTTCTCTCCCACAGTCTAATCACGTCTTGCCTATGTACAGTCTTCCAGCCTGTTCTTGGTTTTCTGGTTCATGCGTCTTTTTCATAGTGATGTAGTAATGTTGTAGGCAGTGCTGTTTATAGGGGAGTAACAAAGGTGGGTGATTCAAAAAAGAAGTTACAGGTCTGTGTCCCAAAATCTGGTTTGGTTATTGACCAAATAACTTATTTCCACCATTATTTGCAACTTCTGCAGACAAAATGATTCTCAATTTTTTTTCCACATTTTGTGTTGACTACCCTATGAGAAGCTAGGTGGGACAGGGGGACTGTCAAAAAACCTGCCTGAGGGTGTACTTTTTTGCCACCTGTTAGGAATGCAGTGCATCTACATCAGTACTATTGCGCAGTCTTATCTAAGGTTTATGAAGGATCATCTGTAGGACATATCATCTCCTTTCAGTTACTTTGTCGTGTGATTTTTTGGCTTCTTGTCTTGGGTCCATTTCCCCATTTCTTGGACTGAAACGAAAAGTCCAGCTATTATATTTCTCCTCTAATACGTCCTTCAGGTGAAGTTTCATGCGTCATTTTATGATGTATAATGTCCCAGTGCTGTTTAGATGATGGGTGATTAGGAGCTGGCTTTTTTGGGACGATTTTTCTGCTGACCTATGAAAAGCAAGGCAGGGGGTTAAAAAGCCTGATGGACTGCAGTGAAACAGTACTGGGTGTGTTTTTGTTGGATTTTTGCAAACGATGCTGCTCTTGCCCAGCTGTGAGTGGTGAAGGTTCGGAGATGATTGAGGAGCTGGCTTTTTTATTTTCTTACCTATGAAAACAAATGGCCTGTGATGGACTGGTGACCTGGGTGTTTCCTGCTCTCTGCCCAGTGAGTGCTGGAATAGACTCCATCATCCTTATGGTCCATAAGGGTAAACGGCGCAGAAGCTAAGAATTTAAACAAATAGCTAGATCTTACGTTGCTACAGATGAGTCCTCCCTCTGGATCTTATTGAACTTCAGCTCTGGCCCCTCATTGAAATCCAACACCTGCTGCTTGTTATGAAAGTTTGCCTTTGGTTTTGTTCCTGGCAGCATTTCATGACTTGTGTAATGTTCCCAAGTGTATGGATAGAGCATCCTAAATTGCACCCCGAATAGCAAACAAGCAAACAACAACTAAAACCTCATGGTTTTAATAAAAATCATTTAAAAAATCTAGCCTTTGAACTATGAACTAGAATTCTATCGATGCCACAATGTTACAAATGTGACAGATAGGCCTTCTGTGAACTTCCCCTGTATTCTCATACATCACGTAAAAGAAATATCTTCTTAACCCTGAAATACAGGAATGCTGAACTAGTAATATGCTATTAAACCTGAGCCTAGATAGCGAGAAAACATTCAGTGGTATCTGTGAGTGACAAATTCCTGCCTCACATAGCAAATATGACCTAACATTTCAGCAAACATGCCTGCCTATAATGAGTCATTTCATTCTGTGTGAGCTACAGATGGTCTCTACCACTCAGCCTGAAGCAGCTATGGGATAAATTGTACAGAAAGTTCAGTAATCGATGTACTTCGACAGAGCAAATGCATCAAACATTTACTCTATATAGTAAATATTGATATGGTGCTTGTTACCCTTTTAAGCCTCATCTGTTATTGATTTGCTTAGACATATGAAAATGCTACATTGATTCCTAGTCTCACTAATTGCTTTTATTTCTCAGGGGAAGGACACAGAGGAGTCTATGTGTCCTGCTGTCTCTGCAAATATGTGTCTGAATGGAATTTGGCAGCCAGATATTAAGTGTTTAAAGATTTTTGACTTTAATAATCAGATACCAGCAGCAAAGCTAAAGGATTGCTATTCTAAGTTAGTAGTCACTGGGGTAGTCTTTGGGTGGGCTTCCACCTTGTTTGATTGTCTCACTGGCAAATAAATGGAGATACAGGGGTTATATTCCTACTAGAAGGTAATGGATGGGAGATATGGCATTCAAATTTGGCTCCCCTCCCTGTGTCACTCGTGGGTTCCCCTGCCTCCGTATCACCACCTACGACTTTAGAACTGCCTTCGTAAAGGTGTGCCATTTTCTTCTCACAAGCATCACAGCCAGTAGCATTACACAGAAGCTAAGAGCTAATCACTAGAACTGTTAAATCCAGCTACAAAAACCTGTACACATGTTAACCACTTTGTGTATGACAGTCATCTTCATGGTCACGTCTTCTTGTTCGAATTTCCCCATTCCACCTTAAATGGGGCAGCATTTACATTCCGGCGCCTCAAGCTACTGCTGTCAATTGCTGCACTATTTAAACTAGAGCAAAAACATTTTAACAAAAGTCTGGTGAATAAGAAACACACTGAGGAAAAAAAGAAGGGACCGATACCAACTGCCCATGGTAAATCTGCAGATGAGTGTAAAAAAAAGGCTTTGTGTTTCTTTGGCTGTTTAACACCAGCTAAGGCTATAGCCGAGGAAACAGCTGACTTTTACTCTCTGCAGGATCTGTAATAATGCTAATAACGCCATTAGTTTGTGAGTTAAATGTCTGTGAGATGAACTTCATGTGAATAACTTGGGGGTAAAATTAGAGAATGTTTACTGGCATCAGGACAAGCCCCAGGGTGAACATCGGCTCATTATCATTTAAATGAATAGGCACTGAAACCAGCCATTCTGTAGCTGTTTAGACGGGGGGTTGTGGTGTGGGGTTTCTGTCAGAACAGATGTTTTATTAAGAATTTTAGGAACCTTGTGTTACTTTTAAACTAAACTCCATTGTTACGTTTGACATAGACACAGTCTATCAAGAGATTGCCGCAATAATGCATTATTATAAATTCATAATAATGCATAATGCACGCCTAACTTTTTTACAACTTAAAATAGTTGTAAAAGAAAATGTACAGAATTGTTTTCAAAAATCTGAGGCAATTAAAAACTTCCATCCGTGTGGTTTAGAAGCTGGAAAAAAGTCTAGAAGTTAAAGAGAAGAAAGAATCTATTTACAGCTTATCCTGTCCCTGAGCAGAAATACACTGCAATCACAAGACTTCATTATCCTTACTTGCTCCTTAGATTAATCCAAGCAGAAAGGACTGCATCACAGTAACAGTGCCAAAATCCTTGCAGATAAAATATCAGCTTCCATCAGATCATTGCCCTGAGGCGACTGTTTAGGAAGAAATCAGTGCATCCATATAAGCAAATCATTAAAGAATCTAAATGCTCTTAACCTCAACCCGGTATATGGCAGCTCTCATACAGTGACAACAACCTATGAATATGAAAAACAACATATTATCTTATTTCATTTAGTCTTTGTCTGTTGTCTACAGGCAGAACTTTACCAGGAGGCATCTTCATTGAATTTACGACACTGCAAATTGGATTTGCTTCAATTTGGTTAGTCTGCAATTCATTCACATGCCTCTTATTGTGGGTGACAACAGTGAAACTGGAGAAACAGTGCTGCTGGGAGAATGCATGTGTGCCTGTGTTCCTATTTAATATATTACTGGTTTACTGTTAAACAGCCTGTTAATAATAATAATCATCATCATCATATTGTTTATTTATGCATTACAGACAGCTGACATCAGTAATGGGAGATGGGAGTACTAATAATACTAATAATATTTCAACACAGTATATATACACACATACATATAAAGACCATGTTAATGTAGTTTGAACTAATCTGAGTTATGAGATATGATTTTAAATGTGTATTAAATGATGAAATGTAAGCACTGAGCTCGACTGTCTAAAAAAAGCTGGAATGGCATTGCACTGTACAGAAGGTATTTGCAGAAGGCCAGCATCTGTTCATCTAAGATCACGAGCTGGAGCATAAACGCAGACGTTCTGTAATGTAAGCAGGTGCTAGATTATTCAGAGCTTTATAGACCAGTAGCAGAACTTTAAAGTCTATTGTAATAGACACAGGTAGCCGGTGCAGAACAGGAGTGATATGAGCTCTCTGATAAGCCACGGTTTGAACAGTCCTGATCAAATCCAGTTCTGTGTATTTTCCCAGTGAATATAAACACATCCACTGCAGGAAACCAGCTTAATGTTACACTTTTTCTTCAAATCTTAGTGCCACTTATTTGCTGAGTTTATTAATCACCAAGGTTATACATTCAGCAAATAAACAGTAATTGTGCATGAGCATGTGGAGAGGTGTGTTCAGTATCCTGTAAGGGTTATTGTGTTATTTGATCAGCTGTGTCTATGTTTATGCATATGACTGGGTGTATACATATAAATATGTGCCAGCCGCTTCTCCATCTCCATCTACTTACTATACAGTTGCACTTTGTTGTTCTGCAGTTACTGACTGTAGTCCATCTGTTTCTCCGGATACGTTGCTATCCCCGTACAGGACCACCACAGAGCAGGTATTGTGTAGGTGGTGGATCATTCTCAGCACTGCATTCACACTGACGTGGTGATGGTGGTGTGCTAGAGTGCGTTGTGCTGGTGTGAGTGGATCACACAGCAGTGCTGCTGGAATTGTCCATTAACCCAAACTAGCGCAGAATCCTGTGACCACTGATGAAGGACTAGTGGAACCATGCAGCTATAAATTAATTACTGTCTCTGACTCACATCTATAAGGTGGAGCAGCAAGGTAGGAGTGTCTACTAGAATGGACAATTAGCAGACAAAGTGCATAAACACTCCAGACAAAGTGCACCACTCACACCAGCACAACACACACTAACACACTACCACCATGTTAGTGTCACTGTAGTGCTGAGAATGATCCACCACCCACATAATACCTACTCTGTGGGGGTCCTGTGGGGGTTCTGACCATGGCAGAGCAGGGTATACAGAGAAACAGAAACAAGGAGGTGGTTTTAATGTTGGCTGATTGGTGAATACATATCCTCCACTGACATGAATCCAAACTTTGTATTTCATTTACTTCATGTATTTCCCCTGATGTATTTGAAACATAGCAAATACATTTTGCTAAAATAAAGTATTTAAGGTGGAATTGTATAAATAATGGCAACCTACTGAGTAGTTATGTTCATAGATCATCACTCTGTGTTACCAAACCATGAGGATGAAGTATCAATCCAAAGGGTTAAAGTGATATCAGTGCATCACAAGTGTTTAGGTGAAAGGGATGTTTGGTATAGTGCTGCTTGTCCTTGTATGGGTTTGAGCCCTTTGCTCGCTGTTTGTATTTATCTAAGAGTATTTTTTTTTAAAGATCCGCTGACTTGTTTAAACATCTGTGCAGATAAACTTTCAGTCGGCGTTAGCTGTGCGAAATGGTTTGTGAAAGCAGGTGAACGTCCGTCAGTTCCGTTATTTGTAAAAGTCATGCTTTGTTTAAATAGACAAAGTCCACAACACACACTGAATCCATGTACATTTCTCCTAAAGTAAACGACGAGTAAAAGCTCAGGACCTTGTTTTGGAATTGACTTAACCAAAGACAGACAAGCACTACTGTGTCCTTTGTTGAATCTTTTCAGAATTTTTTACATTCACCATTTCAGATACAAGCTAAAACACAGCTGAGGTATATTTAAAAACAGCTTTTCAAGGTGGTATTAATAACAATGTAGCATTGATATTTCTTATACACTCACCAAAAAAAAAATAGTTGCACCCAAAAGGAATCAGCCAACAGAACAAAACATGGCGGGTAGGTTTAACATCATGAGACATGCTGATGACTGTAAGTTTAATGCTTGTCTACACATATGACGTAAGCATGGATGGGGCCTTATCGCTGTACCGGACTGACTACAGCATTAGGTCATTCTGTTGCATGTGCATTGCATTCTGACTCCTGCTGTTGTGTTGGTAGCATCCTTTGCAAGCAAAGTGTGCTTCGGAAAAGAGTTTGAAAGCATCGTAGGGCTCAGGGAAGCGGGATGGTCTTATCAACGTGTTGCGTGCCGTACCGGTAGTGTAGATATTACCACAGCATGCTGTTGGTGGCAGTGGCACGCACCAGCGACATTAAGGATCTAGGGATATGAAACACAGAGAGAGAAAACTGACAAATTGTCTGCCATGCACAGAGTGACCCAACAGTCATGATTGCAGACATTCAGCAAGAAGCGAGCATGAGTCATCCTGTTGGTGCCAGCCCCATTGGCATTAGGCTGCACGACGCAGGGTTACATGCATGCGCACCATTATGACAACTGCCCTTAACACCACATCAACATCACCAAACACTGTAATAGTGTTTGCTAGACTGTGATGGAGTGATTCAGACTAGCAATGGGTCATCTTCAGTGACAGTTGGTTGTCATGTGTTACATGTCCAGAAGTCCTGGTGCCACTCCATCTCCATTCCTACCACGAAATAAACAGACCATTCAAGCTGCATGGGATGGATTGTCACAGGACATTATTAGGAACCTCTACAACTCCATGCTCCGTCATCTGGCGCTAGTAAACATTGTTACCCAATGCCGTACTGAGAGACTTCATCTTCATTTATTGTTCCTGATAAGCTTTATCTTCCTGACATTTACATTTAGGCATTTAGCTGAAGCTCTTATCCAGGGACTCTTATTGGTGTAGCTCAGCATTTGCTACCTAGACTGGAATTCAAACTCCCATCTCCCATATGATGTTGCTTCCCTATAGCACTGCAATCTAACACTTCCTTCTGGGTGCAACTATTTTTTGATGAAGAGTGGGTGTGCACAGCCCACCCCAGTAAGTTTTGTCATGTGGTTGGTGTAGCTCAGCAGATAATACCACTACCCACCAAGGAGTCAACACCACATGTGGGAGAATGGGGTTCGAATCTGACTATGCTGTGCTACACCAATAAGAGTCCTTGGGCAAGACTCCTAACACTACATTGGCCTACCTGTAATGTGATTAACATTGTAAGTCGCTCTGGATAAGAGCGTCAGCTAAATGCCGTAAATGTAAATGTAAATGTCATAGAGGTAACAAGAAATTTAAAATGTGATTTGGAACACATCTTTTTTTATTTAATGAATTCAAGTATAAAGTTTTCAAGTATAAAGTACTTTCAAACAAAAGAATTGATTCATTTTTCATCATTCAGATTTGTTTTAGTTCTAGAGGTATTGAAATCATGATTACAGTCACCTGTTGGCATCACCTGTGTCAAAACACATCATTACTTCATTGTTTCCCTAATTACCACCCATAAATTACCTCCTGTCCCAACACATATGTCCTTAAATGGCAGGAATAGATGGATAAAATGGATGCAGACACAAAACTACAACAATTTAGCTTCGCATATCATGTGTTATCCTCCATGATAGTTTAATTCACTGTTATGGATGCCTTACTGTTTACACAGGTATGATATCATACAGTCAACAGAACTAACAGAGGTGCATGTACCCTGTGTTATAAACTTGCCATTGAGGTGAGCAATCTTTAGAAGAACAGCCAGGCTGATGTGTGAACTCTGGCATGGAGGTGCACCACCGGCACGCTTTCTAAAGTGGTAAAAAATGATTCTGCTTGAGGCCAGCATAGCAGGATGAAGAGAAAGTCGTCACAACTAGCATTCCTGATAAAGGAGTGTCAAGTACATGCTATATGTTAAAGTATGGTGCGGTAAAGACTGTGAATAAACAAAACAGCCATTCCCCACAAACTGAATTAGTGAAGAGATCAGATAAAGAGTGAGATGCCTTAAGGTGATTAAGGAGCAAGTTGGATTAGAGGCAAGGACAGTTCACAGTCTTGTGAAAGCAGCCAATTAGGTTATTTGTCGACCTTGAGAGGGAGGAGTAAACAAAACCACTTAATAGCGTCGATCCCAAGAGTAGCTTCCGGCTATATTTTGTAGCAGGATTGAGTTGTAAGCATTTTCTAGACTTTCAGCAATGGATAGAGGGATAAGAAAGTGAAGAATAAAAAAATAAAGCATCAATTATAGAAAACTGGCACAAATATTTACTCTGTGTTGTGGGGCTATAAAAACCTGATGGGCCAAAACTGTTAGAAAATACCCAAAAACTACCATGACACTGCTAAACTGCTGTATTTCCTCATGTCTAGAATGAGAGCGTGTCACAGAGGAATGTGAGAGATGTTCCCATTAGGTTTTCTTTTTTTTAAAACTAACCTGTTCAGTCACATCCTCCTGCCTTGGATCAGCTCCAGGGCACAGCAGCAGAGTACACAGTATTCTCTCATGTTGCTGCCTATGCCATGCTGTTTTCTTAGGTTTTAAGAGTTTACTTTAATTTCACATACTTTGCTTTCACTTCCAAATCGCAACCTCTTAACCCGCAACTGAACTGTCCAATCGTATGTTTTCAGATCGCATTTTCAGACCGTAGTGTTTATATTTGGGTTTTTGGAGTTGTGAATGAAGTAGTTTGATTTTTAATGGAAAGTTTAATATTGCGAACGCATGATCGCAGCAGAGCGCAGTTTGTTTTAATAAGCAGGTTAAGCTGCAGTCGATGAGCTTCTTGCAGCATTAGGTCATCTGTTTTGGTTTCATGCACTGTAGCAACCTTATCAGTATGATCATGCATTTTCTGCAGTTGGATTTCGAAATTGTAAGATGGTCATAGCAGAACCATGAGGCCCACACAAAGGAAAACAAAACAACAGCAAAAATGCTGTAAGACTGGTCCATAGAGACCACCTGTTAGCCTGTCATATCAATTAGATATTAACAAGAGCTAGGTACAGGCAATTCAGGTATCAGCTTAAACACCTTATCATATCAGAATGTGGCTGGTGCATTGGCTGGGTATGTAGAGATCCAGTCCAATTCAATGCAGGATTGGTTTGGTCAAGATTGATTGTCATTGAGTTCCTTTTTAATTGTCCTGTAAAATGAGTCATTTTTAATGTTTTCAGTTTAATATGAGGACCTACACCTCAGCAAAACATATGTATATATCTGACTGCCTCGTTTAGATGATTAATGGCCTACAAATCAGTGGGCAGTCATGTAGGTTAGAGAACAGCCTTGTAACCAGAAGGTCATGTAACCGACAGGACATGACTGAAATGCCCTTAAGCAAGGCACTACCCCTACCACCCACTGCTCCCAACCGCTTGGGGCAAAGGTGCTCACTGCACCCTAATGTGTATGTATGTAGGTGTTTCACTGGATGGATGGGTTAAATCTGGAAGGCAAATGGTTCTAAGATGAGATTCTAGTTTTAAAAGAGAATGCTAAAACAAACCATTCTGCCCAGAAGCACAGATGATGCCCATTGGAATGTAGGCAGTTAGATTACACATATCTTCTTTCTTGTAAAAAACAAATGAGATGAACTATTTACAGCTATTCAACTATTCAAGCTACCGCTTTAATGGCACCGAGGTTGAAGTCTGGGGTAATCGGACAATACCGATTTAAAATGAGCTGCTGAAGCACTGCACTAAAGATGAACATCCCAAAGGCTGCCATGCTCATACTGCTAAAACACTTAGCCTCCCCACAGTGATGAAGGAAAATTCATACATTTTACTGAATCAGTTTGTATGCCAGGGGCGGAGGCTCTGGAGCAAAAGGACTCAGTATCAGACCAAAGCCTTATCCTGAATATTTCATAATTACAGTAACTGGACTATATTCTACTCATATCCAGGTAGACTGGTGAAATCAGCAGAGAGGTAACATTCACATTTTAGGCATTTAGCTGACGCTCTTATCCAGAGCGACTTACAAGGTTATTCGTATTACAGGTAGGCCACTGCAGTGTTAGGAGTCTTGCCTAAAGACTCCTATTAGTGTAGCTCAGCATTTGCTACCTAGATTGGGATTCGAACCCCTGCCTCCCATATGGGGTGGTAGCATCCTGGTGGGTAGAGGTGTTAACCACTGAGCCACACCAACTTACTGACTGGCTAGTAAGACTCCCCATCCAGGAAACTGACCCAGTGACATGACTGCAGAAGCTCTTGTGTTGTGACCCACAGTTATAAAGTTATGTGCATTAAATGCAATAGAATACATAAATGAACTGACTGACTTTGTTTGGACAGCATTTATTTACTATCCTGTGTTTGAATTACAGGCTTATGTTTGAATCACATGCCCACGTTGATCCCTTCCACTTGTCAGACCATATTTGCACCCTAGCCTGCCAATATCCATCAATACTCAAATAATTTCTCCACCTACAGGAGATGATGTGCAAATTCCTAGAAAGGTGTGGTTTCTCTCTGTGCTAATTGCTTTACCCAAGATTTTTTCTAAACCTGAAAATGTAAAAAATTGCATAGTGACTTAGTATTACGTAATGTTGTTTTTGACACTATGAACATGGACAAATGTACTCCAAATATCTAAAAACTGTAGTAACAGCCATCTTGAAGCATGTCCAATCTAATAAACATGAGGATAATATGGTATATATGAAATGTTTGCCTAAACTATCACTTTAACTGCAATCCATTGAGTGCAGAGTTTGGCATTTACCCAACTCACCAGCTCATTATTATTACTCTCATTTTCAACATTAATTTAAATGGATTTCGTTTTTATGTTGGCAGCGCACCAAAAGAAATCCATTATTCCTTGTACATCTAGTGCTTGCCCACAATTGCACTAATTGGGCCCACAACTTGTCCTGGTTAATTCTGTCATTCATGAAGTCGAGTAGTCAGCAAGTGCAAACATGCAGTTGGAACATGCAGTTATTTATTTATTAATGCCAACAACCTGAAAACACTGCAGATTTAATGTTGGACTATCAAACAGTAGGCTGGATTTACTGGTTTCAGAATAGTAAAAATAAAAAAAAAAGAAATGCATTCCTTTACGACGGAAATGCACTTTGAATAGTGTGGTGTATGATGCAATAGAATTTTGAAGTCCTGTTGTCATTCCATAGTCATGCCCATATCAGGAAACCCGAGCCTGACCATTTTTCCGCCAAATGTCATTGGATCCTATGTAGGTTGGATTTACCAGTTTGAGAATGCTGAAAATGTACCTTACCTGTGCTTTGTGTAGTTTGCAGCATGATATAGTAGACCTCCGAAGTTATGTTGTCATTCCATTGTCGTGCCAGTATCAGGAAATCCAGGTCTGAGCCTTTCCCCATTAAAAGTCACAGGATTTTCAGAATTCTGGACCTGTAAACTAGAGAGAGAAATCCACAAATGAGTGATTGAGAAAGTCATGATAGGAAGCAGGGCTCACAATGTCTACAACACAATTGAAGCCATTTTATTTACTGTGCTATACGACCAGTGACACTACACATGTCTCTTGAGTTTATATGTGTGATGTTTATACTTAATAAGGAAAAATCAAAGTATGTGGCATTGTTCAGAACATCCTTCTTTTCATACTTCCCAACAGTGTGCCAGGGAACGAGCAACAAACTAAGTCTTCTGGCCCAAGCGGATGACCACTATGGGGCGCTGGTGAAGATGTACAGGAACTGTTCCGTGGTGCTGAAGAATCTGGAGATCACCCATATACGAGAGAACTATGACCTCTCTTTCCTTAGGGTGCGTCACAACTTCACACTAGAATGAAAAGCAGAATTCCCTAAACTGTAATGAGGGATTTGAGTAAACAAAAGACAGTATTTACACTGTTTTTGACAGTATTGTATAAATTTACTGAGCGAGGATGAATCAAATATTCTCTAACGCTGTTCTTTACTTACAGAGCATTGAGGAAGTTGGAGGTTATGTCCTAATAGCGATCAATTATGTGAATGTAATACCCCTGGAAAACCTTCGTCTAATTCGGGGACACGTCCTTTATGAAGGCAAGTTTGCCCTGGCAGTGATGGCCAATTATGACAAAAACAGCTCATCTGTTGACATCAACTCTCCCAGAGGACTTAGGGAACTTCACCTACGAAGCTTAACAGGTAAGAGAGGTTGAACTGTCTATCTATAAAAATTGTACCCTGTCACATTACACATAAACAGATGTCATCAACAAATATCTACTTGTAAATTTGAGCAAAACCCACACAATTGCTTAAACAAACAATAACCTTCAATACAAAGTATCGTAGGCCAGTGGCATAATGTTCAAAGGGCATTCAAAAATGGATGTAGCAATTAATGTAGTTTCTGGTAGCTTTGTTGGCAGGAAGTTCTGTAAATGGAAAGACGTTGTGCTTTTAATGGTTTTAACCACAAATCATTAAACAACCAGATAAAGTCGCTCAGTATCTGAGAGCTTTTCCCATTTGATTTGTGTAAATTACTTTGTATTACTGTGAATACAAAGATGTGTGTATGTGGTTTAAAATGCTGTGAGTTTATTTACAGACATATTTAGTATATAAAATTACAGTAGAATTTAAATCTTATAAAGAACGTTTTGCCTTCGAGTTACCACATACACTTCATTTCAACTGCTTGAAGCTATCAGTGCCAGTTGATAATATTGAATCTTCCTTCTTTTAAAGATTGGGAAAATTGGCTGATCTTTAAAAGAAGGAAGATTCAATATTATCAACTGGCACTGATAGCTTCAAGCAGTTGAAATGAAGTGTATGTGGTAACTCGAAGGCAAAACATTCTTTATAAGATTTAAATTTGAACTAAAACCATCAGGAAAAACATTGTACTTTGGGCTGGGCCAATTTTGACCTCCTGGAGTGTAGAGTGTTGAACTAAGAGAGATCACATTAATTCTACTGTAATTTTATATACTAAATCACAGCATCTTAAACCACATACACACATCTTTGTATTCAGAGTAATACAGGTAAAGATTACAGAAAGTATAAAACTCTAGTAAACTAGATGCATAATTATATCAAATTGTAGGAATTCCTATAATTCAGTCAATTCAGTTCAGTCCTACCTGTATTTTAGTGGACACAACTAAAGGTGATATTTACTCATCAGTGTGAAGTACCATTAGGGCCTGATACTGAGTAACTAGAGTGACTGATGCCTCTTACATATAGACCATCACCATTATTCATTTTGTTCTGTTTTTTTTTTTTGCTAAAGTTAGCATGTTAACCAGCTAGGCCTGGCCCATCTTGTCACGCAATCTGTATCTGAAGAGCTGATAGTGAGTCACTGTAGCATTGAGTCAAATTAAGATTGCATAGGATGAAGAAGTAGTGCTGCTGCCTTGACAGCGTTTTGTAATCTCTTGTCAATCATGTTGAAGGGGCTGCTCCCAATTACATCATTGTAGGACAGGTAGGCAATAAAAGGAAGAGTACATTCAACAATGACTGAAGCTCTTGGCAAGCAGCCACAGCCACAGCCACCAGCTCCCATCAAGAAACGTGTTGGGCAGAAAACAAAAGAAGTGATGTAGATAGTGAAACAGTGGCGCTGCTTTCCACCACTCTTGGAGAGTAAAGTGGCAAGGTTTGATGCTGAACTAGCAGCATTCTAGACTGGTAAGGCGCGAAGAGGGAGGAGAAGGGACTGTGCGTTTCCTTGTTTCCTATGGTAGAAGCAGACAATCTGGTGAAATGTTGTCCCCTGTTGGTGTGGAGCATAAATGCAGCAGCTGTTACATGGTATTTGTTGTTGAGTTATCTTTCATTTTGTGGAATTTGAAACAGTTTTCCTTCTTTCCTGCTGGGTTGTTTACGTAAGAAGAAAATGCTGTGCTCTTTTAAATTCCATTATTAATCACTGGAAAAAATATTGGGAAATTTTCCAATGGCAATTATGATTCATTTCAGTTTCTTCATCAAAGAGTGCTGAACGAATACGCAGTTTAGGAAAGGTGGAAGTGGACCATTCCTAAGATCATTACATGGGCCAGCCTATAATCTTTAATTGCATCATAGTGCTATTAATTGTGTTAATCTTTAAGTGCTATTATTTAAATAAATATGTGAATATTCCCAAAGATATTTGGTAAAAACGCTCTTTGTTGGCTATAAACTGATTTTCTGTTAGCCGTTCTATTACCCATTTACTGGACAATTAGTGGTCAACAAAATAAGATACATAAACATGCTGTACATGTTTTCTTGCTTATTGCAGAGATTCTACATGGAGGAGTAAGCATTGTCCATAACCGCTGGCTCTGTAACATAGAGACAATACACTGGTTGGATATAGTGAACAAGCAGTTTAACAGTAAGGTGATAATAGAAAGAAGCACTGACCTGACATGTAAGTGCACAAGTGTTAAACCTGTTTTAATATGTTGCATATTATCTGCATGATTTGCTTCAGTTGAATGCAAAGCTTAAAATGAACTCCTCTTTAGGTGAACAGTGTGACAAAAGTTGCTTTAATGGATCATGCTGGGGAGCAGGACGGGCAAACTGTCAGATCTGTAAGTGTGTTATATATGTTTTTCATTGGACACCGCCAATATATACAATTACCTAATTTACTGTGCAAAGCCTCGTCTACCCATTCCTTTGTTTGATATCCAGTGTAAACAGCCTTTATGTACAAGTTTTTATTCCAGGAAAGGAGTTTATAAAAATCTAAAAAGTCATCTAAAGAGGTTTGAAGATTCAGAGAAAAAGAGACCTGGTAGACCACCACAACTGTCACCATCAGATAAACAGTACTTTCAGTACTTTAAAACATTTTCATGATTGACAAATACAGGATAATAGCAGGCTTCACTCTTGCTTTAGACAAAAAAGAAGAACACTGTGCATCTGATATAATGTGTAGCTGTAGAGATAATTTGCAGAGAAAAGGAAAAAGATAAGGAAGAAGAATAATTGCCATTAAAGCAAAGAAGATGCTGACCGAGAACCCAAACCTCAACATCACTGAATGTTTTTGGGATTACTTGGATTGTGAAAATTAAAACCGTGTCGTATTTCAATATTTAACTTAATTTCTGAGGCTAGTTTCTCATTTTCTGTGATTATGTACACTCAATGTCAAAATATCTATATATCTATCAGAGAAGAGTTCTAAAATAATTTGAGCAGTTGAAAGAGTTGGACAGGGGTCGCATCGTAGGGCTCTGGGAAGCTGGGTGGTCTTATTGATGCATTGCGTGTCATTACCCATCGTGTGGATATTACCATACCTGACTCAGAATGACAGCAGGTCATCTTAAGTGGCAAGTCCCTCTTTTGTCTTTGTGAAGACATGTGTGGAGGCACCGTGGTTACCGCCAAGATGAATAGTTTGTGGTCATGTGTCACATCCAGAAGGCCTGGTGTCACTCCAACTCCACCCCTACTGCAGAATCCTCAGGACCTGTGTGAGGGTATTTAAGATGCATCTGATGGATTATCATAGGACGCCATTAGTAACCTATAACTCCATTGTGTTAGCAGACACAGCAGCCCGGCGCCATACTGAGAGACACTTCTTATGTATGTGTAGCTCAATAAATTTTGCCCCTATCAGTCTTAATGTATAATCATTTATTGAAAAAAGGGAATAACTTGTACCTAATGGCTCTGCTGCGACCAGAAATAAAAAATCAGGGGTGGTCTCTGATTTTTTGGACAGTGCTGTATATGAATATACATAATGTGCATATATTAAGTATTTAAGTATTTATTTTTTACTCTCTCAGTGACCAGGCTTATCTGTGCAGAGCAATGTTCACATAGATGCAAGGGTCCCAAGCCCAGTGATTGCTGTAATGAACACTGTGCTGCTGGCTGCTATGGAACCGGGCCCACTGAATGCCTGGTAAGTATCTCGTGCTGGAGGACAGCTAAGCCTAAAAATCTCCTCGTCATCATCTTTCATAAGACGAACATCAGGATTTGTTTTTTCTACTACCAGTTTTACCTGGTGTGCTACACAAGCCGCACTAAAGTGAATACAGAGTACACAAAGTCTGATGACAGGAGACGGAACGGTTCGTGTTTGTTTTATGAACAGTAAGAGTAAGTAACAGTTAAAATGTTTGTTTTGCATGTACTGTTAAGGCCTGCAGAGACTTCAATGATGATGGAACGTGTAAAGACGCATGCCCTGGTCTGATGCTGTATGATCCAAACAGTCATCAGCTTGTAGTTAACCCAAGGGGGAAGTTTAGCTTTGGAGCCACCTGCGTGAAGAACTGCCCTCGTAAGTGCCCAAACACACAGGCTTTTTTAGCTGGATGGTCTTTAATACTTATTTATGGCGAATCGGAACATTTTAAATATTTGTGCAGTCTTTTTTATACAACAGGAATAGACCTAAACATACATATTTATATTTAGCTCCACTCTCTCTCAGACCATACCTGTCTCATAAATGTACATATCAGAGAATTTCTACAGATCCCTCCTGTCTCTGTATATTTTGTATTTTTGTGTATTTTGTATTTATTTAATATAACTTATTATTAATATCTCTATATTTAATATGTTTAGTATGTATATAGTGTTGTCCTCCTGTAGAGTATCAACCTGAGCCTCACCACAAGCATTTCAATGCATAAATGTCCTGGCATGTTGTGCATGTGACAAATAAACCTCAAACTTGAATACCTTATAATAACAGGACCTTCTAATACTTAATCTTTGTCTAATATTTTGCTAATAGTGGATAGGGGTCCAAACACTTACTATTAATGGCTAAAGGACATGATATTTCTTAAGGACTTAACTAAGAATTATGGATAAAGTTTATGCATCACAAAGCAGTTTTTAGTAAAATAATTTTTTACTGAAGCATCTATAGAATCGGAATCATCTTTATTGTCACACGGTCACAAGAACCGGCAAAATTAGCCATCAACCTATCCACACAGGACAGGAAGACAGGGAAGCCGCTGCGTGGGACACGTGCTGCCATCAAAGGCAAACCACTAAATACAAACATGCTACAATCTATGTCCGGTTAAAACTAAGCAAAAACTGTAATACGAAGAAAGATGTACAACTTACATGGTAGTTGATCTTAAACATAAACAGAGGAGCAGCACAATGCAGGAGCACAGCAGAGGGAAAAAAATTACACACTTAATGAGGTCAAACAGAGTGCACACGTCACAAATTTTACAACTAGATTATTTGCTTGTAGGTGCTTCATTTTTAGTCTAGTTATTTTAAGTACATCAGCTGTAACAAATTATAATGGATGATTTTGTCTGGTATAGATAACTATGTAGTGACAGACCATGGAGCTTGTGTCCGCACCTGCAGTGACAACACACATGAAGTGGAGGAGAACGGAATTAGAAAATGCAAGAGCTGCAGCGGACCCTGTCCAAAAGGTCAATCATATTTTGTCCTACCTATCAGCTTCTCGGTTTGTTCATTGTAAATGGGAAAAAACCATATGGAGTCATATGCAGTAGCAAAAAGCTTTATTCAAATAATATCTGATATTTTGACTATGGATTAAAGTTTGTCATTGTAAATGTAAATGGTTTTTTCATGTAGCTTGCAGTGGACTTGGAACGGGGAAACTTGCTGGAGTCATGTCAGTCAACGCATCTAACATTGATACCTTTAAAGACTGCACCAAAATAAATGGAGACATCTCAATATTTGGAACCACGTTGTATGGGTGAGAAATCTACAGAAATGATTTGCTTCATTGTGTCTTCTTATTTGCTAATAGCGAGGTAACACAGTTTATCTGGATTCAGCAATGGTGTTTTTTCTTCCTCCAGGGATAACTATACAAACACACCCAAAATGGACCCTGCTAAACTGGATTATTTTAAATCAGTAAAGGAAATTACAGGTACATTTACATGTTCACACTTATGATACTTTTTTTATTTTTTTTTTTATTTTTTAAATGTTGTGTACCCCTTGCCAATTTTCATGACAAACAGCCCAATAGAAATAGTCCCCAATTACTTAATAATATATAAAACAATACCTTATAATAACTAATAAACAACATTAAGAATGTTTTTTCCTTTCTTCAGTAAAGTTACTTGTAGGAGATTATCTGAGGCAGACTGTAACAATGGAGGATTTCTTATTTATTTATTTAATGTCAATCTGTCTACACTAAAGATAATAAATAAATGTACTTTTGGCCCACAAACTATTTTTCTTATACAACACCTACAAGGAGTGGTCTGAACTTGCCTTTCCTCTGAATTACATAAGGTGAAATGCATGATTAATTCAATTTAAATGAGAAATTTTACTGTGGCAGTCTAGGATCCTGTTCTTCTACTTGTCGTCACAATGATTGCAGAAGACCATTAATGATTGTCTGCGGTCTTTTGCAGGATTTTTGCTGATACAGGCCTGGCCAGAAAACTTCACTTCATTGAGTCCGTTTGAAAATCTCGAGATCATCAGAGGCAGAACCAAGCAACAGTCAGATCTGTTTTTATAAACATACATATATGAAATGTCATATCCAAAAGCCATTTGTTCCAGCGCATATACAATCCTGTACAAAGCTTTAAGGCACCATGGTTTAAAAAACAGCTACAAGAAACTTCTATTCACATTCAAAAACACCATTTATTCTGAACATATATGCAAATATATACGCAGCTTATGTAATAAGACTTTCTTATTTAGCTAAAAGTAGTAACTAATATTAATGTTTTCAGAGCAAATGTGCTTAATTCTTAGATAAACAGCTTTAGAATTGTAACTTCCTCAGGTGCCTAAAACCTTTGCACTCTACTGCATATTTTCCAAGGCTAAACAAGTTTTACAGTAGTTGTTTTTTGAGCGATATGCTCTCCTCTCTCTCTTTGTTTTTCCAAGCTAACTTATTTTAGATATATTTTATATATTGCTGAATGAAGTCTGAATTTTCTGAATAATCTGCTTCTGAATATTTTGCGTGTTTCATAATCTATGGCAAACAAATACCTACTATATGTATTTATTTAAAGGCATGTAAGAAACCTAGTTACAGCAAACACTGGAAGCCTTCTTTAAGACACAGACATTTTTAAATGCTCCAAACATACCTAGTGTCCAGCAACTGTGCACTTTACCAAATGACATTTTTTCTTTTTCTTTCAAATTTAGTGGCAGAGTCAGCTTTGCAGTTTTGAACATTCCACGCCTTCAGTACCTGGGCCTTCGTTCTCTGAAAGAGATCAGTGATGGTGATGTGGTCATAAAGAACAACCCCCAGCTCTGCTACACCCATGGTAGCTACTGGCAGACGCTCTTCAGATCTGATAAACAGATCATACAAACTAAAAACGTTACATCAACCAGTGCCTGTGGTAAGGGTGTGATTGGAGTGACTGGTGATGCACACCAACCTTATTTAGACTGACTGATGCTGCATTTAAATGTGCCATTAAATAATTAATTTTCTAATAATAATTCCCTCTTTTTTGTGTGCTTTGTTCCTAGAGTTACAAAACAGGGTTTGCAGTGAGATGTGCACTGAGGAAGGATGCTGGGGTCCAGGACCCTCCATGTGCTTCTCCTGTAGGCATGTCAGTCGTCAGGGTAGCTGTGTGACTGCCTGTAATCTGCTTGAAGGGTAAGTGCTGCAAAGATTTGCATTCCTGGATGAATGGACAAATAGAAACGGTTCTTGAATTTTCTTACTTGGAATAAAGTCTTACAATAAAGTACATTAAAAATAACTGGTGTTTTCTTTCCTCTACTACAGTGTTGGAGATACAGATTTTCTACCAGTTATATTTAATGTTGGTCCAACGCAGTATCATTTAGCATGGCTTCATGTCAAACTTGGGATCAATACTGTTATGTTCTTGCTCATGGTCACATTTACAGTCAGCTCCAGTATTACTGGCGCACTTGGTTAAGATGGTTAAAGACGTAGTTTGTTTTGCTATACTCTGCAGACAATAGATCAGAATTTCAGCCTTTTCACATTGTGATATTAAGATATAGATGGGTTAAACGATTGTCTCTTTCAGTTCCTTTGAATTGCTGTTTGGTTTGTGGGTGGGGGTCTTTCTTCAGGTTCAGGGTTCTAAGTGAACGCTCAGTTTGGTAATTGACTTGACAAGTCTAAAACCTTCCACTTCTTTCTTTTGATGATGTCCTTTGTTGTGTTGGCAGTGTGTTTTATATGTGGTAATATGTGGGTGGTGGATCATTCTCAGCAGTGACTGACATGGTGTTGGTGTGTTAGTGTGTGTTGTGCTGGTGTAAATGGATCTGACACAGCAGTGCTGCTGGAGTTCTTAAACCACATCAGTGTCACTGCAGTGCTGCTCTGTGGTTGTTCTGTGGGGGACCCTGACCCTTGAAAAAAATGTGATGGGGCTAATAAAGTATGCAGAGAAACAGATGGACTACAGGCTATAATTGATAAAATGGATATAGAGTGTAGAAACACTGAGGTGGTTTTAATGTTATGGCTGATTGGTGTATACACCTACGCAACAGGAAATACGGCAGTCACATGTCACATGTTCCGTTATTGCTCACTTGATAAAACCTGTTCATACAAAGTTGATGTTCCAAGTTGTTTAACATATCTAGATGCAAATATTATATAGGAACTTTAGAAAACTTAGGCCATACCCTCTGGCTTTCTGTGTGAAGCAGGTAACCGGCCCAGTCATAAGGAAAAAGTGCTTATTATAAATCACTGTATGATGCTTTATTGAAGTTTTTCACGAACCTGGTGCTGGAATAGTTCCTGTCCTGCACATTTTAGGCTGTCTCCTATTCTCAGCATACCTGATCCAATTGTGTCATTATTTAGCAAGCCTTGTACAGCTGTACAGGACAGAGGGGTAATCCAGAACCGGTGCTATATTGGAGCGTTAAACACGAAACACCTGTGCTCATCTACATTATTATAACATTCATATTTTGGGTTTCTTTGTACAGAACACCTCGGGAGTACGTGTCCAACCGCACGTGTTTAGAATGTGACCAAGAGTGCAAGATTCTCAATGGAACCCCAAGTTGTCATGGACCAGTACGTGGTATTTCCTTATGATTTGTGGCATTTAGGAAGGATTAAGGATTCTCGACCATAATACTCGTGCCCAGAGCAGTGGGCTGTAACATGTAGGTTGTTTGGCATAATGCTTCTTCTTCGACAATGGTAACGTGCTTTAATATCATCGTTGCATCCGACAAGCTTTGAGCCCTTCCGTTGTTCTTTTATGTAATATATTTTGCTGGATGTTCTCTGATTAATTTGCAGGGAGCTGATCAGTGCGTTGAATGTGCCCACTTTAAAGATGGCATGCACTGTGTTTCCCAATGTGCCAATGGTGTGCCTGGCATGAACAACAGACTTGTCTGGACCTACCCCGACAAGAACAGAGAGTGTCAGCAGTGCCATTCCAACTGCACCCAAGGGTATAACACACGCACGCACACAAATAAATATAAAATATATATACATAGATATAAACATATACATTGGTGTGAAAAAAATGTTTTCCCCCTTCATGATTTCTTATTTTTTCTTATGTTTGTCACAGGTTTGGACTTTTTTCTCCCTTAATTATAAAAACCTTCATTTAAAAACTGCATTTTATGTTACTTGTGTTGCTTTTGACTAATATTTAAATTTGTTCGATGATCTGAAACATTTAAGAGTGACAAACATGCAAAACAAGAAGGCAAACACTTTTTCACACCACTGTATATGAATATATAACACACATATATCATCGCTGTTCAAAGTAAAACATGTATCTCCAAAATGGCAACTTTACAGGAGAGGGCAAAAACATAATCTATCTATCTATCTATCTATCTATCTATCTATCTGTACATCTATATATATATATATATATATACTATGTGTGTACATTTGAAATGGATATATGCATATATTGGTTGGTGGTAATAACTAGCATTTTGCTTTCTTTAGGTGTAGTGGTCCTGGACTTGAGGGATGTGAATCACAAAGGTGGGTAAAAGTGTATGGAAATATTTCATTTTTTCAACTTTATTCTTCACTATTTGTCTCAATATCTATTTAAATTTTGGAATTTGAACCCTGACCCTTGAAAAAAATGTGATGGGGCTAATAAAGTACGCAGAGAAACAGATGGAAAAAAAAATTATGTTTGTGTGCTGTAATAAACTCAATAGTCGGTTCACCCTTTTAGTAAAAGTGCTATTGCAATTAAATTAAATTAAATTCTCCAAACTGTTTTTGGGATCTCCATATCATGGCACCTATATGGGTAAAGTAAGAGATCTGGGCTTATAAAAACGTGTCAAGAATGTTTTTCCTTTTTTTTCTGCAAGTGACTTGATATAAGATATTTCATCTCCAGCTCACACATGTCCTTGGTTGCATCAGGCGTGGTGGGTGGGCTTCTGCTCATTGTTGTGATTCTCCTATGCGTCTTCATTCTGTTGCGGCGAAAACGTATCCGCAGGAAGAGGACACTGCGTCGCCTCCTGCAGGAGAGAGAGGTACAGAAGGATGAATGTCAGAGCGTTGCTTTAAGCAGTTATTCACACTGCCATGTCAAAACCTTAATCCAAAACCTCAATCCAAAAAAAGATCCAAAATGAATTAAGATCTCACTACATGAACTTGTATGTATAGTTAAAAAAAAATTTACCTTCTACTATTAAGCTGAGGTTTTCATATTACAGGATTGTTACAGGTTGTTCATTTATTATATGTATGGTTTGATATTCGCAATGATCCTTCAGCATTCAAATAACTTTTTTATATTAAGTATAATAGCAAAAGCATGTACCACCAAGGCATAGATGGTTGTAGCTGATATTTGTAAAATACTCCAGCTGAATCCTTTAGATTAAGTGATTGACAACACACCACAATTTAGAAGCGTAATGGATTTTTATTCCGAAGGGAATTTTACAGCATGTAATTTGGACAGCCAATCATACTGTTTAGATTTTGAAGATATTTAGACATGTTTAATGGCTCACTATTGTAGATATAATTGGCCACTTCAGCTTTGAAATATGACTTTGATGACATGAATGATTTTTTTGGCAGTGCCAAAGAAATTGAGTCAGTATAATGAAAGCATTGATTCTCTAATAAACAGCTGTTGTCATGATAATGTCCATCTCTCAGATTGATTCAGCTCAATCTATCAAATTTGTGACTAACTGTGTAGTTGGTGGAACCTTTGACTCCAAGTGGTGAAGCACCAAATCAGGCCCTCCTTCGCATCCTGAAAGAGACGGAATTGAAGACAGTCAAAGTTCTTGGATCTGGGGCATTTGGCACAGTCTTTAGGGTAAATAAATAATAAATAATTTTATAATTCAATTCAATAAATTGAAGAAACATATTACTGTGTTTGTAATGCGGTTCTATTGATGTTTTGTGACTGACTGACTGAAAAGTGACTGTTTGGTTTTTCCACTCAGGGTTTGTGGATCCCCGAAGGGGAAGATGTAAAGATTCCTGTTGCGATTAAAGTTCTCAGAGAAGTCACCTCTCCTAAAGCTAACAAAGAAATTTTGGATGTAAGTATCATGCCTTTTGGACACAAATTATTAAAAAGTTGTAGAATCATTATTATAGCAGAGTAATGGAAATTGAACTATTTACTATTAGAACTTAATGTGGACTTTACAGTTAAATACAATAGGTTGATTATTTCAGTGACTCCTAACTTGGGGGTCATAACATGCAGAGGAGGTGAGGATTGTTTTTCAGTGAAAGTACATAAGCCTGTTTTCAGGAGAAATGTGAATAAGGCTGCTGTTCTGTATTTCGGAGTTGGGAGCAAGAGGATTCCAATAATAATTTTTGCGAGGTTCCATCTTAAAATGGTTGGGAATTATTGACAGTATCATTATTTGACAGCAGGTTTACTGAATAGCCATTGTTAAAGAAAAAATAAGCTCACAGACAAAAAAATGAGTCACCTGAAGTGTTTAAGATGGTAGTAACTTCAGGCTCTTGCAGATGGCGCTTCACGAGAATGATGAATATGGGCAGGGTGTGCAACGGGATTCTTAGATTGAGAAGAGATGGTACAGTGCAGTGAATGTTTCATTGGGTGTGAGGAAAATAAGTTGTAAAGCAGATGTGATTGGGAAACAGGAGTTTCATTTGGGCGTGCCAAAGGACATAGAGTGAAGGAAGTAGCTTAATCTGCAGGAGTATGAAAGCATACGGCCATACAGGTCTACCAGCAGTGGCAAAATCCCAGTCTACAGGAAACTCTCCTCAGAACTGTGCCAGAGAAGGCATCCACCAAATACGGCATAGCTACACAATTATGTGATGCAAGATTGGTATAACATTAATCCTACATCTAGAAACTTGTCCAGTCCATGCCAAATCACAGTTATTTGTGCTCGTGGAAGTATTGCACTTTTAGGTACATTTCAGTCACAGGTGACTCATTTTTGTCATTTTTTGAGATTACAATACTTTTGGCTGTTATTATCTTGACAGTATATTATCTATTATTATCTATGGTACAGGAAGAACCCCCCTGCCTTCCCCGTTTTTGGATTTTACTGCTCTAATACTGACACAACAGGAAGAGCATCAGGAAGGGCTTGTTCATCAGCTTATGAGTTTTATCAGATGTGTTGGGAATTAGGCAAACACAAAAATGTGCAAGGGAAGGGATCCTCCAGGAACAGGGCTAAGAGCCATGGAGTTAGAAGATCACAGGTCTGGTTCCCAGTTTCTTGCTGCATCCCTGCCATTGCAAGCATTTGTTAAATTCTTTTTGGGCTTCCTTAATAAAGGTTTGGAAGTTGTTTAGCTAACACTGACGAACATACAGTTATACATATACATATATCCAATAATTCATTCATTCATTTATTCATTGGTTTATTCATTCATTCGCCCATCTTCTAAAGTTAGGGGGTTGTTGAAGCCTATCCCAGTGTCTACCGGGCAGAAGGCAGCAAAAACCTTGGACAGGCTTAACTAAAACTGTAGTGCTTTAGTCAATATATAGGGTTTTGAAAAAAGCACACAGCACAGACTAATGGTTTAACGTCTGCCTCAGACTTTTGCACAGTCCGATATATTGTATCAGATAGTATATATATATATATATATATATATATATATATATATATATATATATATATATATATATATATATATGACAGTAAATTTAATATACATGCATATCCATATCTAATATGTATAAATTGCTTACCTTTCTAGGAGGCCTATGTCATGGCCAGCATGGACCATCCACATGTGTGCCGTCTGTTGGGAATATGCCTGACATCAACTGTGAAGCTCGTAACTCAGATTATGCCTTATGGCTGTCTGCTGGATTATGTCAGAGAAAACCGAAACAACATTGGCTCACAGAATTTGCTCAACTGGTGTGTGCAGATTGCAAAGGTAAACCCGTAAAAAATAATAACTCTTAAAATCATTTCATTTCTGAAGTACAAAACATGGTCAAGTGGTCTTTACTGTCATTCACCAATGACTTTTAATTGGAATGAAATGTCATTCTTTTGGTGCCATAGTTCATCATACAACAGCAGTACATTATACACGGTTGCATTCGTAAGTGCAGATACATGACAGTGATACATAAAAGTGGTATACTTAATAAATACACCAGGCTAAATATACAGAACGGTAAATATACATTACAATATACATGACAAACGCATAGAGGTTCAGGCGACGAGCAACAAGTTGACCAGTATTTCTGGGACATGTCTTGACTAATCCACAAAAAGATCAAGAATCATGATAACTAGGAGTTTGACTGGGATCAGAGTTTAAGATGAATTTGAATGGCATTGCAAATCAGTTCGATACAGTCAGAATTGAGCATACAAATCTATGATCAGGGCACGCCTAGTGAAAACATTTTGTTTCAAACATTACCTACAAAAGCCTTTTCACAGGTAACAGACACAAAGACAGCTGTGTTTATGTGGTTACAACTGAGTCAGTAGTGTCAACAAGCTGTGCTCAATTAGCTATCTCCAGGACACATCTGATTTCCCAATAATGTTTTACGCTTTTTGTTCACACCTTATTTATTCTTACTACATGCATCCTATTTTTATTTTATTTCTAGATTCACTAGTGTGAGTTTACAGTTTATATTTTTATGTTGTTGGAACAGCTCCTGAATTTCCTTATCAGGATTACTGGGATAAATAAAGTTTAAATTAAGTCATTTGTATCTCAAAGTAATCTATCTGCACACAAACTAGTTTCTGTCCTCCACTGTGCCAGTGTTGGATAGACATCATTCTATATCTGTCATTCTATAGTTTACATTATGCCCATACATGGAAGTGTGGGTCTAAGCTCTTATTCTTTATGAACAAATGGGGTTTTTAAAAATCGTGCCCTGCTGTAAATATAAATGGCCATTAAATTATGGGGTTGGTAAGGAGTCATAACACTGATATATTGTCGCTGTCCAAAGAAAAAACATATATCTAATTTTTTGTTGATTGTTACTATTATGCATCATTTGAACACAGCAGCTGCTGTTTACACTGTGTGAAAATTTCATGATGAATGGCCCCACAGAAATGACCCAAAACTGCTTGGAAAAAAATCTGGTTCCTTTGACTTCCATTAAAATCGAATCAGGTCCTTATGGGTATCTCCTAGAATTCATCAGTTGTACACAACTTATTGTTATGACTGATGTTTGGAGTGCACTGGATCTTCTGTTTTCACTCCAACAGTGCACTATGTAGTGAACAGGAAACAGGTTTGGATACAGCTTTACTCTTTAGTCACAAAGTTCTGCTGATTATGCAGTAGGTAGAGTTACAGTGTATCTATGCTGGTTATTCTGCATAGCAAGGCCGAAAAAAAAATACATACCTCTACAATAAACAGCACTCTGGAGAAGGGAGGGCAGCTACTGCTACTGCTACTGAATGCAGCAATTCTTTGTGCCAAATACTTTAACAAATGAATTATATCATTTCAGCAGATTCCTTTTGGTAGTGTTTCCATGCTGCATTGTTCCTGTCCTAACAGGGCATGAATTACTTAGAGGAGCATCGACTTGTCCATCGTGACTTAGCGGCCAGGAATGTGCTGATGAAGACACCCAATCATGTGAAGATCACTGACTTTGGCCTGGCCAAGCTCCTCAGTGCTGATGAGAAAGAGTACCATGCAGATGGAGGAAAGGTATAGTCATTTGAATCCGACTCAAAGTCATGTAGTTTGCATATCGTTGCTATCAGAACAAAATGTTGTATCTCCAGTTTTTACATGGTTTGAAAATACTAGCTGCTGTTTATGTCCTGTCAGAATGTAATGATGAATAAACGAATCGAAGTGATCCGGATGACATAATATAAAACCTTACTCCATTAATCTGTTTACATCTTCTCTAAAGCTACTTTTCAAAGGTTCGTTCTGATGGCAACCATATATTTGAACCCTGTTAGAATTGTAGCTTGTACTAACAGCTTGCAATGCAGCTATTTAAAAACATTTGTGGTTTTAATTTAGGAATTTTAATTGATTAAGGTAATTTGATAGTAAGAATAATTGATGTTAATAACTTTATTGTTTTCTTTGTTTTAATATAGCACATATATGTACTTATACTTCCCATGTATGGTTTACTTGATATTGAAATACAACAATGTGGTGCACAAACTGATATTATAATCCTCCTGTAGATTTATTTATTAAATAAGTGAGCTAGTTTATGCAGTTTATCTATGACATTAGTCTAAACATTTCAGAAATATTCCTCCAATGGCTATTGGCTGTTGGATATTGATACATAATTGTCATTGTGCTTATTATTTTTGCTGCATTTATTTATTATTATTCTGCCCATTTTGGTGCAAAATCATTTTTACACGTTTGTTGTTGAAATATGGTATAACAGAAGAAGCATTAGTGAAGTGAGGAAATGTGTTAAACACTGCTTTAACTGTAACTTCCTACATACTGAAAACTGACTGCATTGCAACATGTTGACTGCTCAGCACTGATCCAACATAATTTGTCAGCATATTCAACATTAAATATTATATTATTGTTGAGAGAACGAACCAAAAGTCATGAACATGTGCACTTAACCATTAAGCAGTAGAGGTAACCTGAGTCATGAAAAGTAACCCCTATCAAAAACACTTAACTAACATTTCTAGGCTACGGGGCATTGTGTTTTACACTGTTATGGAAACTGATAGTTCGTCCTGAATTAAAGTGCCAACTCCTAATAAAAGTGTAGAACAAAGCCAAAAGATACAGAAGACTACAACAGAGTTAAACAATTCAGCGAATGAATCTACCAAAAAAGACTTAAACAGGCCATATAAACAGGCTGCTGTTGTCAGTGTACATTTAAGACCATAACATATAAATTACCTCTTTTCTGATTGGCTGCTCTGAATCATACCCAAGACTTACCAGAAGTATTATGCATGTCTTCAGCTAAACTAGATTGACCTGTGATTTAGTGCTGTTTGAATGGCATCATCAGATGTTCAAAACACACAAGGCCAATAATCTTTCCTTGCTAAATATATATGCCTTTATCCATCTTATTATCCATCCTTGTAACCAGGTATCATGCTGTACCTCTGCCCTGTAATGACATGTGTAATGTAAATTAAGATTTCACTTTTACTGTCTTTTAAGAGAACTTCAGTTGAGTGTAAATAGTGCTTACCTGTAAAATCTCATGTTTATCTACCAGGTTCCCATAAAGTGGATGGCTCTGGAGTCCATTCTTCATTGGACATACACACATCAGAGTGATGTCTGGAGTTATGGTTGGTAGTAGTTCAGTCTGGCTCTAAACAATGTTATATTCAAGAAATGTAATACAATTTAATAGTAGATACATGTTTCAATAAAAAATCCAAGCTACTGCCTGCTGGCATCTCACAGGCAAAATTAACAAGCCACAATATCACCAACAGATAGTCTTTCCCTGCTCTGTCTTGCAGTATTCGTATTGGATTTGCATTACAATACTCCTGAATATATTAAGAATGGTCAAGAACAGTTAAAGTACCCAGATTGGATTTGCAGCAGGATTAGGTGAGGCAGGAAACACTGAAGAGGAGTTGATTATACTCTCGTCATCAAAAAAATAGATTGCTGTCCTATTGGGAAGGAAGATAAAGGTTACCAGGAACAATAAATGATGATATATTTAGGCTGGCATGGGCAATATTTCTTGAGCTACACATACAGAAATGGTGTCTCAGTATGGCGTGGGGCCACCATGTTTGCAAATGCAACATGTCAGACATCTCGGCATGGAGTTGTAGAGGTTCCTAATGGTGTCCTGTGACAATCCATCCCATGCAGCTTGAATATTCTCACACAGTCCCTGCAGATTTTGCAGTAGGAGTGGAGGTGCAGTGGCACCATGTTATGTTACATGTGACGCCAAACTGCTAATCTTGGCACTAACCACGGTCCCTCCACACACGGATTCATTGGCTGAATGACCGAGACTAAAGCATGATCCGTCATTGATGATGACCCCCATTATGAGTCTCTCTATGACAGTCTGGCGCAACACCATCAACACCACTGTAGTCTTTGGAGATGTTGATGTAGTGTTAAGGTCTGTCTACATGCATGTAGCCCTGCGTCGTGCAGTCGTCTGCCAATGGTGCTGGCCCAAAACAGGATGACTCATGAAGGGCATTACTGCTCGCTGAATGTCCAAAATCATGACTGTGGGGTCAGTCAGTACAGCGATAAGGCCTGCCTTTGCTCGTGTGCAGTCAACGTCAATTATTTGTATGTCTCAAAATGTCAAACCGACCCAAGTTTTATTCCTGTCAGTTGATTGATAACAAGCACTGGTAGCAAATTTACGAAAGCTTGGTCAAACTTATGACTCAGTTATGTTATGTGAAGTTAAAGAACAAGCATATACACCTTAGTCACTCTGATTGGTGATTTGTCAGATTTGACTTCCTGCCGACTGAACAGCATCTCCCAACACAAACACCCTACACTATTCTCTCTCTGACAAAAAACTACTTGTAAATCAGGAAAATGAGTAGATAGAGGGTTTAACAGACCATATACAGCTTCACATTAATCCAGCTGCTCTGAACGCAGATTAGCTCATTCATTTACTATACTAAGCATGAACTTGCTTATGTACATTTCTGTGTTCTACTCTTTGCAGGGGTAACTGTGTGGGAACTCATGACATTCGGAGCAAAACCCTACGATGATATCCCAGCGAGTGAGATTGCAGGGGTACTGGAGAAAGGAGAGCGTTTGCCTCAGCCTTCCATATGCACTATAGATGTCTACATGATCATGGTCAAATGTGCGTCTGCAATAATTCACATAAATTTGGTTTTCGGGTTATTTGGTCCACCTAATTCATACCTGCTTCATTGTTCATTTGGTCAAGTGCACCTACCATATAGTCTTACAGTTACAATGGTTAGCCCCATTCTATCAGTAAGTATCCAGTAAGTGTTTATAAGCCTGTCTAATACTGATGTACCAATAGAACACCCACTACTGTGTCAGTGCCATCTCAGTAGTCTTCCTGCTATGCTGAGACTTGGCCCAACAAGCATTGTTAGGGTGTAGAGGTTGGGCATATTGCGCAGCAACGTATGAGTTTATCAGGTACAAGTGGGCCTGCTGTAGCTAATGAGTGTAGATACAATCTACAGTAGGTACCTTTTATCTAGTAAAGTTTAGGCATTAGTTACAATGTGTGACCTTTGACATCTACTGTAGGTTGGATGATAGATGCAGACAGCAGACCTTGCTTTCGTGAGCTTGTTGCAGAGTTCACAAAAATGGCTCGAGATCCACCTCGCTACCTCGTAATAAAGGTAAAACTGTACTCTACTGTATTTGTCCTATAAAAAAAAAACTGATTAGTATATATGTTGGGATGAATATTCTGAATGTATATATAATATAATGTTAATACAAGTACAACCTAATCATTTGACTTTGTCTTGTTTATCCCCAGGGAGATGAGCAGATGCACCAGTCCAGTCCAACAGATACTAAACTGTATCGCACCCTGCTCCATACAGAGGACATGGGGGATGTAGTTGATGCAGAGGAGTACCTGCTGCCTAGTAAAGCCTTCTTCAACAGCTCACAGTCACATGCATCATTGCATCAAAACTCAGCGGTAGGTACTGTGATCTAGTACTTGCGGACTAGTGGTCAGTCATCTGAGGTTTCCTTTTCCCTGCCAGGGTCGGATTCCAAATGTAGTTCAGCAGACTTTTGAATGGACTATTAACATAATGTAGAGCATATATAAATAAAACATATATAAGTAAATAAATAGATAGATAAATAATATAGAGAGTTTATATAAATTATGTATTAAGAAATTAAGTTTGACATGACAGGGACAACATGGTGTTCACAGCATACATTAATTTGAAGCCTTTTCTTTTTCAGGAGATAAATGGCAATGGCATGATGCTGCGCTACATCACTGATCCATTACACAACTATCTGGATATAGACCATCAACTGCCAGGTATCTCTGCTGTCCAATACCACAATTCCATAACAGTGGCTTTCCTCCATCTTCCACCTTTTCTCAAACTTTATAGTAAGGGGGGTGGGGGCGGAGGTGGACCACAGTAAGAAATATTAATATTTTTTAAAAATTGCTTTCTTATTGACACTGTATCATTTTGCCTTAATTCAAAATGTTGCCTTTTGTTACCAGAGTACATGAACCAGGAAATGGCAATTGACAGGGTGAACCACAACTATGAGAACACCATGCTGATGGAAAAACACATAGGCACATCTGGCAGATCCAAGTTTCTGAACAATTTACAGAGTACCGTCTCAGTTTCCCGCGGAACCAGTCTGGACAACCCCGAATATCAGCAAGACATCCTTCCCAGCCAAACCTCTCACAGTCTTTTCCTTCCCGCAGCAGAGAACTTGGGTTATCTAGGTCTTACTACAGCTGTTCAGGCCCCAGGGCAATAGAGACAGTTGATGTGGGAACGTTGTATGAACTCAAAACAATTCCGGACCTGCATAAAACCTGTTTCAGCAATCATTTCGAGGACGCCAACACCAAAAACACATTTGTCATTTTCCCATCACCCTGAACTCTTTCGTATATGCTTTTTTCAGGATAGCTGTTTTCCTGAAAAGTGAAAAACAGGGTTACAAGGTCACCGAAGTGTTTTCACTGCATTCATCACAAATGACAAACATTTTCGTGAATGAACAGAGTACCACTTTATGCCCATGTTTTTCAGCTGCTGACCACTTAAGATAGGCATTTATGTTTTTAAGATTACTCACGGTGCACTCCATTTGGACCATTAGCCCACATCAACTTGACTGAAACAGTGGACATTGTTTGGCTGCATGTTTTAAGTATAAAAGGCCGGTCACTGCTTTTCCACTCGTCTTTGTTTAACAGAGTCAGCAACTGACTGACCTCTTTTACCAGCAAGTGTAGTGCAAGTTAATTATCAGACTTTTTCTTTCAATTTTTAAAGGTATTAATACAATGCACTGTTAAATTCTTATTCCTTCCAGGTGGAGTCAGGTCAGTACTGAAGCCTTTAAAAGCAGTCCCATTATTTAATATTTAATTGCATGTAAATTATTCATACACATACAAAAATACACTGAATTTTGAAGTCTCAGCACTGTGTTTGTACGTTGGTTCGTGTGCCCAGGTCTACAGAAAGGTGAAAATGTATAAAACTTCTCGTTTACATAACTTCTAACACTGCAGTATTACAAAATATGCACCATGGACAGAACTAATCCTGTGGTTGCGCAAAGGTGAATTAACTAATGTGAATTTACATTTGATAGTTCAGCTAACTAATAGCTACTTCTAATAAAGTTTTTCTTTTTTGTCAAGACTTTTAATTGTACTTGTCATTGCTTCACCCGGGCAGCTCAATTAGACACGCTATGCTGAAGAGGGTGCTTGGCAAGAATTTGGCTTACACATTTTGCCCCGACACGTCTCATACAGATTTTTTTTAGTTCACTAAATGTATTTACTTTACCATGCTTGGTTATGCAGATTAGGAATAGCACAGTACATACAGTAACGGCACAGTAGTAGCTGAGATTGGTCTAACACCCTATATTATATATAGTCAATAGTGGTCCTTTAACTATATATAATATCTTTTTCCCTTTAGCATTGTTAGTGAGGTAGAGGATGAAGGGATGGAGAGTAGAGGTAGAGGACGACAAATTGCACAGCAGCCTATGAGCTAACCAGTAATCACACAACTGGGTTTGCTGTAACAATGAAAATAGTCGTTTTAATACATACTACTGTGTGTGTATATATATATTTATTATATGTACAACAGTTAATATGTTTCATACAGAACAAAAGAACATAACAGAAACATTTTTAGAAAAAAAAACTACAGGGACGATGATTGCAAGATCGGAGACCAACTATCACTCATTTGGTTAACTTGCAAATATATACAGGTTTTCTGCTCAAGCCAAGTTTGTTGCATAAGCCATCTCAAATGCCTTCATAAGCTTAAACACTGCTCTCATTAAATTAGCTGTATTACAACTTTTACGAGATGCCACAATCAAAAGCACCATCGCGTACCTAATTTTATTATAATTTATATTATTAGTAAGTGCTGTGATGTGTGAGAAGAATGGGTTGGTATCTACTTTAATGTAGAGCAGGTTTTATGTAAAGTCCCTTTCACAGCACAAAATAAACAAGTTATAAATTATAGAAATATGACATTGCTAAACAGGATCTTTATAGTGGAGAATTTTTTGTTCACAACCCGTTTGTCCAGCTTGAAAAGAATAATTCATTCCAGTAATAACTCAAATTGTGATCAAACTAATTCGTTTAGTCCAAATGATCCAGTCTTTGTCACAGTTTGTTTTTACCATTATATTATTGTTTTATCAAAACTCCCCAAAAAAAGTGCAATGTTGAGAGAGCCTTTATATAAAATCCTTCATCTTAAGAAGCAACTCATCCAACCATGATTGATATTATCTGTAACTTTTCTACAGAATTATTGTCTGTGTTAGTGACCGTTTGCACAGTACAGGATGGAACCCACAATGCTGATGATCCCCCAAGTATATATTTAAGCACTATGTTGTTCGGTGTCCACTGTAGTATTGTTTAGTTTTCAGAGAGATTTTCCAGAGAGAAGTTTTCAGAGAGAAGGTCATTGTTATAAAAGTATACTTGCTCATTTTGTTGGAGATTAAATGTGCTGTACTGAAATAGCTCTTGTACTTTCCAGCTCAGTCCAACATGCTGATTCAGAACCTTGGCCAGTAGATCTCACTTTATCCTTTCAGACAGTTGCAGCTTTCATCAGTGTTTGTTCCCCAAACACTTCTTTAAAGTAGGCAACATGCTCCTCGCAGTGCTCACCTGGAAAAAAGAAGAACTAGGTCAAATAACAAAGACCAGCAGCAAACCACTTCTCAGCATCATGAGTACTGATTTATAGGTCTTGAGTCTTGGCCTACAACACAGATGTTGTACGTACGTATATATGTACGTATGTGTGTATGTATGTATGTACGTACGTATGTGTGTATGTACGTATGTATGTATGTGTGTATGTATGTATGTACTGCATGTTTAAGATCATCCTACAGATTTTCAATGACATTTTGAGAAGGCCACTGCAACAAATGTGTCGTTCTATGTGTGTAAATATATGTCTGTATGTAAAATGTGTTGTACCCAGAATGGTATTGCAATGCATGCATTCGTAATGTATGTATGATGATGTATGTTATGTCTGTATGACGTATGTGTATGTATGTATGTACGGAGTTGCGTAGGTATGCATGTATGTTATGTACGTACGTATGTGTGTACGTATGTGTGTATGTATGTAATGTATATGTGTGGTGTATGTATAATGTATGTATGTGGTGTGTATGAGCTGTCTGTATGTATGTATGATATGTTATGTAATATCTTAGTATGGAAACTTGTGACCTAGAATGGTCATGTATGCCATGTGTAAGACATACAGATTTTCAATGACATTTTGAGAAGGCCACTGCAACAAATATGTCGTTCTTAAAATATAAAAATTGTTGTACCCAGAAGGAATTGCAATGCTATTCAAAAATAAGATCAAGTTTACAAGGAAAAATAAATGATGATAAATTTATATGAGCTGTCTCAGGATGGAGTTGCAGAGGTTCCTAATGACATTGACATGCCATTAATGGGAGTCATGGTAACAGTCTTGTGTGCATGTAGTCCTGTGTTGTGCAGCCATCTGCCAACGGACCTGGCATTGAGGGCATCACTGCTCACTGAATGTCTGCAATCGTGTCCGTTGGGTCAGTCAGGTACAACGATAAGGCCCGTCCTTGCTTACATCACGTGTCTTACAATGTCAAACTAACCCTACCCACCAGTTTCAGTTTTGTTGGTTGGTACCTTCTGTGTGCAGCTATTTGTGCAGACATCTTAATGTGCAAGATATGCACCAGCGAGATTTTTTTTTATCAACACCACCTACCTGGGTTGAAAGCAGGGTTGCCACGTAATCTCAGGTTTCTTTGCTCAAAGAAGCGAAAGATTGTGTAGAACAGCATTGTATCACTGGTTTGTCGTGCAGCATCCAGGAATTTGCGTGCTGACACATTGTCGTGGCCTCCGACACTGCGGACAAACCGGAGAGCTCCAAGTACCTGCTGTTTTGACAGCAGCACCTCCACAATCTCGTCATTAGCTGTGGAGAGTCTCTGTTGATAACACACACAAATAAACACGTTTCTTTAAAACTGACTTTATACTCTTTAATGCATTTACACTAATTATAGCAGAACAAAAGCACAAATTCATATTTGCCTCTTACCTTGAGCATATCTAGGGAGAGCTGGTGGGCTGGAGGATACGTGCTCTCTAGTGACAGCAGCAGACAGGCCTAAACCAGAGAACAACACAGTGAGCTGGTAGCTGGTACCTCAACTACTGCAAATTACAATACATTTACAACTACTACAGCACATGGTGCCATGTTCTGCTTTTTCATTTTTGTTAGGGTATTTATTGTTTATTAAATTTATCACACAATAAATGTATGTGCCTCCATATTGTTTAGGAATTAATTATTAATGTGTCAGTCCTAAAAGTAACAGCCTGGTTTGTCAGAAAAATGACTGCTGTAAGGATATTACAATCAGTCCACTGAAATATGTGTGGTTTTATTTTTGATTGGATTTACAATTATAATAGTTACTTCCATTTTTTTTATGACACTGTATTTAAGCTTAATTTATTTATGGTAAAATAAGGAGCTCTTAGTACGCAATATGCAATGGCTTTATTACAATGCCTTATTTAATATAGCAATTCATTCTCCAAAAATCAGTACCGAGTCTTCCCATTTTTCTGGACTACATTAATCAAACACTCCCGTTTAATTACATCTAGCCTACTATTTACAGCTCAGGAAATAAATAAGAGACCACTCCAGTTTCTTCTTAAATCCGCATCTCCACATGTACAGCAGGTTCCCAGTGAGGAACAGAAGGTTGGGTTGTAGCTTTACTGGCAGATACAGTGAGCGTCTGGTTCATAAGAACAAGGTCAAGCAGCAAACACACAGGACAACACAGCTACAGACTGGCAGAGGGCCAAACCCACTCTCTACTGATCGTGATGAGCGCCACCTCATTCTAATGTCCCTTACCCACAGTAAGATGACCTCAAGTGACCTACAGAAAGACTGGCGAGCGGTGGCTGGGGTGAAATGCACAGCGAGCATGGTTCTAAAAACAGGCTTCTGGAGGTCATTAGTGATTTTCTAAATAAACAGATCTAATACAATATCTGATCTGGAATTTGGGAGACATGTTTCCAGTAGTGTATAGAATACAAGAGAACTGCTCATTTTGGTCAAACACAAACCCAGAAACAGTAAAACCAGTGAAACTGATCATTTTGAGGTGGTCTCTTTCATTTTTCCAGAGCTGTATTTTGTTTTTCAGTTCAAAAAGCTTTAGAGTTTAGAAAACAAGCATTATTCAACCCCAAACTAAATACGGATCCTTATGTGGTTTATTAATTTTACGCTCTGTCGTTTGTAGGTGCTCAAAAATAGAATCTAGCTGAATAATTTCACTTTTTGAGCAACAAGTCTAAAGGCTTAATATCACTGAAAAATAAAGTTCTATAAAAATACATCTAATATGTGATGACATACAGTAATGAAAACACCCCAATGGACAAGCACAATTATCAAATCCTATACTTTTCCAACTCGCATGCGATTTAATAGTATTCCCGTTTCTATTCTGTTCATCATCATACTAGTTTTCCTAAGCCTAGCACACTGGTTATGAATTACGTACTTATGTACTGGATGTGTGATGGTGCTACAGAACCAATACATATTTACACCAGCTTACATGCTGTTGCACCAATCTCAATTCCGAAACACTTCCTCGGATTATCAGTAAAAAAGACGACCTAGAACAGCCCTGGAACATTCACATCACAAATTAATACATGTTCATATCGCTACTGGGTGACCTTCCTTAGAACTGAACTCACCAGTGGTTTGGAGTCACTCAGCACATGGTACTGGAGGAACTGATGAAGCATGTAGAAGAGATTGTGCTGGACCAGAGTTTTAATAACCAGCTCATACAGGTAGTGCTGTGACACAGAAGGTACATGAGAAGGACATATTTCAAATAGTCAAGAGAGTACTAATATCTTTCTAATGCTACAAATCGTAGTGTTAAATCATGAGATTTTACATTTAAATCTGGGAAGAAAACGACGTTCAGATCAATCATTAATCAAACCATTCAACACTGCAAGTCACTGATTAGACAGGAGCTCCATCCTACATTGGGCTTTAGTGAAATGCTACTACTGGACATCTGAACATCATCACAATAAGACTGAATAACTTTATGCTAATAACTGCAGTGGTTGGTGTGGCTCAGCGGTTAACAAAGCTACCAACCAAAGTGCTACCAGTCCATGTGGTAGCAAATGCTGACCTACACCAATAAGAGTCCTTGTAGATCGCTCTGGATAAGAGCCTCAGCTAAATGCCGTAAATGTAAACTTTATATTTGCTAAAATGGGGTCTACAAAATTCCACTCTTCTCTATTTTTATTTTTTACCACAGCAGTGTTACAACAAACTACATTATGTGAAAAACCTTTATGATGAATGGACAAACAGAAATACTCCATGTTAGCTAGGAATTAACTCTTTGCATTAATGTGCACTGAAAGTTAAGAAGGTTTTCATCCTCTCCTGTACCAAACTGACAGACAATTGTTTTTCTTTGGACAGTGAAGAGCTGTAGCAACGCTTTCACTCATATCTCCTCCTCCTGTTGTGTTTAGTTATGCTTCAACAGCAGTGCAGGCTGAGAATGCTGGACAGAGTGCTGCTTGTAGTTTAATAAAATCAATAAATAATACTGTACCTGAACTGTGATCTGGAACTGGTTGAGGGAGCGAATGTATTCCATGAGAACCGCAATAATGAACTTATGGGACATGTCCTGTACAAATGAAAAGACAGAAGTCATAAATGCATAACAATGTACTTACTGAAGGCACACTAAAGATCGTTTTAAGGGCCAAATGCCACTATGACTTTTTTATTAATTAAGAGTCTTCAGCTCTTGAATAAATGCTGCAAGTTTGATAACTGGTCTAAACCAGTATTTTGTTAATCACCTTTTTCTCTGTAAATGCAGAGAGTACGTGGGTGTACATGTCCGACTGGTCAATGACTGCTTGTGTTCGAACCGGTCTTTTGTATGTGTTGCTGTAACGACTTGGCCCAGACTCCATAGCCTAAAGGAAGTAAAAACCATATCAGAAACATATGATTAGGATCATTAATACAATACAATCCATTTTTCCATTTGCTTATGTTTCCATTTTATGTTGTCATAATTGGCTGGTAAAGGGTTGCTTAACCACTTTAACTCTAAGGGCCTGTATTAAAGCCTGCAATCAGTTGTTAATGATTAAGATAACTTTGAGATTAGTGTCACAATTGTAACTGAATGATATGTCTAAGACCAATAACTAAATAATAAGCCTATCATCCAGTGGGTTAAGAATATGACGATAAATATGTGATAGTGTTAGCAGTACCACAGTGTACGCTTGCTCTGCCTCCAAATACTCCTTGTATACTTGGTTAAGCTTATCGAACACCGTGGCCACCACAGGTAAGTTGCCTTTCTCTCCAACTTCGAGCACTTAAAAAACAGAAGAAAAGAGAGCACACAGTTTTCATAGGATCAGACATCATATGTACAGCGATATTAAAGTTTGGACTGATTTGTTGATTTTTGAAGGGAAAAGGGAACATTTGTTTCTGCAAATGTTATTGCACAGTTATTTTCATTAACATTAAATAAAACAAACAAACAACAAATAAATATTGTGGCATGTCCTAGAGTCTTAATAATTATTAATGAGAAATCAGTTTTCCTTTAATCTTTGGCCCACACCCCCAGGGGTGAGCTAGAATTACAAGAGCTATTCCTAAATCTTCATCTTGCAATTCTTGATGTATTTCATTCGTTATATGTGACATTTTCTGTACCTTCAGATCTATCTCAGAGTTTTCTTGGTCTTTCTGACCTTGCCTTAGTTTAACTGTCATTTTGGACAGTGAAAAATTGCAAGCTTGTTAATCTGTAGTCTGCAGCAGAAGTTGTGTTTACTTGTTCTCTTTTAATTCAACAAAAGCTGTAATTTATGAGGGGGGTGGTGGGGTGGGGTGGGCAAAACTACTTTGTATACAAACACAGCACAATGTAGAAACTGGACACCACTGCACAGATTTTAAAATAAAGCTATTACTATTTGATCTATACAGAATATAAGGCATGTATATTCAAAAGATATACATGAGCATTTCTACCTGAGATATGACAAGCTCATAAAAGGGAAAGCTACAGTTTAATGCAGAAGGCACAGGTATTATATTATGGTTTATTGCCCTCTGACATATTTATGTTTAGAACTGAGCTCATATTACTATGACATCTGCAAAAAGGACAGATCATAGATCAGCACTCCACCATTAAGGCATTTTGAGGAACATACTCTGTGAGCAAACAGACAGGATGACCATTTTGCAGTCACGTCTGCGCAGCAAAAAGTCCATTAGTTTGCCTTTATCTTGAAGGAGGTTCACAGTTGGCTGGAGCTTCACCTGAAGGTACCACAGATACCCTGATAGGTATACAGAGAGAAGGACAAGTCTGAGAAAAATTCAGGACAAGATTTAATAATATCTATACACACACAGAATCACACTGAGAGAGTATAGAACATGTTACCTACCCTCACTTGCACTAATGATGATATCTGGTTGAAAGACACTCCAAGTTGATGAGTCTACATGTTAAGGAACTCTGTTATCATAGTCAAATTTTATGTTAATGTAGGTTAAAGTTAGCCAGATCATCAGCTTTAGGTCTCCTCACCCCTGATAAGGAAATTGGGGTGCTGTGTAATAGATACAAATTTGCACTGTGCTTATTTTGCTAAATATTGTAATTGCAATAATCCTTACAATATGTTTAAAACTGGCGATCCAGTAATATGACACTTTACAAAACGGAGGGTCTGCATTATTTTGACCAAAATACTGTGTATAGAAATGAAGGACAACATGCCAAAATGATTTAGAACAGATCAGGGCATCGCTGATTTAAAAGGATACAGAGCTCGCATGGAACTGAAGCCTGACTGGGAGCAGCTGTAGGTCCTAAGGTACAAGAGAAATGGTCAAATGACATAAAATCTCAGTAAAGCTATTCAATAAGAATATGGCAGCAATACATCCAGTAAATCCCCCGTATATGACTGTCTAAGACCTATCAGCAAATAACACATAGGACATAGTACACACACAGTTTATAGGACATAGCGTATGGTGCCTTTCAGACAACATCTTTTTTAGACATGCCCGTGTATATGTTATAATGACAATGGCAAGCTCATATTACAACATCACGGCCTCGTAAACAGAAAGTGTGGGTGTTTGACTGGCTTGCCTAGAGTTCAAACCTCCAATTGAAAAAAACTCGCACTGGGGCGAAGGCACAAAACTACAACAAAAAAATGGCTGTCCAAATGCACTGAAACAATTGTAATCCCCAAACAATCACGTTTGGCTAAATGGAGAAGCGATGCAACACAGTGATATACATTCTCGTAATGTAATATAATTTCTACTATGTGCAATAAAACTCAGTAATCTATTTCTATTCTACTCTGTACAATAAACCTCAGTAGTCTATTTCTATATCTACTATGTGCAATAAAACTGCCTACTTTATTTATTACTGCTCTAGTGCTCTACTGTGTGCAATACCTAAATTCACCATGCATAGCATAATTTGTTTACCATAACGATGTGCAATGTTTGCTCTGAGCTTAGTCTTCTGGATTTAGATTTTTAGAATTTTATTTATATTTTCTGTACCTTTAGTATATAGATCTTATTTATTATTTGTATATTTCCTGACACTTCTGTTCTTTCCTGTGTTGCTATAACATTGCAAATTTCCCCACTGTGGGATTAATAAAGGATTATCTTATCTTAATGCAACTTTGTGGAGGCATCAAATTTAAAAGTGTGTATTTCTATTAAAAACAAGAAGTGACTCAGATGATTGTTTTTGTACTGTTTCAATGTATTGTATTGCACATACTGCCTTAACCTTTGTGCAATCAATGTCTGTAGTCTGGTTTCAGACTGGTTTATCAGACAGCACCTGTGACTGGGATCTTGCAAGGGTGGATGGATCGTGCAGGAAGTACAGGTTGGTGAACATTCAGAGCACAGTCTGGCTCCCTGAGCTTGATGTCAAAGATAATAGAGGTCTGAAAGCATAAGAAACGGTTTATTCAGAGCTGCAGGGAAGTGGATTTCAGTGCTACGAAATGCATCTCATATTTATAAAAGTGAAATGGATTTACAATACTACTGATGTAACAAACCAATACTGAAAAAACAATTTCACACTAGTCACAAATCTCCCTCTCTGCTGTAAGGAAATACATATATATATATATATATATATATATATATATATAATATATATATATATATATATATATATATAAAACATCACAAATATGATGTGCAATTTTCTGTAATGGTACAATATTTAAGGGTTGCACCATTTATGTGCAAGTATTCATGTTTTAATAGTGTAATGGTAATAACCATATTAGGAGCCTTTAAATGGGCCATTACAGCAGTGGTTAATATGTTTCAGTTGGCAACAAGTCTTTTATCCCAACTCATGCAGTGAATGGCTTCAGGTTTGCTAAACAATCACATGGCAAAGGTCAAAATATTGGCCTTATTACTTCAGTAAAAACATGTCCCACACATCATGAAAACCTGGAAGGAGTGTGAAGAATCATCAACTTTGCAAAATAACTGCAGTCAGATAAAAAAAATAAACAACTTTAATCGAAGATCACCTAAACACTTGCTGACATAGAACCATAAAAAACGACACGCTATGGTAAAGCGAAAGTAGGAGCATTTCCACATGCACACAAACTCTAAATTGACAGCCATAATAAAACCACTTCTTAGTAAGACTTAATTAAAAAAAAAAGTTTCAGTTGTGTTCAGAGAACACAAAAGCTTAACACTGGAGGAAAAGAAATAACTAATCTGGTCTGATGAGCCCAAACATAACCTTTTTCAGAGTGATGGGTAAAAATGCAGGAGCATGAACCAATTCACCCGCCAACCACAGTGCCCACTGTACAAACCTCTGGACCCAATCTCATAATATGGGGTTGCTTCAATTCGTCAGGTCTGAGGTCAGTAAAGTTATTTGGCAAAATGAAGTCAGATGACTACCTGAATCTAATCAATGACCATGTTATTGGACCAAAAGATTTTTTTTCTTCAAGTCAGCGATATAAAGATTAATCGGGTTATTATTGTTAAAGTGTGGCTCAGGGAGCGCAAGAAATAATTAGTTCAAAAATAAATGCAACTCCAGACGTTGCATAAGGCTGTAGAAACAATGCTGTGGTGAATATGCAGCAAAGTATTAGCGTGTGTAACTTCTTTTTGGCCAAGCAATGCATTTCCACCCATTTAGCCTGCAGGAGTTTAGCCCTGCCTATCAATGCTCAAGTTATAGGCTATGGAGTGTTGCAGCCCACATGTTTTTCTCATTGCTACACATTGATACACACTTTCTCATTGATACACACTAACAAAAACAGCCTGTTTAATGAACTGGTTGGTTTTTGAAAAATTTTCAAAATGAATCACGACTGTTTATGGTACAGAAAGCCACAAATAAAGGAACTGTAAGATATTGGCCATTTAAGAACTCGAATACTCTGATCCTCCTGGATTCTCTTTTTGTACCCAATCATGTTATTGACCTTTTGTCAATAAAGCTAATTAGTTGTGAAATGTTCCACTAGGTAGTATTAGCATTAAACAACTTTACCCAACGTTTCTAAAACATGTCGGTGGCATCAAATTCAAAATGGGTATATATTTTTCATAAAACAATTCTGTTTCTCAGTTACAACATTTGTTAGGGTCTTTGCTTTTTGGAAATATGGTTCAACATATATAAGGTTATATATCATTCATATGTGCATAATCAAATGCCAGTTTTAACACTTTCAGACTTAAGCAAAACCAAATAGACAGATATTAAGGCAGCCCTCCCAAAACCACATGACTTTAACACGGACCATTCTTCTGCAGCAAAAGCAGTGACGGCAGCTCAATGTAAGACTCACCTGTGAGCTCTGATGGTGCACCACCACGAGATTATCCACAACATTCAAAGCAAATTTGCCTGTGGTGTTGAGTTTCAGCACGTGAGTCTTTTTACAGGGTCCTTCTCTGTGGAACAAAACAAATTCGGTAAAGATACTAGTATATAATGTATTAATCAACTGGGTTGTCGCTGTCTCTGCCAATGTCAACATGCATATGAATTTGACCGATCAGAGGTCATATCGGAGGGAAATGCGTTATATACCCTATTATATACACACGCGGACAAAATTGTTGATACCCCTCGGTTACTGAAAGAAAAACCCACAATGCTAACAAAAATAACTTAAATCTGACAAAAGTAATAAAAATTAAAAATTCTATGAAAATGAACAAATGAAAGTCAGACATTGCTTTTCAACCGCATGCTTCAACAGAATTATTTAAATAAAAAAAAAAAAAGAACTTATGAAGGCCTGGACAGAAATGATGGTACCCCTGAAAAATGTGCCCAAAGGGACATGTTAAATCAAGGTGTGTTCACTAATTAGCATGACAGGTGTAATTCTGTTGAAGCATGGTTGAAAAGCAATTTCTGACTTTCAGTTGTTCATTTTCATAGAATCTTTATTTATTATTACTTTTGTCAGATTAAAGTTATTTTTGTTACCATTGTGGGTTTTCTTTCATTAACCGAGGGGTACCAACAATTTTGTCCACGTGTGTATACCCTATCTCTTAAAACTCCTAGGCAATTGTAGCATTTTTCCTTAGGTACTGTAGTAAAACTGTAGTTTTCCACTTTGCTGTTGCCTTTGCTAGTTTGCTCACTGACTTGTCTATTGGTGTCCAGCGAGTGTTCAGCATAGTCATTGGAAGTTGACACTGATATTGCTTTAAAAAGCCATTTTAAATGCTGTTTTTGAACAAAATGGATACAAACACAGATTACATCATAGCAAATTACAGACGTGACCACTTGGGATTAACCTGTGCCACACCAAATCGTACACTATGTTCCAAGAGTAAAAAATAACAGAGATTTAAAAAAGAAGAATAAAAAAAGCTGTGTCTCTCTAACGTTCTACAGCTTACCTTGGCAAGTGGTACAAAACTACTTCTGCTCCTGAGCTGTTGGTGGTTCTGGAGTGATGTTTCAGGTACATTACATACAGCTGACCGTAACTGGTTGAGAAAAATATTACCCCATGTATTAAATGTCTAACCTTGGTAGACATTTAAAATGATTCAGTACAATCAGCAACGATGACAACTACTAAAAAATGCGGCATACACCAACTGTATCACACTCCACATGCATTGTACTTACATGGTGGCTACTGCAATGTCCCTTTCAGAAAGATTTAATTTGGCTGGTTTGGGGACCACAGGCAGCTCTATTTCAAACTTAGTCATTTTTGACATTGTCAAATTCTACAGAAAATGAGACAAAAACAAGTCCATGAGTGTCCACTGGATTACTGCCTAACACAGGTCTTTTTCTTTAAATGCACTTTTTGCTGGGAAACTTACTCTGAAAGCAAAGGGCTGCAAGACATTGCCTTGTACAGTAGTGGAAAGTAGCAGGACAGCAGTTTCTGGGCAGTACATATACCAGTTTACATTAATGCTCTGGCTCTTCAACATCTTCACCGTTCGCTTATCAGGCAGCACCTAAGAAACAGCAACACATTACTATGGCAGTACACTGTAAAAGGCCAGAGATGTTCACCTTTAAGAGTAGCAACCAACTAAATCTCTATTAAGTACAACAGAATTTTAAGTTCTATGGATTCTATTAAATCTATCATCAAACAGATTAATCAATTTGATTGTCTGAGTGTAAAAGTGCCAACATATGACCGATTAGCACAACAAAATACAGAATAAAGTCATTCTGTATATCTAATGAATGGTTATAGCTTATCTCCTGTAATGAATTCAATATATTTTATGTGGTTCTTCTGTTTTCTAGACATCATGCCAGAGATTGTTGGCTTATGTTAATCTCCAAATTATTTTACATGGCAGTGTTGCATACTTATGGAAACAGAAACTGATACTTCCATTATTATGGAATTGGGTAAAAGGTGTTTGAGAACAACCTTTTATGGCCTGAATGAGTGCTACAGGAGTTTTAGTATTAACAGGAACATTTTTGTGAATCAGTGTGTTAAGGTCTTCAATTATATTCGACTTGCTTGGTAAAAATGCATTAGCAATTGTGAGCACAGCATGTCTGTTTTACATAAAGGTATAACTGATTTTGCAAAGTCTATCCACTCTGTCCACTTACATGTAGTTTTACTCTGCTATATTCTTACTGGTGCTAGTTTTAAGTTTCTAGTATGAGTCTATTTGCCTTTATACGTTTAATTTGTAGGCTCCTATAGGTTTAAAAAAAAAACCCTGATGTCCAAGCTTTGTATGCCACTGAATACAACACTGTACCTGGTAAAATTCGATTCCTTGGTCAGTGACGAAAACAATTTCATTCCAGTTAGTCCAACAAAATCCCAGAATGCTAGCATTCTTGGTCTGTGAAAAAGAACAAATATATTACCAATTTGTTTTGTTTGTTGCCATCACAACAATAACCTACTAAACTATAACACTGTTGCCTCTGGACATACCTTGCATTCCTGGGAGAATTCCAAATGCGGATATTCAGGGATGAAGTTAATGAAATCCTAAAAAACAGAAATTTTGTTTAATACTTTTGTTCAATACTAATTTCAGTGTTTACAGGCCAACTTCTTAAAATACTTACCACTGATTTTGGAGTCCGCTGAACAGCTAAGATTTTGTTCCCCAGTGAAAATTTGATGCATTTCACTTCACCTTTATCATCCATTCTGTAAATTAAAATCATGTGGGCGTGCGTGAGAAGAGAAAACAAACCTCAGTAGTTCATGATGCCTTCCACAAATCATGGTATGGACCATAATATCTCATTTCTCTGAGGTTTGAAATGTTTAAACATAAAATAAAGGACTACTGCTTTTAAAAACGATGATCATCAATCATTTTTACTGGCTAGTGGTCTGTAAGCACTGACGATGAGCATGATGTGACTGAATGTGGCACAATATATCATTATAATGATTCAAATCTTGTAAAGTTGTTTACATCAATTGTACCTCTATAAAAGAAAGTAGGGTGGAGAGTTTTGAGAAAACAATAACGCTATGGTCTAGGAAAGAAACCAACACTTCACTGGCAAAATGACATCAGCTACAAAGGAAAATTGCAGAAAACATGGGAAAATGCTGCATGATCTATGATTATTAATAATTAATCATTAACTCTGACACTGCTAAACATACATTCTATGCTGTTGATACTGCTATGCCTGGCGTTCTGCTTGTGGTCCTGCCAGATCTTTTGGTATTGATTTATTGTTTGTGACACCATGTACAAAAAAAAAAAGCAGAAGCTTGTTGGTATCACTGCCTCAAAGGTTTGATCTAGCTACACTGTGTAAAAGACCACTGTCCAGCAATTACCCATAACAAAGCTGACATTCTACACATTTCTCTTACCTGACCTCTGATTTTAAAGAAACCTGCTGGTGAAATACTACCTTACGATTACAACTCTACAAATGTCTGTACTGAGCAGGACGTGTGCAGTATGTCAGTGTAAACTGCCACTTGGACTTCATAGTAGATGTTTCCTACCTGAAGGCAATTGGGCTTTTATCTTCTGGGCCCTTCACCACCACTCCGGTGGCACCACCAGAACGCACAGCAAACACCTACAAGAACATAAACAATTTCACATTTCAGGTGTAGAATGATAAGGAGGCAGCTTTTGGAATTTAACTATTTGTATAATTTCCAATCTATATGAACTGTGATTAATGGGAGCAGAATCATTTCTTATTAATTCAGCAAAATATTTATTACTGTATTCAGTGCTGAAATATTAGCCCACTAAGTCCTTCACAACTGTTATAGGCACAGACTCTGGTAATGACACCATGGCCTTTAAAACAGTACCACCAAAATTCGCCTCTCGCGCATGCACGTTTCAGTTATGTTCACTGACTAGTGTTAGACTGGTAAGAGCGGGGTGGTTTTGCATACTACTTTAGCTACATGTACATGCAAACCACATGTAGGATCAGGCTCTGGACAGTTGACTGCACACAGCTAACCCTAGTGGTCCAAGGATATAAATCCTGTCTGGTGCCAAAAGACATATTTCACCATTAATTCCTATTCAAACTAGAATTGAGTTACTATTTAAAGCACTGTTTAATATTTCTCTTTCTTCTTTATACACAAGTGAGGAACAGATCTTGTCTGTGGTCACGACTACCAAGGTGAAGATGGTTCATGACCCAATCTGCATCATGAACATGTGAGTTCTCTGTGACTGTAGAATGCCATATTTATGGCCCATGCCACTAGCTTAGATATAGGCTGAGAAAAAAAAGTTCCATGAGGCACAGATTGCGGGGCAACTGTGCAAACCCCTATGAAATAAACTGATAACTCTTTTAGATTCCAGTATCTCCTATACCACCTCTACGGCACACAATCAGTCTAAAAAACAATTAGTCTATAAAACTGTAACATTACAAGATTTCCTGAATATTCTCTATATTGTATTTGTTTATGAGCTGAATTAAAAAGAACAATACATTGTTTACGGACTGTTTACTTACCCACCAACAAAGACTGACTTAACAGCAACGCAAAGTGACTACTTCAGGACACACTGAAGTTTAAAAATATACTGCCAGGATTTTGAAGCTGGCAAGATTCTATTCTCGTGGTAATAATGCAATGACTGACAAATGTTGTGCTCCAAGTCCTTCTTTTATGTGGTGCTACACAAATAAAAGTCCTCAGCAACTTCAGCTTTAACAGTATGTTTGGCATCATAAAGCTATCATCAGACATGTGATATTACAGCAAGTGTGTTCTGATCCATCTTGAGCAAAGCCAAGACCACATGTTTTAATCCTGCTAGGCTGCTTAGGCTGAGGAAGAACATGTTCAGACTGTGACAAACAAGTCATGCCATTTAAATGCTCAGCTATTGGTCAGGCCAGCAGTACTAGACTAATATCAACTACTGGGGTGTGTATAAAAGTAATGAATGCACAAACTATACTTCCAGTAGATTTACTGACAAATGTATACACTTTCCATACAGGTGCCCTGTGTAGCTCATCTACAGGCCAGGAGCAGGTATCATGTGGGTGGTGGATCATTCTCAGCACTGCAGTGACACTGATCTCATGGTGTTGGTGTTAGTGAGTATAGTGCTGGTGTGAGTGGATCAGACACGGCAGTGCTGTTGGAGTGTTAAGACAGCTCAGTGTGGACCATCAACCTAAAAACTATCCAGCCAACAGCATCCTGTAGGCAGCATCCTGTGACTACTGATGAAGGACTAGGGGATCAGCAGAGGAGCATCGGCTCTGACTCTACATCTACAAGGTGGACCAGAAATATAGTAGTGTCTAACAGAGTGGATTCGGAGTTTATAAACTCTACTAAGCATTACTAGACCAATAATCCAGAAGCTACATCAAACAGAACTTATCGTAACCTTTACAGTGACAGCTGGTGTACAAAATGAACAAATACTCACATACACTGAGCATTTCGATAAGTATATATACTATTCGGGTGCATTTCACAGGTTTGCACCTCAACAACACTCTACCCCATTCATCAACAAATATGACCCGCCACTGCTGACCAAATATTCAGGGTAGGTCGGTGACCTGCCCTCAAAGGTATGACTTTAGTACCTTTAAGTGCACCTTCCTCCCGGGACTGTGTAGGCAAAGTGGTACTGCTGGGAATGAGTCCTTTACCATGGACAGTTTGTGTAGATAGTTTCTGGGGTTACACAAGCGCACACTCACAAATACACACAACTCGACAGTAAAGTTGGTAATCATATCCATATGATCTAGACGTTAGCCTAGCTACCCATGCTAGCTGCTCTATGTGTAGTAGCTAAATTCTAGACACTAGCTAGTTAACGAACTGCACCAAGTTAGCCAGTATTTTTTGCGGTTTTACGTGTAGATTTACATGTAGTTTGACGTGACTGCTACCAAATTACAACCATGGCTTTAAGCGTGTCTTGCAGGTTGATCTGAACCTGACAGGAAGCAAAACTTAGCTGGCTAGGCGGCAGACAGCACCCTCATACATACCTGTTTATTAGCCTCGTCGAAAAATACATTGTTGACATTGGAAGCGTTTTCGAACTGGACGGGGTTTTCGCTCAGTTCTAAATAATATGCATTATCCATAGCGAATAAGTGTATGGTTTCTTATTAACAGAGCACTAAGGTATAAAAAAGGATGGGTGTTTTCATGCACAAGTCATGTGACCAAAGTATCACATGGGCGAGGCAGACGGAAGTTTCAAAACTAGAACAACCTGTCAAAATAAAAGTAGCTCTTTTCTTTGTTGACGGCATACGGACCAGCAATTTAATGAAGTACACTGCTGTGTCTGAGAATCTACAGATTCAATGGACAATGACTGTGACAATAAAATTAGAACAGTAAAAAAATACTCCAAAAAAATAGTACACGTGCACGCGCACACACACACGCGCGCACACCCGCCAATGAAACACTTATTCATAAAACACTGAAAAAAATATTATTTATTGAATAATAGCAGGCCAAGCAATGCAACAATGATGCACAGTATTTACATGCAAAATATGTAAATATAATGTCCAAGAGAAAACTTAAGTAGCCAGATTACACGACCTGTTACTTTACCTGAATGAGACTATAGACATTATATTAGGCAATCAGACATTACTTAAGGTTCATTCTATTACATTGTAAATGATTAAAAAATAAAATCCTAAAACTTATTTTCTACTGGACATCCAGATATGTATGTCTAAACATGACAGCATTTAGTTTTTTTTTTTTTTGCTACGTTACACAATTGGCCATGAATAATAACATGCAATCAAATTCCTAAACCAAACATCAATAATAGCATGAAATCACACTAAATTAGTTCATATTCCCTCGTATGTCTATACCAGTGTCTTTAGGGGCATCTAGGACTTCTGTATGGATTTTCCTGTAAGGTCTTTACACTATTTTGCTTACTTGACCCCACTGTAAGGTGCTTCTTTTGAACAGATGCCTTTCCTTTTGCCTGGACAGGAGCATTACCTTCTTCGAGTTCCTGAATTGGTGCAAGACCACTAGGGGTCTCTCTTCGACTTTTTCTGCAAAATTCCATATAAACAAATTCAATGACAAGAACATGAATTCATCAGTCTCTTTATCTCTGTGCACATTTCAATGGGATTCCACCAACATGGAAACTGGGGATGAAGCCAGTATCAAAAACATGTTTTAAATGTACACCTCTAAAGAATGTTAATATATAACCATTTATAAGTTATATACCATTTATAAATGTAGCTATTTAGATAAGCTGGACCTGGAAAAATAAACCATTTATTTAAACCATTTCTATACAGTCACAAACACAGTGAAACGAATCAACATTGCCTAAACCTCTGGAGTTAAATAAACATAATAAAAAAAATGTTAAAAAAACCACAGTGTGAAATATGGGTAAAATCTAAACATCTAATTGTTGCCAGCTTTTTAAGTTAACATAGATAATGATCAAAGAAAAAGCTAACCTGTTACGAGTGGACTGCCTGTAATTTACACAAACTCCAAGACAAATCAGGAATACAATGAACAGAACAGCCAATACTGCTCCTGCTATCACTCCTGAGAAGTATAGGGAGACAGAAACACAGTTACTCCCCTGGAAATGTCATACAAATTCCAAGGCAGAACTCAAATAAGACACAAGTAAATATATTAGTCACCACTTCAATGGATGGTGGTACAGTGCAGTGAATGTTTTGTTAGATGTGTGGAAAATGGCTCCAAAGCAGATGTTAATGACTGGCAAAAAGGAGTGACTGAGCATTTGGGCATGCCAAAGGCCATAGTGTGAAGAAAGTAGCAGTCGTAGTACAGTCATACGGGTCTAGGCAGGGAGGGCATCCACCAAATCTGGCCCAACTACACTATTCTTTGTTCCAAGATTTGCTGAACATTGATGTGGCCTACATCCAGAAACTTGCCAGTCCATGCCAAATCCAATCAAAGCTCTTATTCGTGCTTTTGGAGTTGTCACACACTATTAGGCATGTTTCAGTCACAGGTTACTAATTGTTGTCCGGCGAGCTTTTCTCTAAATCTCAATAGAGAGTAACACGGCTAACCAGTTGGAAGTTGAATTGTTTCTACCCTCACTACATATGAATAATAAAGACTTACTCATCCACACTACTTCAAAGGGCATTTTCTGACATCAAATAAACAAACAGTTAAACAGTTTTACCTGCAATGACATCCTCACCTCTGGGGTCCGTCTGACAGCTGATTGAGACTGGAGCACTCCTTATATCTCCCAGAAACAACTTCAGAGTCACATTATACCAGCATGCAGGCTGAAGACCATGGACCTCAAGCCTTGTTCCTTTCCAGTACTGAGGACTTCTTCCCTTCACCACCACCTCCACCCCAGTCCATGCTCCGCCTGGAGCATTCCAAATCAAAACCAAAGCACTTCCACTAGACCCATACTCACAGCGCAGACCTGTCACCATCAGAGAAACTGAAAAAAAAATAAAAATAAAACATTTACATTTACGGCGTTTAGCTGACGCTCTTATCCAGAGCGACTTACAAGGTTAATGTTTACAGGTAGGCCAGTGTAGTGTTAGGAGTCTTGCCCAAGGACTCTTATTGGTGTAGCTCAGCATAGTCACCCAGACTGGGACTCGAACCCTAGTCTCCTACATGTAGAGGTGGCACCCTGAGTAGTGGTGTTACCCACTGAGCTACACCAACACACACCAACACAGAGAAAATCAATCAATCAATCAATCAATATTTATTTATATAGCGCTTTTTACAACCAACGTTGTCTCAAAGCAGCTTCACAAAAAATCAATTTGTCATACAAAGAAAAGAACCACAAGGTTAATGTACAGACATGTGAGGGTGGAAAAACCGGGTCCGAGCCCCCCTTGAGCAAAGAAAAGAGTGAGCATTGGGCTTGAACACATGAAGATCAGATTTTAAGAACTCATAATTATTGGTTTTTAAATCAGATCTTGTCAGTTTATATGGTTTAAATTAAAATTGCCTATAATTCACTCTCTGTGGTCAGCCACCAATGATGAATTGTCATCAGGTTAATTTTATAGCCAATTTCAGATTAAACTGTCCTATCGCCCACTCTGAACCAATCATCTAATAATTTTGCCATAATAAACAAAGTGAAATAGAATTATTGGTGGACTTTCAGTGCAGCATGGCGTATGTACGGTTTCCTGTACAATTTTTGGGAACTAATTTGCATCATATTTAACTGAATATCACATTTCTCATTGTGATGTGATTTTTCTCCTTGCAAAAACACATGCTTACAATAATTGCAAAAGCATTTTAAAATTTTTAATAAGGAAATAATGTGGTGATGGGACAAAACTGCAAGTTCTTATGAACACTGCAATGGTTTGTTGAATTTGTGCGAATCTGCAATTGTAAATTCCTATATATACACACATATCATGTAGCACGAACGTCGAAACTTGACTTTGCTTTTCCGATATGGTTACTAACTTTAATCCACTATAGTGTTCTATTGGGCTTTTGGACTGTTCTGTTGGTCTCTTGGTCATTAAATATTAGTGTGGTTTCAAATGGTGTCAAAGCAGTGAATATAAAAAAAAAGCATGATGAATGGAATTATGCAATTTAATAACAGTAATTTACTGTATACTGTAATCGCATTTCAATCAATGTGTGCATACATGTGTCTGTGTGTATTTGTATTGCTCATTATGGCTGTAAAAAGAGAATTAAAGACAGATCGTGTCAAACCTGTAACTGCTGAGAATTTCAGGCCTCTGCTCCTCACACCGTCAAAGACAGTATAAAGGGTAAAAGTGTATTTGGTCCCCGGAGAGAGTGATGTGACTGTGAAGGTCACTTCAGAACTATTATTATCCGAGTCAGCGATCAAGGTTTCGGTCCCGTTGGTGTGATTCAGAATGTAGCTGATGTTATTGCTTTTCACTTTTTCCCAAGACAGCACCAGGTAGTTTTCATTTCGCTGTGTCACATTAACTCTGGGAACACTGACGGGCACTGAAACACAGAGAAACAACAATAACCTAGAAAAGTGCATTTCCTGAGGAAAATGAAGAGTTATTGTGCAGCTGCTGGCCAGAAAGAAAAACAAATGAGGGCAGACCATCATTGAATTTGTGCCCGGGAGTCTGCCGGAGACAGCATATGTAAAACAAGGTCTTTTGGTTAAGCAGAAGTACAGTATATGGACATGTACTTTTCCTCCCCATTCATTCTTAATTAATTTAAATAAATAAAAATAATTTTATGAATATTTTATGATCCAAAAGCTGTATACAAGCACACCATTCTCAAATCAGGCCGAACATTCCGGAGTTGGAATGGTGTCAATATCTCAAAAACCATAGGACCAGTTAGTGGACATAAAAAGTGCACCATTATGCTGTTGGACAATAATGTCCCTTACTGTGCCATCATTAAAATCAAAGAGAAAAATACAAAACTTTGCACACATGTAATCATTTAAACCAAAGCACAACCAATCCACACTGCAATCAGACTTACTGGTGACTGCAGAAAAGTTGTACCCACTGCTCCTTTCTCCTCCAAATACTGTGTAGAGAGTGAAGTTGTACTTGGTCCCAGGAGAAAGCGATGAGACGGTATGTGTTGCTATAGATCCTCCCCAGTACAAAGGCGTGTACATCTCAGTCTTATTGTGCCTAAGAATGTAAATGTAGGAAAACCTATTGACCAGTTTCTTCCACTCCAACGTTAGCGCAACCTCCGAGCGAGCCTTTACCGAAACACTGACAACATTAGACGGACCTGGATGAGAGAGAGAGAGAGAGAGAGAGAGAGAGAGAGAGAGAGAGAGAGAGAGAGAGAGAGAGAGAGAGAGAGAGAGAGAGAGAGAGAGAGAGAGAATCTATCCATATTTACAACTTCTCACATCATCTTTAATTAAAAACAACACAAGACCGTTGCACCTTACTAGTAATGACAGCGAACTGGAGTCCACTGCTCCGTACTCCTTTAAGCACCGTGTACAGAGTGAAATTGTATTTAGTCCCAGCAGAGAGAGATGAGACTGTGCAAGTCACCATGGCCCCATTCATAGATACAGTAAGTGGAATCTCTGTTCCATTAATGTATTTCAAAATGTAGGTGCCATTGTTCACTTTGCTCCATTCCAAGGTCAGCTCAGTCTCAGTCCGAGCCTTTACAGAGACGCTGGCAACATTAGGAGCTAGAGGAGGGAGAAACAGAGGGAATTCAATTTATTGTGCTTTGTAATAATCCCAACCAATGAGAGGATTCAGTGGACTTAAGATACACTTTACAATTGTTTGTAAAAAATCTTTCAACTTTTCAAATATATAAATGTTGTTTAAATAATAAACATGATATGCATAAATAAATATTACAATCCAAAATGAGCAGTAACTAACAGGTCTACTTGATAAAGGTGAACCAGTAGTACACATAAAAAACGCCATTCTTGGATGCTTCATTAGAAGATCATTTATATAGATTAATTATATATTCGGTATATTTAAATATAAATCTGGATTCATATGTCTATACACTTCTTTCAAAATAAAGCCCACCTATTTTTTTTTTAAGTTTCTGGTTTATTCAGATGTCAAAATTCAAAGTGGTTTGAGGTAAACCACTAAAAAGCTTTAATGAATGAAAAAATAATCCCATTGTAAATTTCACATTAAACCACTCTGGATGAATGTTTGCATTTTTACCATTTGATCACATAGATGCTTAAGATTCCTTTTAAACCTTTTACATGTCTGGTTCCCATCATTACCATGGTTATAGTGTCTCTATAATTAAGCATTTACACCAAAGCTTTATATGTATAAACATTCAAAAACTAGTGTCATTGGTAGGGTGTGCAAGTATGGTCCATTTATGAGGCAGTTTCATGATTATATATGATGGTACAGAGCTATAGCCATATACCCACACCTAAGATTAGATAAAAATCATAACCTCTGTTTTGGACTTCGCTGAGCTCAATAGAACCTATAAAACTTTCTTCAAGACTTCAACAACTCATCACAGCTACATGAAGAGAAAGATTCGTATCTTACGTGTCGGGGATGACTGCCCCTAGAAATAAAGGGAAGATGGAACAATTATTAGAACAGTGATTCTCAATTCAATTCCAGTCCTAGGAATCCCGTCCACTACACAAGTTTACTCATCACAAAATACACACACACACACACACACACACACACACACATATATATATATCATCATCTAATAACTAACGCTTCAGTGGCCCTGAGCCAAGTGTGCCAAGGAAAAACACAAAATACGCATGTGCCTGAGGGGCCTTAGAATGAAACTTAGTTATGAAAGTACACGATCAGCCACAGCATTACAAGCACCAACTTCTTTCTACACTCACTGTCGATTTTAACAGCTCCACTTACCATACAGGAGCATTATGTAGGTCTACAATTACCAGCTGTAGTCCATCTGCTACATACTTTGTTATCCCATTTTCACAGTGTTGAAAAGGTCAGGACACATCAGGTGTTATTAAGGTGGTGGATCGTTCTCAGCGCTGCAGCTGATGTGGTACTAATGTGTGGATTAGACAGTGCAGTCCTGCTGGGGAAGCACAGTGTCCAGTTACTGTTCACTTTATTAGACCATCTGACCTTGCTTTTCCACCATGTAGATGTTAAGTCAGAGACAACATGTCATATGTTGCTGCACAGTTTGTGTCCGTCATCTTCTAGTCCTCAACACTGCTGGCTGGAGGGTTTTGGTTGGTGGACTATTGCCAATTCAGCAGTGACACTGCGGTGTTTAAATACTCCAGCAGCACTCTTGTGTCTGATCCAGAATGATCCACCACCCACATAACACCTGCTCAGTGGTGGTCCTGTCTGCTGAAAAACCGGGAGAAAGGGGGAGACTGTATGCAGGAAACTACAACTACAAAGTGCACAGTGAGTGTAGATACGATTAGATGGTTTTAATGTCATGGCTGAACAGTGTATATAATTTCTCTAGTCTCTATTTTGCATCTGAAAAGGTGAATTAGCCAGGGTTAATCTAATTGTTTATTAGGTCAAACTATTTAAATATGCATTACCAAATATAGTAAAATTAATAATACAGGTTTAATAAAAGGTAAAACCTTACCCAGAGAGTATCCACACAAAACCCCAGCAAAAACAAACAAACAATTCTCATGTTAACGATGATCTGAGCAACGCAAATATAGTAAAAACAGTTCGCCTGAAACAGTTGATGAACTCCTACAGAGACCCAGCTAGCAGCTTCTAGCTACACCCACAACTTATACAAGACAGACGACAGCAGCAGCATTCATTTACTTGTCTCACAATCTGCCCAAACAGTAAACGGCTTTAATGAAGTCCTCTTATTTGGCGTTCAGATACGTCACCGGCTGCTTACGACATCCTGGAGCGTGATACCACAGATACGCCAATCAACGTCGTCACCCACTGTCTTGGTGAAAGTCTTATTCGGGCTTTATTTATGAATCTCTGCTTTCAGTCTAATGATGCTGCAGTTACACTGTTGCTAACTTGCTGGGATCTGGATGTTTACTATAATGCTCTGATTATTTAGGCGCAAATTAACTGAAGTGTCGATAATGGACTGATGAGCATTCGATGTGGATTGGACCACATTGTTATGCTGCCTTCTGCCTCACGATGGTGCTGTAGCAAAGTGGTTCACCCAGGTCGCACCTTATATCTAAGCTACTGTAACTTTATCCTGGGGTGGCCACTTTCATAACACCAAAACGGGGGACGTCAAAATGGGGTTGGGGGTCGGTCACGACACTAGAACTAAAGTAAATCATAAGCTAACCTGTATAATACATACATGATTGCTTTACTCATCTCGTACATGACATGCATGAGTCAGATGGAAGCTTACTAACTGACTAGCATTTAGAGGGCTGACTTGCGGGTAGCTGGTAGGCGAGTCACGTGTCTACCAAAGAAATGCAAGTCTCCTGACACGGACGTGAGCCAATTGCACACATAAAATTTTTCGCGAGTTAACATTTTTAATAGTTCATGCCGAATAGAGGGTTAATAGGCGTCCGTCTAGGTATTGCGCCAAAATGAGGATATGAAATGATCACCTCTTTTTATCACCCCATGTGGTAAAAACGCTCAGAACCTAATACTTTCTTATGTGTACGCTTTTCTCCTGAAAAGCACTGGAGCCTCTAAATTACGTGGGCGTTAAGAGCCATACAAACATGGCTGAATGTAAGTAACGCTAATGCGCATCTAATTGACGTCACTAAGCCGCGGAACGTTGACTCCGACTGCCGATGGCTTCGACTCCACCTCATTTGAACCAGAACCATCTAGCCACTGATACTAAAGAAGCTGAAGTGGCTTCGTATTACCCAGCAACTTGGTTTATGACGCTCAGATCCACCTTAAGTGTTCCACAGATTCGCTCAATTCTCCTCACAACTACTACAACCGGAAACAGTGATGCATACCAACCATAAACCGGAAATTAAGAGACGCCATCTTGTACACACAGCGAATATAATGCACTGGCACCATAATGCGACTGCAGCGCTATTCAAGGTGGAATGGAAATCTCAGTAGCTATGAAACTCGGGGGAAAAACGAGCACAGTTTAGCAACGTCCTATTTCACACAAAGTTATGTGAAACTCTTAGTACATTTTTGGTTTGTACAGTTTCTAATAATTGCTTATTGTATTTGAATCATAGATAGATAGATAGATAGATAGATAGATAGATAGATAGATAGATAGATAGATAGATAGATTGATACTTTATTGATCCCGAAGGAAATTTAGCAGTCATCATGAAGGGAATGTATAATTGAGCTGCAGGACGTGTAGGACCAGTTTTTGTCTGTGCTACAGTTGTTTAAAACTGGTAATTCTCAGTACTCATATTCCGACTTTTCTGCTTTACACTAGCCTTCGACAGGGTGCCCTTCCAGCCGATTACGGTAAAACAACTCTTAGAATCATTAACGAAGATTCGATTCCCCAAAGATGATGGAGCTAAACTCATTGAATCGATTCCTTTCACTACATGAAAGTCAGAAATAAGAAAATTCACAGGTTTAGCTTGTTTCTGTGAATCCCTGGATCTTTTTCGAAGTCAGTTCCACCTCACTGACACAGTCTCCAAAAATTGGCTATTGTGTAGGTGAAAACAAATTTACTCAGGACATCCTCAGAAGTCAAATGAAATGACTTGAACAATATTTTTTAATGTAATACATTAATTGATCTTAATAAAAAGCATTAATGTATTGCAAGCAATGTGGGAAAGTGTGAAGCCACCTGCAGTTTTAATTAAAAACATTTAAAAATACAAACAAAACTTACTGAATGATATAGGAACTCTTGATAACGCGGCCCTCCCAGTCTGGTCCAGATTCGTTTGCATTCTACATGTACCAAGGAAGTTAATTGCTTGATTTTAAAACCACTAGAAAACAGAAATATGTGTTTTAACAATAAATCATGATGGAAGCTCATTTGGATACTTAATAAATTATGGATTTATAATATTCTATTCTAGTTCATTTAACTTTAAATATGAATCTAATCTTTAAAACAACATTAATTTACCCTATTCAAAACAAATGGGGAGATTTATTTTTTTTGTTTTTGCCTCTAAACCGAATCATATGCCTATGAATCCAATAGCCCCAGAGACTCATAGGATCATTGGCTGAAGCAAGCTTCAATCACAGGCCCTTTATAGAACAATAAAACTCTATAAAGACTCAGTAGATTCCAAATCCTTTATCAAAGGCTTAATTCCTTTTTTTACTCCCCTCAACCTAGCTTCAAACCCTGATAGCACCATCTAATGGCAGCTACTGTTTACTACAAGGACTGGCGAGCCTAAGGGATCCCATAGATTTATACACAGTAGGTGAAGTTGGAATACTTCAACATACTTCACTTAAACAACATACTTCACTTAAAGTAAGTTAGTAGAATATATATCCTAGTGCATGGAGACTTATTTCCCCACGCTCAAGATCAAGTGTTTAGTCCTACAATGTAAACTAAAGTGGAGATTCAAAAGATTTTAGCTTTAAAGAAAACTCTCCCATCTAAAGACTGACCAGGGCAGGCGCATATATCTATGAAGCCACCAGCCCCAGAGACCCATAGAATAATTAGCTGAAGCAAGCTTTCATTACATCCTCTTAGTGGAAAAAAAAACAATTGTAAGAGGCCTTTCCTGTGCAGGGAAGATCCTAGACTCACCATACTGGCGTGCATCAACATCCTAACAGCCTAATTCAAGTCATCAGGACAGTACAAGCCCCAAGAGTGATGCACACCTTTTCCTTTGCTGTTTGGGTGACCATTTATGTAGTCCTTTAGTGTTATTACAAAAAAAACATATTTCCAGTTAGAATAAAATACATGTTTTAAATGTTTTTGTTTTTACCTTTGTATACATGAATCTGTTTTTACCTCAAAATCTTTTCAGTATATTCCCAGATAAGAAAAGATGGCTTAAAGAAACATGCATTAATTGCTCCATAACCGCAGGGGCGTATGCTCATCAGAATAACCGTGACGTTTACCTAGACCTAAGGGGTGAAATGCACACCACTTTAACCCATAAGAACCCAGACCCTGTTCTGAATATTAATATTTAAAAAAATCAAAATTAAATCAGTTAAATTAAATAACCAGCTCATTCATGTTTTTTTCTTATTGTGGTAAAGAGGTCACATGTCTAAATATTTTAAAGGTTAAAATCCAATTTCATTACTTGTTTTCATTACTATTTAAACGTCATGTTAAAACTAATTAAATAGAATGTAATTTTTTTTTACTTTGTCCTCAAAATACAACTTTTTTTTCTTGAAATTTGAAATTTAATATATCTCAAAATATTACATCTTTATTTGAGAAAAAACTAATATTATGAGAATAAAGACGTCAACAGTTTTTATTTTTTTTATGAGTGACCCTAAAACACTGTTGTAGAGCCCAGCCTATTTGGATGAATTCCAATCTATAGAAGGAGGGGCGGTTTCAGAAAAGGTTAAAATTGTCAATAGAAAGCTAATCTTTGCAGATGCAGATTTTCTGGGGCCAGGTATAAAGATTTAAATGCAGCTAAAATGACATGAGCCTCTTCCTTTTGTATGGAGGATTGCAGACATGTGAAGTTGTTTTTCAACGGTTCTGTGCGTGTGTGTATGTGTGTAGTTACATATATATGGTACAGTTTGCAGTAATACATTTAAGACTTATATAGGTCTATATATAATGTACCATAAATATATATATTAGATTAGATATATTAGGCCTATATTTAGATTGACTCCTAAATGTGTGTATATATATATATATATATATATATATATATATATATATATATATATATATATATATATATATATATATATGTGTGTGTGTGTGTGTGTGTGTGTGTGTGTGTGTGTGTGTGTGTGTATATATATATATAAATATAGTACAGTCTGCAGTAAAACATTTAAGATTTAATCTAACTACCAAAAAAACCACAGGGCTGCACTTAGCCGTGTATTAAATCCTTTACCTCTTTAGTTTTAGTAGTACCTCACAGGGGCTTCAAAGACTAAACAGTCCAAGCTGCAGGGCGGCTGGCCAGAACGCAGGGCTCTTAACAAGCGGCCCAGCCGTCTCTATCTCTCACGTGTTCTCTTTCAGCTTTTGCCGCTCCTAATAAAAAATTTAAATATCACCTGTCTGACATTTATGTAGTGTTGATGTTAGAACAAAGTCTAGTCTCCAAAACACAACTTTACAGAATATAGAAAAAACATTATAAACTAATAATGGACGTTAATGTATTAATGCTGTTGATACGTTCATAGGAAATTTTAACCAGAACACAAAGGGTGACTGGAGTTTTCAATTTATACATGAAAATCCGAAATAACAAAAATGGGCATGTTTTTGTGTGACAGCAGTGATATGTGTTGTTTTGATGCAGGTATTAAAGTTATATTTGCTCAAGTCTTAAAAGCATTATCCAACTGCTTAGTAAAGCCTACAGTATAGAATGAGATTTCCAGCAAGGTCATATAAGTGTGATGGATGGTCAGGTATTTACCTACTTTTGGCCATATAGGAAATGTCATACTACAGTCATGCCAATTTGTTGATTTGAGCCTGTTCTCATCTGCATATTCCTTATTCATAACAGAAGGATGTTTTTGTAAAGTCATAGTTGTTTAGAGAGGGACCTGATCCTAGATCAGTAGTCCTCCCCTGTTGAAATCTTGGGTCTATATGGCCCATATGCCCATATTCTTTTTATTTTGTTTGTTTAAGCATCATTTAGAATCACCTTTATCTGGTAGAATCCAATCACATGGGTTGTATAACAGTAGATGACCTGTTGCTTCTCATCCTGGGGTATTATAAACCTGAATTAAAGCAACATTTATAAGAAGTGAGTTTATATTGAATGAAAGAGACTTACCACTTATTCCCAGTGTCTAAATATTCTGTATTGACATTCTTCTATTAAGCAAAATCTGTTAAGCTGCTTGGCACATAAGGAACAGACCCCACATTACTAACACAAGAGATTAGAATGACTTTTTAAAAAATTATAGAATTTATTTTTAAAGATAAAATTATCAGGCACTTTTCATTTTATTGTTAGTTTTACAAATAACAGGCTAGACCAAGAAAAACAAAACAAAACATAAAAACAGGCCTTTAAGGAAGACTGGTAATGTATATGTATTGTAAGTGCTACACATTCCATTAAGAACTGTTCTTAAAGAAATAATCTTGAACTGCCCTGGCCCTTGTTCAGGCAGCGTCTGAGCTCATGGCAAATTGTAGACTCCTTCTTATACTAACTGTGAAACATTATCTGACAGAACACTAAGCACGGTTGTGTGGCTCTGGATAAGAGCATCTGCTAAATGCCTTAAATGTAAATGAAATTTTGTAGGCATATATACAAAGGCAACTTGGGAACATTCACATGTACACACACACACACACAAGAAACTTGGCTTATTGTGCACTGCACTTAAATACATTGATAGAAAAACACACAAGGTTAGAATAAATTATGGCATATTTTTAAACACACAAGGAATCAAAAGTGCAATTCATTTAGAAAAAAAGTACAGTATGAGGAGAGGACAACAGTAACTCTGGTCAGCTTCTTTTAATTAAGGCCATTCTGCTCAATGTACATTCTTGACAGGGACGCTGCCATGGATTTGGCCAGGTCTTCATCCCGTTTGCGCTGAACCTGCATGTGACAACACCAATTATCATACTCTGGGTTGGGCAGGCTATGGTCCAGCAGCACATCATAATGGCCATTGCTCAGCCAACTCAGCCAAATGGCTGGTTTTGTCAAGTCCTCCTCTCCCAGGTAGTGCATCATAGTTGAGACGGTAGGGCTTTCCAGACTGCCTCCGGTTGTCAGGTAGATGTTAACATTTAGCATTTGACTCATGGCGAGGAGCTCTGGGTACCCAGCCCAGGCACCATCCTGCGCTGCATTGATCAGAAACTCACCAACATCACCTTCAATGATGGGACTGAATTCGTCCAGGTGGTCGGCAATGTGGTGTACTGTTTGCTCTCTGAGGTCCTTGTGCATTGACTGGTCTCCATATGCAGCTTTAGACACAGCCCGATAAAGGCAGTTCCCATCAGGGATGATGTGGAAGCGGTATTTCTTCTTATCCTGGAGGTACTTATTCTGCCTTTCCACCTCCGCCAGGTAGTGGCTTACCTTCTCGTTGAGGCCACTCCTATTGTTAGTCTTATTTGGCTCCCGGAGGATCTGCAGTTCAAAGACTGGTTCCTCCGCAGCTTCACCCTCTTCTTCTTCTTCTGTCTGCTGATGTTCCAGCCGAACCTGGTCTTTGTATGGCAGGATAGCTTTAGGCAAGTCTTCTCCACTGCACCTTGACATAGTTCTTTGAGAAGAACCTTGGTGAGCTGTAACATCATTGTTGATACATACTGGTTCCTCTTTCTGCTCAAGTGCTTTACAACAATTTCTTCTTGACAAACTCTCCAACACAGAGCCATTCTCACATATGTCATCATTTTCGTCAGAAATGTCCAACTTGCAGTTGGTGTTGTCAAAATGATCACTGGCCAGTCCTGGTTTGTTGTACAACTCACTCTGTGTAGTAGATCCAATTGGCTCTAGGCGACCTTGTTTCAGGACGTGGATGGGGACGGACTTCTCCACACCGTCTGGCCGCGTGATGACGATTTCAGCTCTGGACGTGTAAAAATGGGGCCTCATGGAGGCAGCAGCCTCATAACAGACGAACGCAGGCATGCTTCTTCCCGGTTCCTCGGCGTTAGCAGCGTTAGCACAACTCAAGCCCTCTGTTAACGGTTTGTTGCCACGGCTGGTGGTCACAGTTATCAAAACTTTTCGAGAGGAAGCAGGGTAGTGTGTGAGGGCGCTGCTGTACTGCATTTTGCCTCCCCTTTATACACGCCGTACCGAGAGATGACAACACTGGCCAAAAATACTCCTCGTCATGGAGCCGTAGGGGCTTCTTCGTTCTTACCGCTGTCACTCAGGGGCCATTTCTGGGCTTTGGCGTCAGAATACACCCCCTCCTAGATCACCCCTAATTTTAGAGAGGGGTAAAAAGAAATCGGACACGCCGTCCACTCTGCGGCTGCTGATCACGTCACGATCTGGATCTGATGTGTCACAGAGCTTCTGTCTCTCTAACACACAGGGTATGTATCTCTCTCTCTCTCCCAGAGTCTCTCTCAGGCTCGTGTTTACACTGCAGAGCGAGGATGGAATGCGGCGAGACACGAGCACACCACGCCCACAAGGAAGTCCCGCCTCCCTCTTTCCCTCTCTCTCTCTCTCTCTCTCTCTCTCTTTCTCTCTCTCCTCCTTTTACATTACATCACTCCCCGCATCTCAGAGCTCGCGCCATTCACCTAAATGGACCATGACTCATCTAGTACCTCGGAAGAAAACATCGATATTTACCAACACATTTAGATGCAGCGAGCCATTACTATGCCTTAATCCACACGCAGACATTATGTACAAGATACATTTCTTGTTACGTGTAGTTGTGGAAAGAGCTTGTACACTCACCGAGCGTTCATCATGCCAGCAATCTGAGTCACTACAACAAGGTCACTACAACAAGATCATAACTATTTATCTCCATCTTCTATCGCTATGCATATTTAGGTGTATTTATGTTTAAACTGTATAATATATTTTAAAATGATTCATAGTTCTTTTGCGCTACTTAATAACGTAATTAATTCTGTATTGAAAACGTACTTCATATTTTTAAAATGTGGTTTACAAATAAAATTTTAGTGGGCTTTGAAAAAAAAATCTATGCTCAAAATACCATGTTACTATTATTAGTATTGTTATTGTTGTTAGTAGTAGTATCTGTTACTAATAACAATACAACTAATAACAACAACAATAATAGTAATACTTATACTACTACTAATAATAATAAATTAATAATAATAATTAGGAAAATCAGATAAAAAGTGTTTAAAACGGGGCGGGGGGTGGGGGGTGGGGGGGTTGAAAGTAGTGTGTTTTTAATTAATTCTATTATTTTGTAATATTATAATTTGCGTGGTAGTACAACAAATTTATGCCTACTGGACAGATCATGACTAAAGAAAAAAATCACTCTGCCCAGTTTTAAATAGTTCTCTGACTAGGTGGTAAAGCCGGCACATAGACTTACATTTTGTACAACACGGTCTTTTGTTCCCATATCATGAGATACTATTCATGTTAAGGAATACGTAAATAACGCGTTCAGTCTTTTCCTCCAATTTCCTCCCATATATAATGTAAATATATACAGTATATGCTGCTTTTTACCAAGCAAAAAGTTTGTCCTCCAATTCAATGCTACTTATTTTTTGTTAACTGGGGATTGCAGTTTTTACCAGCAGGTGTCAGCCCTGCACTTTCCAAATTGCCGGAACGTTTGTTCAACGCGGCACACTTGTATTTCTCAAACTGCCACTTGGGGTCGCAACAGACATTGCAGGATGACGACAGCAGGACGGTGGGACCCGTCTGTTTGCTGCCTCACATGCTTAGTAATCGTTTTACGAAGCACACACCTACGTGTTTGACTGAATATGTTTTGCTATGACGTGTAACCCCAACCACCCGTAACGTCCTTACTTATGTCTACCAAAACCACAGATGGTTTTCTGAAGTTTATAGGTTCACTTGTTCGCTTCTCGTTCAGTCTGTCACTGTAACTCTTATCAACGGCTCCAAATTGGGAATTAAGGCCAGGCATACATGACGCACGGAAAAGTCCTCGATCTGACCTACATTTCGCTCTCACGGCACAAAACACGGAGGCCTGAAAGCAGCCGACAATACTATCCTTAAAGACATTTCATTATATCACAATCGTTAATTACTGCAAATTAGCCCCCACTCAGCCTCTAGCCCGGACAATTTACCCTCCACCACCCCTCCTCCCCAAAAATCTTCAGCCTCTATACCAAACGCCTCTAATCCTCACCGCCCCCAAAAGGCCTTTAATCCAGTCATCCTCACTCACGACAGCCAAGAAACCTCATGTCAGGGTTACTATTTGAGCTTTTTCCCGCGATATTATTTGCCCCAGCGTCAACATCATCATCATCATCATGACGTCTCCAACAGCAAAAACAGTAAAGCCCACCAGTATGCGTTCAGATATTATATGCAACAAGAAAAAACTTGTTTATTCCAGGTGAAGATTTAGCTTACTCGTGTGAACAGACACTGTAAATATTCTGAATAAATATTGTACACATTTAAAAAGCGATTTTTTTTTTTTGAGAAAGAAAGAAGCGATTTTGCATTCAAATGCTGGGAAATGAAAGCACTTGCTCTGCTTCACTCAGACATGCCACCCCCCCCCCCCCCCCCCCCCCCCCCCCACACACACACCCCTCCCCGCCCACATCACTGCAGATAACCTACATCCCTGTTCTCATGTTCTTCCTGGCGTTAAAAATAAAGAGTAAAAAACAGCATGTCTGCGGCTCACAATGAGGGACATGCGCCCTCCACCAGCCTGCTTTCAAACACCACTGTTTACACGTGCTGAAGATGGGAAACGGTTTGTCCAAAGCTCGTTTTGTCATGAGCTTGTTTTCTTTTTTTCTTTTCTTTTCTTTTTTTTTGGTCTTGTCGCGCTGCTGGCTCTTTTTCCGCGCTGATGTCAGATTTTTCCCTCTTTCCCCTCTGGGGGGAGGATCTTAGCGCTGCGAGTCACGCAGCTGTCAAAGAGAGCTGTCACCCAGTTTCATGATCAAACACACACACACGCACGCACACACACACAGACGCAGACACACAGTGAATGAGAGCAGGGCAGCTAGTCCCAGGTACAATGTGTTGCGTCTTCAACACATGAACGCGTCGCCAAACGAGTGCTCGGCGGAGAAACGACCTTTCTTTTCCGTTCCTGTCGGACGTTTAGGACTGTACAGTTTGGAGATTTAACGCTGAGGAAAGGCACCACTTTTTAGAGGGGGGGCACATTCGACACAACGCTGCGCTCGCCAACGGGAAGAGGGGATTTTTTTGAATTGGCACAGACATGAAGACTAAAAGAGGTACGCGCTCTTTGTTCGTTGTCTTAATTTGGGCTTTGCTACCGCAAGCTAACGTTTACGTGTCGCTGTGTTGCCTAAAGGTGTTCATTTAAGTTGGAGCCATGATGGCAACGTGAGGCTAGATGAAAGCCTCGTCGTCCTGTGTCTGCTATTGTTTCAACGCTAGACAAACCAGGCTTTTTCTTACCATGTGCGCGCGGCCTGTCAGAAATAGTAGTTTGCCCCCCGTTCTGTGTTGCCTTGTTGTTTTGTGTGTTATCAAATTTGACAAAAAAGAAAGGAAAAATGAGCCGTTAGCGTCGCTTTGTTAACTTCTGCAAGTTTGTTCTATTAGGACGTACACTGAAAGACGTAGCTCGCAGCCAGTTCTATGTTCACTGGCATTACCCCGTTAGTTTGAACTGGGATGAGGTTGAGACAATGTTCGTTAGGTCGAGTTTTGAATTTGGCCACGCGCTCCGTCTGTGTGGAGAGCGAGAGGCTCCTGGAGTTTCAGCTGCTGGTTGACATTGTTTTTTCCTCGGTTTTTTTTCTCTGTGGAATTTGGAGGAAAGTTCAAGTTTTTTTGTAACGGTACAGCTAACTAATGACACAACTTTGGGGATATTAAAGCTGGAATGAGACTCTAAGTGTGGGGGAAAGGGGACAAGAAGTTGCTTTGGAATCCTGACCTCCTTTGTGAAGTTTTGCTTTGCGCACATTCTTCAACCTCGTGTTAGCCAGCACACACAATGGAGTCCTTTCTCAACTCGCTTCTTGGCGACAGTTTGACCACAGGGTATACGTTGAGCGAAAAGCTCGCTGTGGAGATGTGGAAAAGGTCTTTAGGTGTTTGTGGGGTTTTGAAAAAGTGGAGAAAACGCGGTTTAAAGCGCCTGGAGAGACGCATTCTTTTGTTCAGCCTTGAGACGGAGGTTTTCAACAGGTCCCTCCTCCCCCTTCTCACATAATTAGGCTAGCCATGTTCACAAGCACATCTAGTTTGGTGTAAACTCGTTTAAACGTGTCAAAGACTGTGCTTTAGTTACTTTCACATTCAGAGCGTGTCGTGTAAACTCTCTGGAGATTTTTCACGTTGCATATTAACATGTAAAGGCCATCAGTTTCGGTTTTTTTTTTTTTTTTTTTTGAAAGTTACTGCGTTTTCTTTTTGGGGGTATGAGGTGAGAATGCACTTTTAAAAAACAGTCCACATAGGTAACACTGTAACTAGTCTGTTTTTTTGTTTTTTTAAAGTTAGCATATCGAGCTGTTGATGGCTTTCCCTCCGTGATTGTGTCTTGAATGCACGCCACAAGTTTTTTTGTCAAGACACGTTGGAGCACTGACGTTATACAGAATCCTTTTTTTTCTATTTCCTTCATCACATGGCCGGACATGACAGCGAGGATCTGACACATCAGCTGCTACACACGCACATTCATAAACATGCAGATTTCTAGGTCATTGTGTGCTGCTGTTGAGAATTTGGCATTTGGAGGGAGAGACTGAGTGTGTAAATGGACGGGGGAGGGGTGACGACTGGCAGTCCTTTGTCCTGTTCACAGACTCTGTCACACTCGTACACAGAGACACATGGAGTTACAAGTTCCATTCTTACCTATTCCTTTCCTCATAAAACATATTAACTCCAGCGTATACATGCACGTTCCTCAGGCACCCGCCTCATGTGGAGCTTTCAGGCTGCCACACTGACTTGCACATAAAACTCTTACTGACCTACATCTACTACACCCTGAGAGCTGAAGGAAATAGGTTTTCCAGGAGCTGAAGTTTTCCATTGTTATTGGCTTTTAAACCACATGTACAGTCAGTTTTTTGGTCATTTGTTGTGTTTTGTTTGAGTGGATGATTTATTGTTTTGTACACATGTCGACTAATATTAGTTAGTCCCCAAACTATTCTGTTTTCTATTCGATCAAAGCCAGATCAAGTGGACTGAAATGTTTGTTTGGCTCAGTCCACAACAGCATTTAATGTTGAGCTAAGGTGTATGTAATGATAAATAATTTTTGAGCAAATGAATCACTGACATTTTGTTCCACTGTGGTGTGCAGGTATGCTGGCTGTGTCTGGCAGCGAAACAGAAGATGAGGACAGCATGGACGTGCCCCTGGACCTGTCGTCCAGTCGTGGAGCTGCTGCCAAGAGGAAGAGAAGAGGCAACCTGCCCAAAGAATCTGTACAGATCCTCAGAGAGTGGCTTTATGAGCACCGCTACAACGCCTACCCTTCAGAACAGGAGAAAGCCCTTCTGTCCAAACAGACACACCTCTCCACACTACAGGTACACAGCTGTGTGTATGTGATTCAGGCATAAGTAGCTTAGTTGGTTGTGAATTGTGTAAAGATATATACAGATTTTTTTCCCCCTCAATTCTTAATATACGTTCACATTAAATGTGTTATTAAAGTTATTGAAATTTTAAATAGTCTTTTAAAAGTTCAAATAATTAGTTATATTACTTGGTGGAAGTAATTGTTTGTTACAACTGTTAGTAATAACAAATTATTTGATTTATGTCATCAAATTTGCCAGTTTATGAAAAGTAGTAAGCAACAAGAGGCTGTGTGTGTGATTTGCATAAAAGACTATATATATATATATATATATGTAGATATGCAGGAAATTCCAGATTTTTTTCTTGTACTGTGCTTAGAATGGCATTTTGTTAAAAATAGAACAGTATTCTGTAAACATTAGGTGTTTGACTTGATATACAATTTACGTAATTACATCACGCCAAAGTGAAGGACAGTTTCATTTTTTTCTTCTTTTTTTTGGCTATGGAACAGCCATCCCTTAAGCCACACTTAAATCCCTGCCAGTGTCAAACTGGCACACACAAAATTGATTTATTTCTACCTGACATTGCTGTAGTTTCACTTAACAAGTTTAAAATAGAACAAAAACGAAATTGGTAATTTGTGTAAGTGACTGCAGTATGGGAATTTTTGAGGTTTCAGCTTGTTGAACAGTAACCCGTCCCATGCCTACAGGCTAACAGTCTTAAGTAGCATGTTTTCATTCATCAGCATGTGTGTAGGGGGGAAACTGAAAGGTTGAGTGTCATAACTACCAGGAAATCAGAAAAAGAGCGAGGGAGGGCGCGAGCAAGAGAGAGCGAGGGAGGGGGCGCAATTTGAAATTGTGCTAAAGCTTAAGATAAAACTGCAGTCTGATCCCACCCCTCCCTCCCCCATGTGAAGTACACTTCCTCTGCCTTCAGTCAATGGAGAGAATTCCTGTGGATAAATCGTGTGGAGAGCAGTTGTGAGTCATCTGAGACATGGCCATGAGAGAGAGAGAGAGAGAGAAAGATAGGGAGAATTTAACAGTCAGGAATTCCCCCGCACTCAGCCAGCTGTCTGCCAAACAATGGAGAGACACAATACCTACATTAACATGGTAAAGACTATCAGCCTCAGTGAGGCTTCAGACACAACCATAGTACCCTGTTGCCAAAGAGGTGCTCAGGCTAGCTTCTCCATTGAAGGCTCTGCAGGTATGAACGGTTGTCCTTTCACATGCTGACAGACAGTAGTGTGTGTATTGCTTTGCTGTTGACATGTTAAAAGGATGGGCAATAAAAGATGCATCAGAAGAAGGAGGCCAGCTCTGATGCATCAAATCTTCCACAACCTCTTAAGGGCGAAAAATAAACAGAAACTGTATCAAATGTGAACAGCAATGGTTTACATGATCCTGTTTATTCCAGCTGTTTACTTATTGATATTCTGAAAGTATTACATGGATGTGTCAGACAAGCTGACCTTACCATTTAAACTTTTGGGCACAAACTTTTTAATAATGAAAACCCCCCGCACGCCTAAACTACAGGGAACTGAGAATATGCTAATTTGTTGGCTTTCACAATAATCTGGTGCATAAGTCTAATTGCATCACATTCGTATTTAAGTCTCTATGCTTTAGACACTTAGTCTTACACAGTACAGAGTGTGAACTTATTAGCATTATTAAGACCTGACCCTTCAGCACCAACAAAAATAGGGTGCATACATAATGTGGAACCATTATTAAGATAATCTGGGACAAAAAAAAAAGTTCCACTGACATGTAGAGATGTGTGCTAAATATGGTATGCCAGCTCAGCTCAGGAAAAATAGTCCCTTGGTCACAAGTGTCTTTTCCCTGTAGTGAAACTAAAACTGGGAAGTTCAAATTCACACAAAAATCTGTGTTGCTGACGAGGATTTTTTTTTTGGGTTGGCCTAAATTGACAGTGGTAACCAGACACTCACTCACACACTCTCACTCTCTTTCTCTCTCTCTCAGGTCTGCAACTGGTTCATAAATGCTCGACGGCGGCTCCTGCCAGAGATGCTCCGGAAAGATGGCAAGGACCCTAATCAGTTCACCATTTCTCGGCGGGGCAGCAAGGGGGCCGAGGGTCTCAGTGACGGCTCGCAGTCACCCAAGCAAAGCCTGCTGCCTCACGGAGACAGCTATGATGCCGGCTCCCCACACGGCCCCGCTTCCATCCCCGTCTCCAACGGTTACCCCAAAAAGGCTCTGTCCCCCAAAACGTCCACCTCACCCACATTACCCCGCCCCTCTGTAATCTGCCACACCACGGTTACCACAGCCACGCAAGGCAGCCCAAAGGTGCAAGGTGTGACGGAGCTGGTGACAGGTGAGCTATTCGGGTGCAGCCCCCAGAGTGGCTTGTTTAACACCCCGCCTCCAACCCCGCCTGACCTCACTCAGGACTTCAGTGGATTCCAACTGCTCGTGGACGTGGCCTTGAAAAGAGCAGCAGAAATGGAGCTGCAGGCAAAGCAAGTTCTAGCCTGAAGACTTGGGCAGACCTACAGAGGGGGTAAGGCACAAAGGACGGATGGACATGTTTCAGAAAGTTTTGTTCTTTGGCCCTGCCCCCTTAAGAGCAAGCTCTGTGGGTAGGTCAGACAAATGACTGAGTGACAGAAAGCAAGCAGCAAAAGAAACAAAAAAAGAACAAAAACGCCTGAAAAAAGGTCGATCATTTCTATTTTTGGTAAAAATGTAAATCAAACCAATGCGGATTTGTTTGTGTAAAACCATTTCAAGGTGCCTTGGCATTCACTTTTTTGTATTTCATACATGTGTATATAAATGTGTTTTTTTTTTTTTTTTTTGCACACAGGGGACCAAAAATGTATAGACAATTGCTGTCTTAAGTCTTACCTTTTTTTGTTTTTTTTGAAAGGAGAGGATGTAGTCTTCTCTTCAGTTCCAGTTTTTCCTTCTAATTCACGGAGCTTCTGCTCTGTGATCATTTGGTTCTGCCTCGTTTTTAGAGAACGGCTCTGCAGTTGTTTATTCTGCCTCATTCTTTTTGCACAATATGGCAGGTCATCTCAAGTATCTTAAATATTCTCTTTTATGTTTCTTCTGTTTCTTCCTCCTCAGATGAACTTTAATCACTACTGTTCCAGGTCGTACTGTGTTTCATAGTAGTTATATTGTTTTTGTTTGTTTGTTCTTTTTGTATTGATTGATATTGTAAAAGAAACTTATTTTGCGGATGTTATGTTTAGTATGCTAAAGTTTTTTTGGGTTTTTTCGTTATTTTTTCCCATTTCTCTTGAGGGATATTCAGATGTAGCAGATATAACTATAGTCTGAGATTTCCTCAGAAACACTCAGTGTAGAAACGGCCAGTGAATGTGCCCCCCAGCCCTCTATATATATATATATATACATTATATATACACACACGTGCGCACACACAAATATCACACCCCCGGCCCCCCCCAAAAAATCCTTATTTCGCACTGCCCCCCCCTCCCCCCAACACCTTCCCACTCTCCACATACATACACATCTCAGATAAGTACAAGTATGTTTGAGGAACGAACACTACAAATTTGAAATGTATGGAGTGTGCCATTTTTTTGTTGTTTTTATCATGTTAAAGAGACCACTTCCCATGGATGGAAAAAATGAATTTACATCACAGAAAAAGAAAGAATTCCAAAGGGTTTCGGGACCTTAGGTGCATGCTTCATTACCAATGTGATGTGATGCCCAATGATGTGAGTCCTCTTTCATACTGTGCAATGTTTGTGGCAAAATAGGGGTCACAGAGTGTTGAAATAAAGTTTTGTTTTCTAAAAAAATATCCACACAGTCCTCTTTTTCTACATCCCACACATGAATGTAAATGTTAAAACATATTGCAAATGCAGCAAACCGCGCAATATATTGCAATATAAACAAGATGATTAGATTAGCCCACATTATTTAAAAACCCCCATGCAAAACTCACTGAGCACAGTGTTTATTCACAGCAGACACTCAAAACGATTAACAACTGCTAAGTTGGTTGGTCTCAGCCTAGCCCTCACGAACACTTAAACTAGCGATTAAAGAATGAAGTAAAAACGTGTGTGACCAGACAGACAAAAAAGAAAAAAAAGCTTTCATGAGCTAGAAGCTACCTGGAGCAGGTGCTGGGGAAGATGTGATTTATAACAGTCTACTACCGGCCTGCCTTAACATCTCACACATCAAATATGACCCTTTTCATTATGGCATGTTTCTGCAGGCTATCACTAAACCATACTGACATTCCTCCCATCCTGTGCAAGCCGTACAAGAGCACCAATTAGCATAATCCTGCATTTAATTAGCAGTAGCTAGCACCAGACGTCAGCAATAGCTTGGCAGTGGCGTCTGTGTGCCCGTGCATACACACAATGCCAACAGATTAGTAGAGACACGTTTGCCCTGGATATTTAATTCACGCTGTTAAGCAGCTGTTCTTTCCGTTGGACTCTTCACAAACTCACAAAGCCCTGCCTGAAACAGATCTGTGAATCAGGTCGTTTTGCAGACATACACAGGCACACATACGCAAGCGCACATATATACATAATCAAAATGTGCACACACGACATACACACTTACAAAAGCTGGCCTTTACGTCGTGTAAAAAAGTCATGATGATTGGAAACACAAAACACTCCAAAATGGTTTGAAGTGTGATCACTTTACATTAACTGACATTGAAAGTAAAGAATGTATTTCCCTCCTCGGAAAAGTTACTGCAGATACCTGTTTGTTCTGGACAGTGACAATGTGATACATCGCTTTCATACTCCGTGAGTCCTTGGGCCCTGAGAGCGATCACTCCCACCCAGAGTGAAATGTTCTGTCAACATACATCAAAAAGTGATCAGTTAAAGTAACTTTGTATTGTATGTGCAGTGAGCCTTCCTGAACAGGGAACAAATGGACCTAAATCAAGGCAAGAAAATGCCCCCCACAGTATAACGGTAAGCAAACCCCTCTCTCTAGAGGGAATGCATCGTTAAGGTGTGTTCTTGGTATATGCACTCTTGTGGAAAACATGGCGAAGGATGTGCGTATGGGATTTACACCCCATAACTTCTAAATGTGCATCTGTTTTTGTAATGAGAGGTGTACGCATTGCAAGCCTACCATTATATTCCTCGCTGGGCCGGTACGGACAGACTGTTCTAGCATTATCAGTCACTTGGGGAACAGTTTTTAAATTTTTCCTTACATATCGCACTAATAACTCTTTAACCCAAATCTGAAATCTAACCCCAAATCCAAACCTAACCCTAACGTCATCCTAAAATCTCACTGTATTTCTAAACCTAACTCTAGATTAAAACATCTGTAGATAGTTTAAGATCTATCAATATCCAATTCACCCACATATCGCAGCCACAGAGGGTGTGTTAAAAATTGAGGTGGAAATTAAAATGGGAATAAGTGCTTCAAATGAACAGGCTGAATGAATCTGACATTCCTGGGAAGTTTCCTAAATATCAAACTGGGTTTGAGAAACTTAAAAAGCTATCAAAGTACAAGCTGAAGTTAACACCATGATGTGGGTGAGTTTGGGTTAAGGACTTCTGCTATATAAGACTTTCTGCTTTTCTGGTTGTTCAAAATGGAATCTGTTTGGATGAAATGGGAGCCATTAGATCCAATAAGATACCACTGTATTAAGCCACAAAGACAAGGCCTCCTGTTATTTAAGGCCTCTGGATTCTGCTCTTGCACTGGAGGTAGACACGATTCTATGCTCTAATGAATCCTCTTTTGATTTGATTACATTTGTACACAATTCTGTTCTCAAAACTAGATACAGTTCAGTGAGCTCTCCCACAGATTAGGCCTTCAGGAGGTGGACTGAAAACCTTATATATATATATATATATATAGTTTGGAATTGACTGCGAATTCCAGAAAGGAATTCACATTACTGTAGTTTTGAGATTTTTATTTAGCTTTTCAGTTTTCATTTAATTTACTTCTCATTTTGGAATTTTGTAATCCTAACAGTTCAAATACAGGAACAGGATTTAAGATCCAGATCTGAAATTCTATGCTCTGTTCTGTAAGTCCTAGGCATGTCCTGGTGGTGAATACCATCAGCTTTACTATTAGCTTTACTATCAGGTGATGAACAAGGATAAGAAATCGAGAACAGTTCAGTGGGAGACTGGGGTTCGAATCCCAAGCTGAGTGACTATGCTGTGCTACACCAATAAGAGTCCGTGGGCAAGACTCCTAACACTACATTGGCCAACCTGTAATATGATTAACTTGCAAGTCGCTCTGGATAGAGCGTCAGCTAAATACCGTAAATGTAAATGTCCAGGATGTTGTTGAGCTGGCTTATATTCCAAAAGCCCTGGAAAGCTTTTTTTAGACAATGGACTCCAATTACCAGGAGATATTAAATCAAAACCTGACTACCTCAGCCAACAAGTTTAAACTGGGCAGGGGCTGGACCTTTCAGAAGTACAATCATCAAAAGCCACCATCAATAGCAGCTCAGAAATTGTCAATGACAACATAATCAAGATTACCAAGACCATCCCAGAACCCTGATCCTGATCACATGGCACAAAGATCCCCCTGCATGCATCCCACAGTCTCGTTCATCATTATAAGCGAAAAATACTTGAGAGCTTCTCTTTTTTAAAGTGGTTCCAACAATTGCGGCACACAAACATTTGAAAATAATATTTATTTCATGATCAGATTTTGTTTTTCGTTTCCCTCGCAATCATTGTACTTCAAATATTTTTTTGTTAATATTTTGAATATAAAGTATACTCATAACATTAACAAAATCAAGCCTTTACCTTATACATAAAAGGAAAAAAAGAAAAGATTAATTGGTAGCAGTTTCTAAACACACACAAAATATGAACTTCTAAAAATGGCAATTTAGCGATTTTAATGACCAAAATATCAGACACATGCCATAACATCAATTGTGTAATAACATTAATTACAAATGACCTGTTTGGTTAACATGTTATTAGATGTAAATTGTATACATTTACATTAAATAGAACATTCATTTATTTACAAACAGCTGTTTGAATGAAGGTTAACTAATACATTGTTAACCTGCCTTTACTTTCCAGAATGATGAGGCTGGTGCTCAGTCATTAATTCTGCAACTATCTGCAATCCAAACGGGGGGATGGAGGGAAAAAATCATCATACTAGCTTAAAAAGAACTGCATTTGACACTGATTTTTAGTCTTGCCACATTGTTGTAATCAGAAACATTTAATGTCTAGTATTTTTCCTAAAACTAAAAAAATATTTATTTTCAATAGAATCAACCCAATTAATTAAATCAAACCAATTAATTATATTCAGTTCATTTAATTTAGAAGTTTTAGTCTTTATTATATTTCCACTTGTGACTGTCCTTAACCTTTATAGGTAACATATTCTCCAGGAGGGAGGGTGGAGCTCCTAACCTCAACTCCCCATGCTAATTCATTTGGGGCACATACAAAAGATTCAAAAATAGTTAGAGAGAGGACAAAAATAAGACAACGTAACTACATAAAAATATTCATGGCAACGTCTGAGAACATTTTTGTTAACCAAGAGACCACTATATGGAGATGAGACCTGTTCCCACACAGAAACACACATCCACATTAATACATACACACTATATAGTCTCCCCTGAGGCTATGTTGTGCATGACTATCATCATTTCATAAATTAAGGCTGAGAATTTAAACATCAATCATATTTAAGTCAACTACTAACCACAGTAAAAAGGGCTTTTTATAGTGCATAATAACAATAACCAAAAGTCTTTCTGTTGTTTTTTTTCCTTCACAACAACAAACACAACAAACATATCACTACTGCGGTTGAACTGTACATGACAAATAAAAAAAACGAAACAAAACAAAACAAGGTCGCTGCATGTTAGCTGCTGGGTGGATTATATAAATAGATTTATTTTCTACACAGTGAAGCATTTCAAATAATATAAGGAGTAGCTCTGTATGTTTCATAGTTTTGAGTGCAAATGAATGTTTTGATGACTAACACATTATTTACCAAAGGATATTTAAGTGCATCTGTGAGAGTCATCAGTTTTGTAAATCATAAGAGCAGCATTATTTACCAAACAGGAATTCAACAGTTTAATCATAGTGAGTATTCTAGATATAGAAAAATAATCAAATTTTAACATTTTTTTGCCATACATAGGTACGTCGACATTACCTTACTAGAGACGCTTTTAAAACGACTTTTTACTGATATATTATTACAAATAAAAACATACAGCCGATGACTTTTATATGTTACAGTGAGCTGTGCTACATTTCAGTTAAAAAGTGAAACCCTTTGGATTACAAAAAACATAAATTAGGAAGCACTTCGAAACATGCACATACACACACGCGCGCACACACACACACACACACACACACACACACACACACACACACACACACACACACACACACAGATGGCCTCAGTGGGCTAAAGATTTAACAGTTACATTTGTATCTCCCTAATGATCTCAATATTAACAGTTAAATAATAGGTAAAATTGCTCTATATGTATATATAGTTACTATAAAAGGCAGCTATACACAAGCTAGTGAGCCACAACATTTGTGACTTGAAACATCATCATCTTAAATACACTTTTCAGCTTATTCAATCAAAAAATAACAGACAAGGTAAAAATACAGACACACAAACAAAACAAAAATTCGCAAATGATCCTCCTTAGCTCGATTTCCTAACTTCTGCTTCTGTAACCTCTTGCATTAAAAATACTAATTTTATAGAGTATATCTAGTACATAAACATTTGTATGCTTAGATCGGTAATGCTAGCAATCAGAGTTTAATACTGTAATAATGAGGTTAAAATAGCTTTTACAGTTTAGTAAAGTATTAAACGTTGTCTTAACTGTTATGCTTTATGAGATGAAAGGCATTTAAGAATGGTTAGAAGGTGGATTATGATGCATTTTCAAGTAAAAAAAAAATCCTATCCTCGACCTGATGACTCTAAAAGGTATATGTCTCACGTTCGCGTCAGCTAGGCTTCAGTCTCAGTCGGAGAGGAGGGAACAGAACATATTCATTTACTGCACACAAATGTTTTTTATAGCAACTGTTGAAAAGTTGGCCAAGCTTTACAGCACATTGGCAACCTAATGAAGTATGTATAAGAATTTCCTGTAGACTGGGATTTCTGCCCCTGCAGGAAAAACTTTATGACCATACTTCCTTCCTTACTCATCTCCATTATGAGATGCTCTTTCTCATAATTGTGCCATAACACATTTTCACAACAAATGTTCTTATAATAACAAGATTTGTTTTTCATAATTATGATATAACATTGGCAATAACTTAGTGTTGTAATGTTTCCAGTATAAACCCTATACTAATAAATTGGCTTGCAATGTTGCAGCAAATGGAAACTAGGCAGGTTAAAAAACAAAAATAACTAATTTCCCATCATATTAATGGCAGCTTCATTAACAAATAAACTACACATTTAAGGTCTTTACAGGGCGATCTTTTAAAGGCGTACTAAAATAAAAATCAATATATAAACTGAATTCTAGTATAGTATTTAGTATTTTCATATATTTTATTGCGTGTTCCATCGTATCACACAATAGTCTGTATTCAAAACTGGAAACTAAATGGAAACTAAATGAAATAAAATCTGCTACAATTTCTTATAGGGTTGAAAGAGGTTTTTGCCAATGTTCTCTAAAACATGTCCAACCTGACAACAGTAGCTACGCTGTACATAACATAAGAAAACTGGCTGTAGAAAGGCAAAGAAGCAACAGGTGCTAGACAGAGAATGTGCACTGCACAAACTGTACTAAAGAAGGGAATTATAGGAAAGAAAAGAAGCTTAGAAAATAAAGAAGGGAGGACAGATGAGAAGCTAAAAGGGATGTGTTGTTTTCCACTTGTTTCCTTGATAATGACACAAAAACTGTTTCACCCAGTCCTAGGGGACAAGGTGACACATGAGAGCACACACAGCCATTTGAGTGCCACACATATGTGACAAAGCCTTTGATTACTGCAGCTCTTTAAACACAGTGGCAACAGTGAAACTCGAGTTTTACTATACAAATGATTAAATAGCCTCTTAGAATTTCGTAGTAAAGAAAGGCTGTTACTAATCTTTGGGAGGATAACAACGGAGCTACATCTGAACTGGCTGAATCTGGGAGATACAAGTAAAAAAGGAATTAAAAAACTACACAGTGTATGACCTTTTAGTGTGTATATATACATATATATATATATGTATATATATATAGGTTAATGCGCCTTTACAGAGGAACAGGAAGCAGAGATTATAATACAACTACCCTTCCTTAGTCACTGTCATTCGGGGGATTTATGTGTGGTGAGGTTATGTCCGAGTGAGCTACATGGCCATACGCAGATCTCTGAATTGCCTGAAGTATGTACTATTTTAGTCTTTACTTATATAAATGAACTTATATAAAGTTATTATATAAGGCTTTAACTGCGTAAGACGGGTTTGCATCCCTGTACGTGTTTATAATCGCGTCTGGGCCTCTGGAATATAGATTTCGATGCTGTCCATGCACTCTGTGGCAGAGCTCTGGCGGAGTGTAGCAGCAGCACGCTTAGCTGCTTGCAACCGCTTCCGTGCCTCGAGTCTTTGTGAGCCCTCCAAAGAGCGATCTCTCATCAGCAAGGCTTTGCCTTTTCCCGGCTTCTTCGGCACTGGTGGAGGCACTCGCCTCTCCTGGACAGCAACGACAAACCAGTTAGTCCCGTTGCAAAACACGACGACTGGAGCATGCACATGAATGGAGAGAATGGCATTTGGCGTCCATGCTTGTTGAGTCACTGTTAAAAGAAGCTATTTTGTATGCGATGGACCCAAAATAAATAAAAAGGTAAATAAGTAAATAAAATGATGTGCTCGGCTCTCAAGCAGCAAGAAAAGAGTTGCAAGCGCAAGTGTATACGGTGACAACCATGTTTGTAGGGGGAGCGTGCAGCCCATTGGCCAAATTTGCATGAAGGAAGCGAACGACATACTGCGTGCAGTGAGGGAGTAGCATCTCAAAACCAGATCACTGTCAACAACAAAACAAATAAACAAAACAAAAATAAAATTACATCAGACAGGAAACAAGAACGTGAAACACACATAACAACACTCATGTTTCAGACACGGTTAACAATCATGCGGTTCTTCCTTTATTATGACTCACTTCGGAGGAGTTATAAATCTGGATTTTACCTTTTGCTCAGGTAGTTCCAAGCATTTCCAGTTTTTGGCTTTGAGCTGGTGTAACTCCTCAAACTTCAAAGAGATGTTTTCAATGGATAACTGCAGCATATCCCAGAACCCTGCAAGGTCCTGTGACACAGGCCGTGGGTGGGCACTGGGATTCTGAAGTGAGGAGAAGATAAAATACAGAGAAATGATGTTGTATGTTCTCTTTAAGCTATGATTCAGGTGAAATGCAATATTGGGACATTATTGTATTGCATCCAAGTACTGAGTGCTATGATCTAGGCATATATCCCATTAACAGAATTAGGTACTAATCCTGATTTTAGGCCAATCATTTGGTAAGCAGCAGAACGTCTCTAAGGCGCTTTTTTTTTTCCCACCAATCGCAACTGGCAAGTGAAAACAATCCCAGTTCAAATCTGGGATTACCAGTAACAACGTTCTCAATGGTTTCACATAAGTAGCCAAAAAACTAAATCTATAAATTCAGAATTTGGGTTGGTTTAATAAATATTAATTTTACTCTCTGCAACATGCATTTAACATACACGAAACAAACATCAGGTTGGACTTGATATCTGAAACTCAACTTTAAAGGGCCAGGGAATTATTACCGTTACCCCATCCTTTAGTTTTTTATATTTCAGTCCGACAGGGGGCAGGGCCATTGAGGCGCACTGGGCTCTGATTGGCTGGTAGTTGTGTAATGGGCACATACCAGGTTCTCATTGCATAGCTCCCGAAACTGTTGGAACTTCTGCGACATCAGCAGCTGAGCGCTACCTACTGCGCTCCGAATCTTTCCCAGTACTATGGACAAAGACACACACAGAACAGCCATTAATCAGTAAGTTACTAGGTAATGAAATATATATATTTATGCTAAAGTCTGCAAAATGATCTCCTCATAAACCTTTACATTTCGTGTGTGCCTAAGTATATCTGAACTTTAGAGTCACGCTGTTAAGACTTTATTGCTGAAGCTTTGAGGTAAGATGTCATGAATATCTTAGGGGTGGGATCCTTACATGTAGGTACACCATAAAGTGAATGTGTATTCTGCACACCAAACAAACATACAGCAAAAACCAATGAGCTGCAAAACACAAATGGATGATGTGTAGGGTCAGCAAGAGAGAAAAGACTAAAACACAAGCAGAATATCAGATTACTAATAAGGGTAAAAGACAGCTGAAAAGCCAAAATCTGGAACTAACTGTGTTAAGTTAGTGACTTAATCTGGTCTCATGCCAAGTTTCGTTGGCGATTTACAGTTGGTAAGGGTCTATTGGGAGAGATAATCAATATTAAGCTACAGAAAGGATCCACTGCAGTGGGAATGCAGAAAGCCATGTTAGGATGCTCCAACACATACTCATTCAAAGTACTGGATGAGGTGTAAAGTACTGACTATATGACCATATGCCCCATTCTCTGGCAAATACCACAGTGGTTAACCCTTACCGGTTCAGTATGTAATGTTTTGCAAAACTGCTTAAATTAAGTTTTATTTTATTACAAGTGTTGTAAAAGTTTATAATCATTTATTAAAGCCAGCATGTTTTAAATGCAGTTAGCCTATTTCTTAGTTACGTTTTTAGATTTTCTGCAGTTCCACCCTGAAGCCCACTCAAAGGCTTTTTTGTGTGTGTGATTCACTGTTATGACCCTGCAGTTGTTGTTCAAACACAGTTCTTAAATGCTGGACAGTGACTGTAATTGGTAAGCGCTTCAGGGGGGAGGAGTTTTGCTGAAATTAACGTAGAGCTGTAGGCTTGCCTTTTTAGGTGACAGCACTGATTTAGCAATATAATACGATTTAGAAATATAGCAGAAGGCAAAGGAACATCATTTATTCTTCAAACACACTGGTAGGGCTTTGTTTTGGGTGACTAATAGATTTTGCTGTTTTAGATGAAGTACTAAAAGTGTCAGAACTAAGAAGTGTGAGGTTAGATACTGACGAACACTCAATGTCTTCTACACAAGGTATTTTGTCCTCAGTGGATGATGTGCCAAACAATGAAAATACACAGTATTTCTCTGACAAATAACAAAACAAAGTATTTTGTGATATTGTATAGCATAATAATCACAAATTGTCCATCATCTATTCATAACAAAATGAATATATAGAGCTGTCATTTTCCATTAATTAGTTCATTCATTCATTCATTTTTGAAGCTGCTCTTTCTTTTCGGGCGCAATGGGGTGCTGGAGCCATTCACATTGTTCAATGAGTGGAAGGCAGGTAACACCCTGGACAGACTGCACATCCATCACAGTGCATTTAAATTTCTTTTTTAAATAAAAAAATAAGAAAAATAAAACCCTTTCAGCAAGAGAGGAAAATTCTATTCATCATGACTGATTACTTTAAACATTATTAGCTCTAAACATGCCTATTTCCTACACTTAGAGCCATACATTTTCAGAGTCTGCAACATTTTTTGTTTGTTTGTTTCTTGTCATTAAATCGCAAGTGCTAATGCAACCACTGTTTGTTACAGTACATTTGCTTTTGTGCAGATAAAGGCACAATGAGGGAGTTTTCTGCCAGACTAATTCATTAGATAAAGAGAGCAACTGCTAAACCGCCATTACAAAGCAGCAAACAGGTGTTTGAAGCTGCTGGTGCCTCTGGAGTCCCGCACCTCTTCAGGTGTAGGATCCTCCAGAGGCTTGCAGTTGTGAATAAACATAGTATTTGGCCAGCAAGAAGAAGTCGGAATCATGGGGAGAGCACTATTAGGCCCCTTCACTCACTCATGGTGTAGCCACCACCTCCCCCTGACCTCAACCCTATTGAGAACATTTGGAGTATCCATAAGCAAAGAATCCATGAGGGTGATTTTAAAATTATACTGACTGTCATTTACACAGACCACTTAGGGTAACCTGAGAAAAATAATAATAATATATATATAATATAATAATAATTTAGAAGGTGCTGTACATCAAGTACATATGTGTTCAGTTTATATAATGTATCAACAAGTCTGAAATTGCACTTTTTGTATGACAAGAAATTAAAAAAAATCAAAAATCTAAAGGATAGATTCTTTCTCCACAAAACAAAAAGAATGCGCAACAATATTTTCCAAATCATGGAAGTAGAGCTAGGGAGGGAAAGAAGAAAGAGAAAAGAACAGAAAAGGGAACGACAGAGACAGGGGGGCTTCCTGGTGGTAAAAATGTCTGGTATGTGTGTGAGAGATGGCGAGGAGATGAACAAGCAGGCTTTGTGATCAGCCAATGTGAACACAGGCCCTCCTCGAGCAGTCTGTGTAAGTAGGAGAGTGTGCGAGTCTGTGTGAAGTGGGGAAAAAGGAGAGCAATAGAGAGGGAAAGGACAGAAGGAGTCACTGTGCTAGAAATAAACAGTATCTGGTTTTAAACAGTAACTTGACCTTGTGTACAGACAGACTTTAAATGAGAAAAGATTAGGCTGCACACAGTCAGTGTCCATGAGGGCTGCTCAGAGCATACAGCCTCTTGGCACTGACTCAACAGTAATAATAGCATTTTCATTCCGTTGCTTAGCCCAATGCATTACTGAGCACATTTTCAACCATTTTTCCAATATGTCTACTGTATTACAATAATTTCATTTCACCATCATCCAGACTAATTATTTTTGCACCTTCTATAATACGGCTAATCAGCTGAGATAAACATCTGTATGTTTTTATATGCTCTTTTTAGAAGAAGAGGCAGTTCAGGTAAAAACTTGAATGCAAATTAGCATAACTTTCCCCTCTACTGTACATTAAGGCTAAGCAATATTATATTTAACTATTGTGACATATTATCATTTTCTGAATGATTCTTCAGTACTCATAGACACTAACGAAATGCGTGTTTCATCGCAAACAGAGTAAAATTCGTTCTGTTTAACTGGATTAAGAGCAGCACACAATGCCAAAATCTGAATCGAAATCACTCTGTTTGCCGATTTTGATAGGATATTTTTTTAAATACTGTTTTTTTTTTCTACTCATTTTGTAGCTGATCATAATCCGATCATACCACAGCATGTGAAAATGTCCTGAAGTTTTACAATATTATATTTCTGCCCTATCGCCCCCCACTAGTCCTGATGTAACAGGAGGTAACGGATGAGTCAGGACATGCTTGGGTCTTAAATACACAGTAGTGTTACAAGGCTATTGTAGCTAACAACTAATAGAAACTTATTAGCACAGATTACTATTACGTATGTGCAATCTGACTAACGTTGTAAGATTTAACGGATGAATATTACGTTCTTATCACAGGAGAAAAGGGCGAACTTGGATAAAATAAATGTACTGTAGGCTAACCTTAAAAGCTCTGTGCAAAAACCTAGGCAACTCATTAAATATATATGAAAACATGTAGTTTTTGGTGTGGTGTGAAAAAGAGTCTCAGATGAACACAACACTGGATGCTGATAAAGATTTGTCTTCTTATAGGTGGTCTTTTGTCTTCAAGGGATGCCATGAGGTAACCGTTAAGTGGTTCTGGACATAGCTAATTACACAAGCTTCAGTTCAAAATGAAAGAAGCTTAGCATACTAAACTTGTCTAACTTCAAGTAAGGGAAATTTAAACTGCCTTAAACATGATCAGGAGATTTACTCACTCTCATCCGGAAGCTCGTTCTCATGCTCATCCTGCTCCATTTGCCTGCACCATCCCTCCATCCTCTCCACTTCAGCCTGCAGCAGCTTGAGGAACCAGTGTCCGTCGCGCGGACACACTGAACCAGCCGCGCCTCCACCATTCTCCTCATCCACGCTCGAATCTATCCATGGGTCCGGTGGGGGCAGAATGGAGGGGTCAAAGCCCACATCTACGTAGTCATCCTGGGCACAGGCGTGATAATGGTTCCCTGAGCCCTGGATACTGACAGTGGAAGTGGCTGCATCCCTTGATGACTGCCGTACAGTAGAGTCAAGACTGGGGTGCTGGCTTGGAGCGTAAATGACTGGGTCACTCTTTAAACCCTCGGCTAGGTCAAGGTCAGCCTGCACGGCAGCGGTGACGCTGTTGGAGCGGGTAAGTCTACGATAGCTAAAAAGTGAGAAAGAACAAATTGGGATCAATTTAAAAAAATGAACATAACAATATACTGTATGCTTTGTAATATTCAGTTCTAAGGCCTGTACAGAACTGCAACACAGAAAAAAAGGTTCCTAACATTTCCTAACATTCAGTACTGAAATACTTCCCAAACTGCAGATATGGAGATGGATATTTTACTGTTATATAAAACTATATTTGGATAAACATAGCTTTTCTGGTGCTTAATATCGTGTATAGTTATTGTCTAATGTGTATACTTTTCTGTAAAGGAATATGCACCTAGGATTTCCATGTGTCTTGATTTGACGTATGTGCAACCCTAAAACAATGATCACAACTAACAATACCACACACCATTTGCTGCACATACCAATATGCTTTACCTCTACAGTTAATGACATACACACCCAAACGAGTAGGCCCTTCAAGCAGAATAGAGCGTTACAGCGATCTGGCAGATCTTTATTTGACTGGTTTTGGAAGTAGTTTACTTACTCCTTTATTTGTCTGTGTGTATTTGATCCGTGGGACACCTGCTCTATTCAGGGGTGTTGGAGCACACTGCACACATTTATTTTTCTGCATCGGTACATTAAGGGCTGTTAATGGTGCTGTTTGCCGATCAAGCCCAAAGGTTTATTTATTATTTATTTATTATTTATTTATATCCATTAAGTGTGAGTCAGTGATAGAACAGGGCACAGTGGTTAACATGTAACTCCAGTTCTAAGCAGGTGGGTCTCTGTGTGTGTGCGGGTCTGTGGAGCAGGGGGAGGGCCGCCAGCAGGTCTGCTTCATATCAACTCAAGCAGCTAACTACTTCCTGTGAATGAGGCCAAGGATAAGAAAGAGAAAAGAGAGACAGAGAGAACGAAAAAAAAATTCTAAGTGGGAAAAGGTGAAAGGATAAAATAAACACTACTGTTCCTTGGTTGTACACTTTCGAAAGTCATCTTCAAACAGTGAATAAAAATTTGGGTTATAAAAAAATATTCACATAAATAAATGTGATTAAAGGCGTGTATCTAATGCATTCAAATTTTAACCTATAGAAAGATTTTTTTAGTCCATTTAAACAGCAGGTCTATCAGTATACGAATGGGTAATTGGAATGCATTTATTATATTCTATAGCCAATAACTGAGTTTCCAGTTTTTTCCACTTCTGTCCAGTAAGAGTAAATGTTACTGCAAGCTACAATTCTGCCATAATCCTGTTACTTGCTTTAAGAACTGGAGCATTCCACTTTACTGTTACTTTGGTAAGCTTATTGTTTGTTAGGTTATGCATACTTTTCCCACAAGCACTGATGAGTTTAGCCTTCAGAAGGCATTTTATGATGACATAATGAGTGCTAATACTGTTACTGCTAGCATAGGTGCTATATTATATTTGAAAATGATACTGTAGAATCCATCTATTTTTAAAAATGGATTAAAAAACAGTTTTCCTAGAAAGTTGCCTTTAAAGAAGAGGGCTACAGTCGCAAAGTTACAGCAACAGCGAATGAGCACCTCAGCTACAAGCTGGAGTTATGAATGGGTCAAACTAGGAAAATTTTAGCGGTGCTAACTACTTTTACTGTTTGTACATAAATAGCAAGTTAACTTTGTTAAAACGTGTCTTTCACATTATTTTACTACGACACCAAACCTCAACAACAAAACTGTGTCAGGGGTGAGACTGAGGGCATGCAAGCGTGTGCATGAAAGCCCTATCTGAGCTGTCAAACATTTCATGCTACAACACTATTCTTCCAAAACTTACATTTTAGAAATAACAGTAGCTTCTTTGACACTTTCTTTTTTACTATTGTAGTGCACTTCCAGCTGTCTCTGCTGTCGACTGTCTCCTCAGTACATTACCGTGCCATCAAAGGAAGACAAAAAGGATGTGACCTTAAGTAATCACTCTGTGCAGTATTGCATAAAAAAAATGCACTTTGGGAACAGCATGTATGTTTTTGCATGTCCATGTGTTCATACATACTCTTATACAAGGGCCAGCTACAGCAAATTCCGAACACCACTGTCCTGAAAGTGTGTGTGTGTGTGTGTGTGTGTGTGTGTTTAAACTTGAAGGGTTCTCTCTCATTGTCTGGGAATCTGCAGCCCACAGCCTCCCTCTGCAACACACACAGGTAGTTTCACACAAGGAATTTCCAACCCTAATGCGTGCACTAGTCCTTCTTTGAAGAAAAAAAGAGACGGCAGCCAAAAGTCTTCCTTTACTAAGCTTAGGATTACACTGAGGTTTAGGTGCAGCGTTACTCAGCTACAATAATAACACAGTGAAAGTACTGGCTAACACAGCAACACTATCATACGTGTGCGCAAGATATATCCTTGAACTCTCTTTGAGCAGCAGCTTGTCTTAGGTAAGCTAGTTTTACCAAAACATGGCTGGACAGCATGGCTTTTATCACTTTTCCCTGAACTTTAACCAAAAACACACACAATGCAGACCACAACTACTGTACTACTGCCCCGAGCTACTAACACACTCTCTCCAGGATGCAACTGCTTTGAGGTTAAGTAGCAGGGAAATGAAGAGAGAGAGGGAGGAAGAGAGAGAGAGCGAGAGAGCTGATACTTGACCATGTCTGTGACCCCCAGCCTGCCGGCATCAAAATGACTACAGCAACAGATGGTCTCTTATATACACACACACGTACACACACACGCACACACACACGACAGCTGTTTCTTGCCCCTGTCACTGGCCCCAGTGTTCAAACTGCTGCTGCTCCAGGGAATACTATTATATAGCATGTGTATGCGCATGTGTGTGAGGGAGGTTTGTTTCCCCATAACTGTTCAAATTTACAATACAATATAACAAAAATGGCATATTGTGCATCTTTGGGAGCGTGCATGGGGAGAGTATTGTTACAGCTTCCCTCAAACCAGTTCCCTCTTCCTTCAAGATATATTGATATATACCTATGACAAGAAACTTCATTTTGTACATTTTGTATCTACACTTACTGTTCATTGTACCAGCTCCACTTACCAAGTAGGAGCACTTTGTGATTCTGCAATTACAGACTGTAGTCCATCTGTTTCTCTAACTTTTTTAGCCCCTTTTATCCTGTTTTTTAACAGCCAGGACCACCACAAGACCACCTCAGAGTGTGTATTATGTGGATGGTGGTTCATTCTCAGCACGGCAGTGACACTGACGTGGTGGTGTGTTAGTGTGTGTTGTGCTGGTGTGAGTGGATCAGACACAGCAGTGCTGTGTTCCCTCTCTGTTCGCTCTACTAGCCACTCCTACCCTGTTGGTGCACCTTTTAGATGTAAGGGCAAAGATATTTAAAAAAAAATTCTGCACTGCTTGTGTCTTTTCTAAGTAGTCACAAGACGCCGTTGGCTAGATATCTTTGGTTGGTGGACGCTGTAAAAGACTGTTAACAAACAACACAAAAACACTTTGTCTGCCATGGCTACTTCAGTGTGAAGGATAGGCTGTATATTTATGGCAGGACGAAAGAAATGAAAAGTAACTACTGGAATTTTTATTCCAATCATTTTTTTCTGCATTATTAAGTACACCAACAACAACAATAGTGTCCTCTCATTATCCAGCTTGTTAATGTGATATAAAAGTCTTGTATATATTTCTGCAAGTCATTAGGTGTGATTTGTAATGAATGGCAGGCAAAACATTTCGTACTGTGCTGAGTTTTGTTGTGTAGCATGAGCAGTACGGTGATTCTGAGATAACAGAGCTTATGTAATGTTGATTTGAATTTATTGCATTTCTATTTTTTTTTACTAAGTGCCTGATGCACTGATCATCAAAAATTGTAAACTGAACTGAATGTTTTCGTTAGTTAGCAGGTGTGTTGTCATGCTCACCAGCGCTCCTCCTCTACTTGAATTCCCACTGACTGAAACTTGCAGTGTTCTTCTGATCCTGCTGCGTTCTCAGGACCGTCCACCTAAACACACAAAGTTAACATCAAGTATGGTGAGTATGCCTACACATTCCTTTCCCATGTCCTGAGTGCATATGGGTTTATTGAGTATCTAAGTGAAGACTCCTGCTTAACTTGACTTGGCATATAACATACTACACATCTAAGCAGCACAAAAATATTGCAAAATGTATTTAAAGTTTAGTGTATTTTCAACTATACAATGTAATGTAGCAAACAATTTAACTCTAATTTCCAGGCTACTTACAAATAGGCTACTCAACACCATATTAGCTACTCAAACTGTGCATACAAATTTGGTTTAGATGAGCAGATATATGGCCTTTTAGCAAAAACAATTTTAGCATAAATATTTTCCCGATTTAAAAAGAAAAAAGCTTTTTGTAAAATACAATAAAATGTATTATTTAACAGAGAAAATGACAAATAAATGAAAGTAAACACTATATTTTGTTTATAAAATCTGTATGAAAACATGTCTCTATAAAGAAATTTGTATGCAGACCAACTTGATTGTATTTTGTCAATATTAAGGAGTTTTTAATTTGATCTTTCCAGAAATGTGGTCTTAAAAAGTCTCATTCAGTAACACATGGGATCTTATGCTCTTGAAACTATCAACCAAAAATCAATCAACCAGAATGTGTGGTGAAAGAATTGTTCTGTATTCTGTCCAATAATATTATGCTTGGGACCAGTCAACTTTCAGTTATTGTTACAACCAGAGGCCTTATTTATAAAGTTTACTTGAATTTCCTACTAAATTTGTTCTTAGGAAAGATTTTCAGGATCCATGTACAAATGAAGAAACAAAACCCATAAATAAATCATTACTTATATATCAGTTTATCACTTATTTGATTATTTAATGATTCTCAAAAATGCAAACGTACAGGAATACTTTTTAAAAGACGCCCAGCATCTTCACATTTTTAGAGCCTTTTAAACAGGGAATGTGTAATTAATGCCTGTGCTTTACTGGGTGATCAAGAGTTCAGGTGTATGACTGTAACTTTTATCCTAGCAGTACAAAACTCCTGATCACTTCCAGGTGTGTGCAGTATGTCAAGTGTATTATTGTTCAAACCTGTATGCCTATAGACAGACATTTCCTCAGTGCATCTCTCTTGCCATCTTGAGATATGTGGGTCACATTAGTGGTGGTTGCAGTGGTGATGGTGATAGTACTGTTGGTCACATGTTGGCTTGCGGGTCCATGGACTTGGGCGTTAGCTGCTTCGATGGCTGCCGTCAGGGCCTTCATGCTGTCAATGCTCTCTGTGGAGTTGCTGAGGCCGGACTGAGCCGTGGCCAGAGCACGGTTAGCTGGGCCACCACTCCCTTTCAGTTCGCTGTAGGCATCCTGCGCTGATTCTGTGCTACTCTGAGCCGTAATGGAGATGTATGGCCGGGTGGGTGTCGACCTGGGTGGGACGGGGGGCGGAGTCTTCTTGTAAGTGGTAATGCATGATGACACTGTGGGATGTGAGAGCAGAAAATGGCTTACTGTAGAGATGCACCTGGCCAAGCAAACATAAAGGCGGTGGTCAAAATGGTCCCCTGATTACAATTCACTACACTGGACTGTTAGAACGTCAGTGTTCTTAAAGTGATTTTGTACACTGCCTATAGTACACTGGTTTCTCTCTGCTACATCATCTCTCTGCTCCAGTAGTTGCATTCCAAAACATCCTGCAGTCACTGATATTTTTCTCCTGTGAATTTTTATACTTGCCTGTGAATTATTAAAACAAATTATTTGCGTATTATTAGCGTGGTTGTGGTATACTGTATGGCACAACACAAAACAGAACAGAAGAGACTAGAGCAGTACAGATGATTCAAAATAGAAAAACAGAGCATTGTAAAACAGCTTGAACCAAAGAACGATCCACAATGAGTCTATTGTAAATGTAAACTAAAACTAGGCCACGGCAGCCATCACCTGTCCAACTGGCTTTAATCCAGCCTTGGAGATAAACTGCTGGAACAGTAATGACACCTGCAGTAGTATTAAACTTTGACATGTGCTGATAACCAATGACTAGCCCTGTTTTGTGGCTTATACCAATATTAATGACCAAGCCTGTTCAATAAAGTCAGTTTCCAAAAAAGTTAAGAATGCTGTGCATAAACCCCACACTTAATTTAAAAAACAGTATAAAGACAAAATACTAAATGCTGCAACAGGGAAATTGTATTGTTTCTTTGAAAACAGGAGGACAGGAAGACTGATAAAATGGTGTGATTCTGAACATAGGGAGGGGTTCAACACTCTGTGAAATAATGCAACAGGAAAGAATAATGTTCTTCAACAAACATCAGTAAATGTTCAAGCTCGTTTAAGATAAACAGAGATGAAATGGAGAAGTGTCCTGTGGTCCAACAAATAAAATTACGTTCTCCAAAAGAAGAGGGAGCCTTCTTATCGGCATAAAGTTTAAAAGCCAGCATCTGTGATGGTGAGGAGGTGCGTTAGTGCGTTCTATGCTGGGGGCGCTGGGGAGGAAGCATCAAGAAGAGAGATGAGATGCGTCTGGACAAGCTGGTCAGGCGAGCAGGGTCAGTTGTTGGTGTGTCTATTATGGATGATGATGGGCACCCACTGCACACCATCATCATGGACAGAAGGAGCAAGTTCAGTGGCAGGCTGCTGTCACAGAGCTGCTCCACAGACAGACTCAGGAGATCCTTTGTCCCGAGAGCCATCAGGCTCTTCAACTCTTCCCAGCAGGGCCGGAAGAGGGAAGAGGACTGCTGAGGACTAAACTCTCTTGTTTAATCATAGGCTTATTTATTCTGCACTATTACACCTTACTGTATATACTGCACATCTGCACTCCGGGACACTCTCAGACACGTTACTGTATATACTGTTTATCTGAACTCCTGGACACTCTCAGACACGTTACTGTATATACTGCACATCTGCACTCCTGGACACTCTCAGACACTTTACTGTATATACTGTACATCTGAACTCCTGGACACTCTCAGACACTTTACTGTATATACTGTTTATCTAAACTCCTGGACACTCTCAGACACCTTACTGTATATACTGCACATCTGCACTCCGGGACACTCTCAGACACGTTACTGTATATACTGTACATCTGAACTCCTGGACACTCTCAGACACTTTACTGTATATACTGTACATCTGAACTCCTGGACACTCTCAGACACTTTACTGTATATACTGTTTATCTAAACTCCTGGACACTCTCAGACACGTTACTGTATATACTGTTTATCTGAACTCCTGGACACTCTCAGACACGTTACGGTATATACTGCACATCTGCACTCCTGGACACTCTCAGACACTTTACTGTATACACTGTATATCTGAACTCCTGGACACTCTCAGACACGTTACGGTATATACTGTTTATCTGAACTCCTGGACACTCTCAGACACTTTACTGTATATACTGTATATCTGAACTCCTGGACACTCTCAGACACTTTACTGTATATACTGTTTATCTGAACTCCTGGACACTCTCAGACACTTTACTGTATATACTGTATATCTGAACTCCTGGACACTCTCAGACACGTTACTGTATATACTGCACATCTGCACTCCTGGACACTCTCAGACACTTTACGGTATATAATGTTTATCTGAACTCCTGGACACTCTCAGACACTTTACTGTATATACTGTTTATCTGAACTCCTGGACACTCTCAGACACTTTACTGTATATACTGTTTATCTGAACTCCTGGACACTCTCAGACACATTACTGTATATACTGCACATCTGCACTCCTGGACACTCTCAGACACGTTACGGTATATACTGATGATCTGAACTCCTGGACACTCTCAGACACGTTACTGTACATACTGTATATCTGAACTCCTGGACACTCTCAGACACGTTACTGTACATACTGTATATCTGCACTCCTGGACACTCTCAGACACTTTACGGTATATAATGTTTATCTGAACTCCTGGACACTCTCAGACACTTTACTGTATATACTGTTTATCTGAACTCCTGGACACTCTCAGACACTTTACTGTATATACTGTTTATCTGAACTCCTGGACACTCTCAGACACATTACTGTATATACTGCACATCTGCACTCCTGGACACTCTCAGACACGTTACGGTATATACTGTTTATCTGAACTCCTGGACACTCTCAGACACTTTACTGTATATACTGTTTATCTGAACTCCTGGACACTCTCAGACACGTTACTGTATATACTGCACATCTGCACTCCTGGACACTCTCAGACACGTTACGGTATATACTGTTTATCTGAACTCCTGGACACTCTCAGACACGTTACTGTACATACTGTATATCTGAACTCCTGGACACTCTCAGACACGTTACTGTACATACTGTATATCTGAACTCCTGGACACTCTCAGACACGTTACTGTACATACTGTATATCTGAACTCCTGGACACTCCACTTTACTTAAATACCAATATATGCACATGTTTATTGTGTTAATTCAGTCATTATCTGCTAATAACTGCGTCCCTTGCACATTCATGCACATTTATTTATTACTATTGCACTTTTCTACAGTCTACAGTTATATTTGTATATCTTGTATATATTTCTTGCCTCCTTGTGAGGTGAGATATTTATATATTTATCCATAGTGACCTGTACTATGTGTAGTTTATAGCTAACAGTTAACAATACTGCTGCCGGTATCTACCCATTTAGGTTCTTCAGACTGCACAACCCTGGGTTTTTTTTTGTATTTGTTTTACTGTGCTGTGTTGTGTAACTGTTACTGGCTGCTAAATTTCCTTCGAGATCCATATCTATCTATCTATCTATCTATCTATCTATCTATCTATCTATCTATCTATATCTAGTGCAGTTCACTCGGAAGGCACCATTAATGCTAAACAATATTTGTTGGTTTTGGAGCAACAAATACTGCCACCGACATCTTTTTCAGGAAAGGTCTTGCTTACTTGAGAAAGACAATGGGAAAACACATTCTGCGAGTCTAATAACAGCATGGTTCTGTTGTAAAAAAGACTCTTAGTGCTAAAATTATATGCCTGCAGTCCAGACCGGTTACCCACTGAAAGCATTTGGCGCAAAGGAAAAATACTACTGTTGAGCAGTAGACATCAAACAAGAATGGAAAACAGTTCACTTTCTTAACTACAGCATCTGGTCTGCTTAGTTGCTGCTAAGCCAAATGCTTAGGAGTAGTTTGAAGGAGAGAGATGATGCAATATAGGACAGTATCACACCCTTTATAAAGACCTTCAAAAAAAAGTCATTTTTTTTCAAAAGAAATAATAAAAATTTGATATGAGTTTTGCTGTTGGACTATAACTACAAATTATATTGGGCTTTCTAAAGGAGCTTCACACACAACTGCTGGGGTGTTTAAACACCTCAATGTCACTGCGGGTCTGAGAACAGTCCACCAGCATCTTGTGGGCAGTGTCCTGCGACCACTGATGAAGGACTAGAGGATAATATTCAAACTGTGCAGCAAAAAACATTCTAGCAATAGATTATAACAACATTATATAACACCAATACATTTTTCCATTTATCATATACTGTATGAGTGCCTCTGGGAAAAAAGAAAAAAGTACTGTAAGGGAAAACATATAAGAGCTGAATCTGTAGAGGGGAAAAACTAACATAATCAAAAGCTTAACTCTCCATTTCTGCTCCATGCTCTTCCTGCCTATGTGTCTCAGAATAGCACAGCTGTCAGAGAAGACTAAACACGCAGTGTCTGTGTGTGGCACTGTGTTTGTGTGTGTGTGAGAGAGAGAGAGAGAGAAAGAGACTAAACAGTGGCTGTGCATTTTCTTACAGCTCCCTCATTTCCTGCTGCTGGCAGGAGCAGGTTAGTACAGGTTCTCTCACCACACACACACACACACACAGCTGAACATCAGAGAGCATGAGGACCAGACTGAATTTTCTTTTTCTTCTTGATACTGAGCATATAAGTGTTTAAAGAGAGAGAGAGAGAGAGAGAGAGAGAGAGAGAGAGAGAGAGAGAGTGTTTGCTTCTGTGCTTACAGTTGTGATTATAGCACTACAGGCAGAAGAATAATAGTGCCTTGTAAGAGTTCTGAAGCCACCCCTACCACACACACGCTCGCACACACACGCACACAGACACACAAAAATACATACTCGGAAGTTTTTTTCTGAAATACAAGAGGAGGAGGTTCAGGGTTAGGTACCAGAGGTCTGCTATCCAACCTAGTATAAACCAATTTTAACCTCAGATGATCAGATTTCAGGCCAGGTTTGTTCACTAAGGAGTGATTTTTTGCAGTTTTTATTAAAGTTTATTATTACACACACACACACACACACACACACACACACACACACACACACATACACACATATACATACATACATACATACATACACACACACACACACACACACACACACACACACACACACACATACAAACACACACACACACACACACACACATACAAACACACACACACACACACATTCCTCTCTTCCACTCTCTCTTGCAGCATTACAGTTCATAGGTGTGTTTAGAGTTTGGGGAGTGGTTCAATGTAGCCCTGATCGCAACCTGGGATGAGGTTTAACAGTACATCAGTTTCAATCACATAATAGATGCTCATTGCTTGTTAAACTCAAAGCATGTTAAACATTTTCTCAAGAAGCATCTGTGAAAAAAAGAAGGGCTGATAGATGATCAGAAGAGGGTGGGTAATATCACAGAACTATAATGAGAAATACTTGAAATCTAGCAAAATAATAATAATAAAATAAAAAAATAATGGTCAAACTGAAAAACAACTCACAACATTGTTTTGTCCAAAAGAACACTGGTTTGATTCGAAACAGCGTATGTGTTTTACAGATGTGTAAAATATCACTTTATACCAGATGAGCATATTCTGTTCATAAACAGAAGCTGGCTATCAAATTTGCCAGTCTGGGTTAAGTTTCAAATTTAGCAGTTCTAACTATGGTAGGTTACGCTTGTATCTCTCAAAGTCGCAGTTACGGCACACGCCTTAAATATGACAGTACTGTAGGGCTTACTCAGGTCAGGTCAAGGTTTGGGTTTCAAATTTAGCAAAACCAGTCAAGCTGAGACAGGTCTCAATTTCATGGATCAGATTTGGGAGTTTGTGTTTAATGGTGCAGGTTAGACATAGAAGTGCTATTAGAGACAAGCTGAGTCTCAAAATCACAACCATGGGTTGCGTATGAACCCATGCAGGTCTCAGAGAAAATAGCCCAGACAGTTTTCTCTACCTAGCCTCTATTACACTAACATGCAGAATAATGTGAGTGTGTTTATGAGTGTGTGTGTGTGTGTGTGTGTGTGTGTGTGTGTGTGTGTGTGTGTATGTGTGTGTCTGTGTGTGTATGTATGTATGTGTGTGTGTGTGTGCGTGTGTGTGTGTGTGTGTGTGTGTGTGTGTGTGTGCATATGCTTCATTTCATCTCTATGCATGACTGTGATTCTGAATGGAGCTTATTATACATCCAGTCACCTTAACCTCAGGCTCTCTCACACATAAAAAGGCACTCTTAACTCCTTGGGATATCAAGGTATCACTAAACTCTTTTAATCAAACTTATCTATGAATAGGTTTAGGTGAGCAATCACATTATTCCCTGTTTGTCTGATGCTATTACAACAAACTCATGGCAAGAAATGTAAAAGATGTTATCAAAGCAAAACAAGACCATATACCTCCATACAACTTTTCATCAAAATCAAAATATAAAGTAACATGTAGTTACGAATACAAACGGAGTACTGATTTTAAATGTACACTAATTCGCTTGTTTCAATAAACTAATACCGAGCTACAAAAAACAAAATAGCAAAATAGCAAATTCCAAGTGCAAATATTGTGAAGAAAATGAATTGGAAGCCTTGGTGACTTCATCTAATCTTGATAAATAAGATATTTTATACTGCCAAGATATATTTATAAGGCCTTGGGACAATCAACAATGGTTGTTCCAGGGACACATATAGAAAAGCAGCTCAGGTTTAGAAGGTTGTCTGGCTGCGAGCGAGTGAAAAGGAAGTCTGCTGTCAAGACAATGTCAAAGCCTTTTCAAAAAGTTGCAGCTCACACACAAACACACACACACACACACACACACACACACACACACACACACACACCCACACGTCTGACTGCATTCTCTTAAATAGAAAACTAAAATAGAAAATAATCTGTAACACCAGATGTGTACTTGTGTCCTTCCTTGTTACAAGGACTCCCTGACACATGTTTTCATACACTGTCAGGACATGGAGTCAGTATCCCATATGTAAGCGTCTATATTTACTCAGACTTTAAGCCTAACCCTAAACTTTTAGCAACTAGGGTTGGTCCTGCAGGTTAACCATATTTTTCTCTTGTTCTCCTACGACGCCAGCCCACTTCTCTCACAAAGTCTCCCCTTCTCTCTCTCACATAACAGTTGGAAAGTGATCAACATGCCCAAAGGTAAAAAGAGGCAATACATGTGCTTCCTTGCTGTCTCATTAGGCTGAAAGCAGGATCCATGCACTGAGCGGCTAAAACAAGGAACGAAGAAAAGAGAAAGAACGCAAAAGAAAAGAAGGAGGAGCGCAGACTGGGGGAGGGCTTTGATTGGACTTGAAGGAGGGGGGAGGGAGATCCACCATTCACGCTCCCCCATCGGCCTGCGGGCTGTTTGAAGCTTTTGACAAAGAAGGATTTGTTGGCTGAGGGCCAGAAAGGGGGGGATTTTTGTCATACAGCAACTCCTTCACTCTCCTCCTCTCTCTCAGTCCCCATTCAGCTCCTTCTATCTTCTTTCTCTTTCAGAAAGAGAAGGTACGCCGCCTGCTGTTTTTGTAAGAGAGCATAGCCAATTAATGTTCAACCACAGATCAGCTGAAGAAGTTGCATGAAATGTTTATTCCTGAAACTCAGCGTTAATGAGGCATCCAGTGTTCGGCAGAAGTTCAGGAACCAACACTTAATTCACTCCTTCTTTGTCAAAACGCCCATTCAAAAAATAGATAGAAGCCAGCTTCTGTTTCAAAGACCTGTTTCTAATCATGTCAGAGAAATCTACAGAGCTGTTTTTCCACACTTCCAAAGTTCAGTCCTAGAAGTCGGTCGCATTTTCTGATTCACACAACCCGAGAATCTCAATGCCAGTCTGCGCTCTTGAAGGCCCAGCCCTTTGTTCTGCTTGTTTATGCCGTGGCAGGTTTGGTGTTCCACGGTTCTGTCCATGTTCTCTATAATGTTTACATAACTCAAGTTCTTAAGTCTTTTGTCTTCATTCATCCAGTTTAATTATGCAGTCAGATTATTTAACATCTTATCTGTTTAAAAATACCGACTGAAAAAATGAATTACCGACTTAAAGACCATTTCGACCGCAAATCAAATAAACAGAGTGATCAGCACTGTATTTTACTGTGTATGAATATTGCATGTCAAATTCGGACTCCAATAGAGAAACCGTGACTCCTGTAGCTAACTTGTTAATGCTTGTGTGTGGGTGTGTGGGTGTTTGGAAGTAGACCCAAGTTTTTATTACAAATCTACACTCGTGCAGAATGAGACACGCACACGGAGACAACAAACACACAAAGGTCATCTGGGCTGCCCTGTGTAAGCAGCAAACACGCTGGCCTATGAGTGTGTGTGTGTGTGAGGAGCAGGGGGGTGTGGAAGAACAGTTCAGTCCAGCTGCAGTGTGTTTGGAAAGGGGCGGTGTCCCTCTGCCTGGCCTACCCTCTCTCTCTCTCTCTCTCTCACCCTTTCTTTCGTTCTTTCTCTCTCTCTCCACTCACACACACACACACGCTCTGTCTGCCCAGACAGCTGGAGTTCTTTGTGATAGTGTAGCCCTGGCAACAGGCAGGAACATGAATTCCATGCCCTTTCCACAGAGTGGCCCGTCTGAGTGTGTGTACTTGTGTCTGTTTCAGCAGTAGAGGACCGGACCACCAAGCGTTTAAGCTGCTAGCTCTAAAATGTCTGCCGAGCGAATGAAATAGAAAGAACAGTGCTTTGGCTTTTGTGTAATTGGATACAAATTGCATTTATGCTTTAGTTACACTTAGTTAAGACTTTCTAAACTTTTACAAAGAACTGACAAACTTATGGTCCACCCACAAATTTAAATGGCAACAATAATATCAAGGCTAGCATAGGAGGCTATCGCTGTTTCTAACTCGTTTTGATTGGCTACACCAAACGTAGCATTCGAAACTGGAATCTTAATGTTTGGAAGTGACTTTAAACAAGGCATGCTCAGTTTCTCAGTGCATTATAGCCAGCCTGCTTTGAAAAGACATATCTGTGAATAGGTCACTTGCAGTTGGATCTTCAGCTTCCTTTACATATAAATGTAAACGCTCAAAAGGCCAAAATATGGGGAATACGTGCCAAAACATTTCTGCGCTGCACTTACATCCTGTCCAAACATAGCCTCGTATGTGTGTGTGTTTGTGTTCCTGTCTGCCTGGTTACTGTGCAAGTAACCTACTTTCCCCCAGTCCAAGTTCACCAACACAATTGCACGGCCTACTTCCCTCCACACCCTACAGCTGTCAACTGCCCTGTCAATCAGTGACAGGAGACACAAACACACCGTGGTCAATGAATGACAGATGACACACTGAACCTGCAACCTAAACCAAACCTAGTTTATGCAACATACACGCCAAACAACTCTGCACACTTCATAACAACAATACCTGCTGGGAACAGCTGTATAAGGCATGAGGAATGTTTCACTAAATAAACAACCAGTTGCACCAAGTATAACTGTGCTGTTATTCCTATCACGTTATGTCATCACTTTATAATGACGTTTTTAGAACTTTAAACAATTCCTTCTAAGCTCTTTAAGTATCCCACAGCTTTCAATGGGCTTCAATCTCTCTCTCGCTCTCTGCCTCTATTGTCTGAAAGCAAAGCAAAGCCATGCCCTGAAGGATGAGAGACGGAGGATGAGATTAGTTTAGCGGCCCATTTACTTTGGTTCCTGTCTTAACATTCCTGCTGCCACTCAGGGTAAGAAATAGGTTCTAAAGGTCTTTCAAAAACACACACATACATGTATATATATATATATATACACATATATATTGCACTATTTATATCTGTAGTTATTGCTTACACTGTTACAACTTGCTCAGCATATGCTGCTCTGTGCAATCTTGCATCATTACTCTATATATGTATAGTAAATTATATTCTATTTTATATACCACCCCCTTATGTCACATTCTGTGTACACCTACATTCTATATATTTATTTATATACCACTACATGTACAATAATCTCAAATTGTTAGTCATTCTGTTTTGTACTTAATGTAAATAATAATGTATTTTGCACTTCTGGTTGGATTCATTGGCTTTGTACCTGTACTCTGCACAATGACAAAGTTTAATCTAATCTAATATATATATATATGTATATATATATACACACACACAAACACATAACCACGATTGGACTATTTGGTGCATTTTACACAAAACCGACACATCAAAATCATGAATAACAACACATTAGCCCATTTCTGCCTTATTGTGACTGATGTGCTTTTCTAACAGGACTGAAAAAATATGTGCACGCACACACAAACATCAATATATCTATATCTACCTATGTATCTCTCTCTCTCTCTCTCTCTCTCTCTCTCTCTCTCTATATATATATATATATATATATATATATATATATATATATATATATATATATATATAGATAGATAGATATACAGTATATATAACATTGTTTAAAATAAACAAAACTATAAAAACGCAGGAACATAAAATACCTAAAAAGTCCTATCACACACCAGAACATCTCAAAAAAACAGGCAGAGGCACAAAGTCATTCTTTTTATCACCTGCTTGCAAACACACATTGGGGCTTTTACATTAACGCTCTGTGCCTGGTGCAGTTCCACTCCATTCACTTGCACACCCTGTCTGCTTGAGTCTGTCTGCATACCTGTGTGATGACAGAACTGTGTGTGTGGGAGAGAGAGTGTGTCCTGCTGTGCTCTTTCCCCCCCCGAAGCAACATGCCCATGTAAGAGAATATTACAGGCCACTTACACACGATGTGTGCTACTAACAAAAGCACACGTACATATACAAATACGGTACTGTGCACATGTCGAATCAGATGCAAAAACATTATTAAAGCTTTCTTCTTTGATATACTGCAGAAAAGTCCCGCTCCACTCCACGCTCCACTCTTTTAGAGCAGGGTAGAAAACAGAGCTATGCTTCTGGAAAAACATATCTGTCAAAAAGTCATTGCTGAAAGAAAAGGAAACCTGAACTCAACATCATTGAACATGTTTGGGATTACTTAACTAGGCATAAAATGCAACCTCTAACCTCACGTTCACACTAGCAAGCAAGAAATTGTTTACTTTGCCCCAACTTTTTTCTCTTGTGGGTGTGTTTGAGGTCGTTTGTGTTGTCGAGTGGAGGCGTGTACAGTTTATACATTTATACATAGCGTCACTGTCCAATGAAAAACATCTATCTATGCATCCTTTGACCACACAAGCTGTTGTTTACTTAGTGTGGAAAATTAAAGATGAATGAACCAACCTGCTTGGAAAGATGTCGGGTTCCACTGACTTACATTAAAATCAGATGAGGTTTTTGCCCTCTCCTGTAAAGTTACCATTTTGGAGACACCTGTTTTTCTTTGGACAGCGACGATATATTTGTATATCATTTGTATGGAAATCTTACAGCTTGAAATAGTTGCTAGCTTTATTGGCCAGTTAGCAGGCAGGCTAAAATTGATAAAGAAGAAACAGTGGTTATGAGCTTCTAGAACTAAATGCCTGTAGCTACAAAAAATAAAAAATAAAAAACCCAGCACACACCTCTCCCTTTTCCAGGACAGTGGTTATCAAGTTTTCTGCTGTCACTTGTCCCAGTTTACTTCACTTCTTTGGGAGCTTTTTTTTGACGGTGAGAATTCATCCTATTTGCTTTTTCACATTATTTGTGCTAAATAATGACAGTCTTCCATTGGTCCAAATTTAGGTTTTCAGAATTCTCACAACAAAAAAATGATATGTTTTTAATGTTAATTAGGTACAAAGTCAGCTCAACCATACTAGGTTGTCAAAATATCCTATTTATGACAATTTTCCTATAAGGATATTAATTTTCCTGCTCTACCTTTCCTTTACCCTGGAATGAAGCATGACCGCAAAAGTAACACGCCCCAGTAACTATAAGTGTGACAGTCAGTCATCATCATTCAGCCATCATTAACAAAGCACAAACTATCCTTTATGGTAAAATTCTCCCATCAGTACCCAATCAGTTACATAAGTCTGATAAAGCAGCATTTAATAATTAGTGTAACTGCTGTGATCAGCTAATTTGCTCTGCAAACAGGTAATAAGCTTTATTCATATATTATGCTAATTAATTACCGCTTTATAGTTGAATACCATAAATGTGTGATGTTTATACAGTGATGTCTGACTACTTTCTAATCATTAGAGTCTTGTGTAACCTATAGAGAATGATATGAAAGAATTTCATTTCTATATAACATGTGTTTCTTGAAGTTAAAGTTATTGAACATTCTTCATTAAAAAAAAAAAGCTATCTGTTGAATTAGCTTGACCCAAACACACAGTTTATACATCAAACTGAGTCACATACAGACCCACCCAACAACGCACCATTCGTTTTATGTTTCTAAGCAGTGTGCCACCCCCATATAATCTCTGGGTCTTATCTGGCAACCCTATTCCAAAAGCTCTAGCTCTGCCCTTACAAGTTACCAAGAAATTCTCTAGAGTAGAACATTTTCACAAGGATTCTTCCTCTTTCTACATGACCTAATACATGCTAGAGGGCCACCAAATTCAGGCTGCTGCTTCAAAGTAAAAACAACTAGGCTTGTAGCAACACTGTGGCTCTATGGCGCTTCTCTGTAGATATAAAAGCATCCTTCTAGCACCACTATTTGTAGATACAGTTGATGATACATTGTACTGAACTTCACATAATGTTGTATACTTTCAAAATTTCACAAAAACCTACACTTTACACACAGCTTCCTTATTGGCTTTAGTAAGATATATTCATTCTTAACTGGAAATTATGCAAATTTCACGTCTCTGACTTGCACAGACACGCACATATGCAGAGTCATTGCATGGAGCACATTAAACTTCACCACGACAGACAGGCTGTGTGTGTGTGTGTGCTCTGGGAAGACTTTGATGGCAGAGATGTATGGCCACACCACAACACATTAACATACAAATACTGTGGAATGCGGTCAAAAGTTCACACCTAAACTCACCACAAACCAAAGAAAAAAAGGCAAGTACACACAACTGAAAAATAGGTGACTCTTTCAGGTCACAATGTGAGCCAAGTTATTTAAACCTGCTGCAGAACTTTATTCTAAATGAGATAAATTAGCCCCTGCAACTGCATTCATCTGCAACAACTTCTCACTAGTGCACTCCCTAAGTTTTGGGTCTCCAGGTTTAACCTCTGACCTCTGGCATCCTGTGCAAGGGGGAGGGAAAAGAACCTATTGGAATGTTGTGTGGGTCTGGTGTCTATAGTTTTCCGACACTCAAGCCAACAAACAGCTAAATCTTGCTAACAATTAATAAAAGTAAACAGCCAACACAGCAATACCCCAGCAAGCACTACGTCACTTGTACTGTTATTGCGGTTAGCGTGTGTATTCAGTTTTTCCTTAAAAAAAAAAACTCTTTGCCTCTTTTTCCCTCCCTCCCTTTCTCTCCTCTCACACACAAATGCACACAGACACACTGGGGGTAAGTAGGCAGGAATGGAGGGGACAAACGAGAAGCTCAGCAGGAGAGCAGGAATGTAATGCATTGTGCATTACACACTCAAAGTCTATCCCAGAAACACACACTCACTCACACACACACACACTCACAGAAACACACACACACACTCACAGGGATATACTCCCTCCCATCCCCCGCACACACCCACATGGGGACATGTCAATTGAAACATCATACACACAGACCTGGGAAACCTGGGTTACACCAGTTGCTACATTAACACATTTCACAGTTAGGCAGGCAGAAGGTACTTCACTTTAGTTATCCAATCATTCCTTGTATGGACAGATCTGAAGGTTGTTTCCTGCAACCCCAAAGGCCTTTAACAAAGTGTGGCCCAGGGACCATGTAGAAGTCCATGTTAGTTAATACTGAGATTTAACTTTTGTTCCCAGAAGGCATGGAAAGGAATATTAAGAAATAATGGAATGAAATATAAATGACTAAGATGGAACGGCGCTGTTGGACGTTGTTGCTTGTCCACTGATACACAGACATTAATATTAAATATACTTTATGAATTTTGAGCTTTAACTTACTTTCAGTATAAGCTCAAGCTATCAGTCAAATTAATACAACAGTAAGCAAAGATGCTGAGATCTCACAAAGATACCATTCAATACAGCCTTCCTGCAAAGACAGGGAGCAAAAAGTAATGTATGCTTGCTTTGCTGCAAATCACTGGAAGTATATTGTAATTTTTGGCTTTCCATAAATGCATGTTTTCAGGCTACATTGATATGCACCAGAGGAGGATCCACCTAAAACATCCACACACATACTTTCACAGAAGACCCTTTCTGGAAAAGTAGAGACAGTCTGTAATTAAGGTTTGCCCCACCCTCGCAGTGAAAACCTAAACCATCCTGCACACACACACACACACACACACCCCCGCCACAAATGAATTTCTGTCTAGCTTAAAGACAGCAGCGGAATAAACTCAGCTAAAACAGAAAGAAAGACAAAAAAAGAACACAGAAAGACAGAAAGAAAAAAAAATCCACGTTTGTATTTCCTGCGTGTGTCAGCATGACAGGACCATGTGAACGACCTCAATTCCTCTCAGAACGGCCTGAATCAATGCATTCCAACAGCAAACAAAGAAGGGCAATTAACTCGTAACCGTGTAAGAAACAGGATCACCAAACAGCCAAAAGAACTGAACCTCAGTGTCGGAACCAAGCGTAAAGAAATGCTTCTTTACATCAAATGACAACAAAAGAAGCTAAACCTCACTTAGGAAACTTCAAACCAAATAAGAAAATACTTTACTTCTTACTATTTAGCTTTACTTCATCTATCTATCTATCTATCTATCTATATATATATATATATATATATCTATCTATCTATCTATCTATCTATCTATCTATATATATATATATATATATATATATATATATATATATATATATATATATATATATATATATTCAAATATATAAATTCAGATGGAGAGAAAGCAGATGGCACAGAATTTTGAAAAGCTGCTGTAAAGCATCAACATGGATAAGGCAGAAGACTACAGAAACGGGGCAGAAGATTTTAAAAACATACACAATTCAGCAAGTTTCCTCATGGGGGTCACAGTAACTTGACCATTGCTGCCCACTGTAGGGCACACGCAGAAGTACATTTCGGATCAGACTACATGCATACAAAGAGAGTTTCGCTGCACTAGGTACTCACCAGCCACTACATTAGTGTCACTGCTGTTCTGAGAACAGTCCCCAACCAAATAATATCCATATAATAATAAGCAGCGGCCCTGTGATCACAAACGGACCAATGATGAACGAAGTAGAGGGCGGCTGCTGGATTGTATATCACAACAGACGGGCCACAGTCTGCAACTGTACACCTTATAAGGTAGCTGGGGCCCATAAAGTGTTTAGTGAGTGAAAGTACAAGTAAAGTGCATGTATTATAATACACGTCCTTCTACTGTACTTCTGCTCGACAGTCCCACACCACCTCACATACACTATATTATGACAGACACCTTAACACAAATTCAGTGTTGGTCTGACACTCGTCTGTCTTTTTTTTCCCTCCATCCTCCTTTCGCACAAATCGTTCTTTAAAAATGAACAGGAGAAAATTACCAATAGGCAGATGCAATATTAAAACTATTCAAATACACTATAATGTTATGTGCAATTTATGCATTTGCTATTATGCATTATATTTGTTGATGTTAAATTGTTTTTAATATAATGAGCCTACGCTTACTTGTGGTTCTAGAATACTGATGATCGAATATACTTGTAGTTCATATAAATGAATAACAAGAGCACAAAATCATACTAGAGTATGTGATAAAAACCTTTGATGAAAAACTGATGTCATGGCATCTGGAGCTTATCTGAAAACAAGTCTGATCATGTGGTATGTGTACCCCTCAGAAATCAAAGGGAAGCAGTAAGGAAGGCAGGAAATCCCTCTTCCTTTTCATAATTATATGTCTGCGACTGATTTGCTGGAGGATAATTACTCATGCGTTTGAAATACATCTTCTCCATCCCAAACTACCCTCCAACGTTGCTGTCTAAACAGGATGGCATGGTCGAAAGAGTGAGCTCTGAAAGAGAGTGCATGAGGATGCTGCCAGCTTGATAGCTTTATTACCATCTTCATCCCTCATCACACCTCGGATTGCTGGGATGGCTAGAAGTTTCACGTGAATTTTACAAGGAAGGATTTAAATGAAACTTGTACTGGTTTTCTGATAGCTTTTAGAAATGGCTCTCTATTTTTGGTCCTACTTTATCTTTTTATACGTTCTCTCAACTCATTACAGGACATCAGCAAGATAAAGCTTGCACATTACAGCACACAATAAGACAAGCTTGTACTTGTACTGGAAATGATAAGTTATTTCTGCTCTCCAAGTGAGTCATTCTGGAGCCGATTCGTTCTCAAGCACCTATTTGCTTCTTTTTGGGAAATGATGACTGCAGGCGGACAAAGTCAAGCAATGTAATCCTGTGTGATTGGGTGCTGCTTTACTAGCTTTTTTTCAGAAACACCTTAACGGTGAGTATGCAACATAAGAACTCGAGAGTTCTGTAGAGAGTTCTATAGGATTCCTAGGGGAATAATAATGAGCCTAATACTCCAGATTGTGCACTACGCATCTCCAAATTCAATATATATGGAGAAAGCAGGGCTCTAAGACCTGCAAGACCACATACAGTGAAAGTGAAAAACATGTGTAACTGTCAATCCAAGGTAACAAAGATATTTTATCCATTTAGGTCATTTTTGACCATTTTTACTAAAGCACATATGATGGAAAAAGTAAAAAAGGAAACAATTGGTACAAATAGTTTTGACATGACAGGGGGTAATACACTTTGTTTTCCTATGTCTTCAGTTTGTCTACAAACACATTAGGCGTAGCCAGAGTTTACAATACCTCAATATCAGTGAAAAGGTCACAGCAACATCCTTATTATAATTTTATACCCATCAATTCCTCAAACTGTAGAAGATGTTGTCAACTCAAAAGTTTACAGTGGTGTTTGGAAGTCTGTGAACCCTTTACAGTTATCTATATTTCTGCATTGTACCTAAAACAAATCAGATTCCAGAAGTCCTGAAAGATAAAGAGAACATGTCTGTGAGTGGATCTCAAGAGCATGCGAGTCATGCAGCAAGACAAAGACCAAAGAGACACAAGTCGTTCTACCAAAGAACAGTTGAGTGATGTTCTGGAATGGCCAAGTCACAGTCCTGACCATAATCCAATAGAAATGTTATGGACCTGAGGCAAGCAGTTCATGGGAGGAAACCCAGCAACACAACACAGTTGAAGCGGATTTGTACAGAGGAATCGGCTAAAATTCCTCCAACAGATACCTGAAAGGTTCAGCCGCAGTTATTGTTATATATGCCACTCACAGGTATGTAATATTGGGTCATCTTCCTCAACATATAAAACACCACGTCTACAATATGTTTCTTATTTCTTCAATTTGGTTATTCTTATTGTGTTAAGTAGTGCAGAAATCTAGAAAATTCTAAAGGGTGGATAAACTTTTAAGCAACACTGAGCATTCAATGGCTTATCGAAGTATAACGTTACCACCTCTGCTTCCTCTGTGGTTGTTAGAAGTGGATGGTTCGTGCGTTAGTAATATGGGATTCATGACAAATACCAGTTATGAAGAGAGGGCCATACTGTCTGCTAACATGAAATATTTGTGAAAGTATTCTCACTCTAGGAGCATTATATACAAACTACAAACGACAGTTTCTTAACTAATCACTACAGTTGACACAAGTCAAAAGAATGAAACATTGAACTGGTTTACTCCTTCATTTATCTACTTCCAACAGGAGATGAAAACAATAAAAAACAAGGGTATTTAATACAGTCTAAGCTCCTTCATGGGTTAAACCTGCAAGTGTGGGGGATAAAACTTGTGGAGAAACTTTTGCTTGTTCCCACTGGTTTTTGTCTCTCTCTGTTACACGAACACACACACATACACACACACACTGAATGAAAGGAGGAAGAAAGAAACAGTCATAGAACCGTGAGACCGTTCAAGTATCAATTACAGTCATCTCTAATGCACACATACACACACACACTCTCTCTCCCTGTTTGATGGTGTGTGAGGGAGTGTCTGACAGGAAATGATTATCTGGGTGGCTGAGTTGGGCGTGCCATGATAGAGAGAGGGAGAGAGAGAGAGAGGTACTTAACTGAAGTGTGTCTGAGAGATTTGTAGAGTCTGTAGCTTTGACGCCTTTGGTTCACATGCTGACACACAATAACCTAACTTACCCTCAGGGCACAATCTGAGAAACAAACGCAACCTGTGCATTATCGCCATCTACTGCTCAAAATCAGTGACAACACTTCAGGCCCAAGAAGACCTCCCAGATTTTAAATAATGAGTATAAAGTGGAATTCACACTGAGGAAGCATCTCATAAAAACCGGGGGTGTCAACTAATTATGATATTTGAGTATACCTAAGAGTTTCCAGATAAACGCAGGCAAATAGAAAAAGAAGTAAAAACAAAACAATGGACTCCAGACAGAATAAGGGTTGGGGTTACTATTCAGAAGACAGTCCTGGAGGGTAGAATTTGAAAAAATGCTCTTACTATAAAAAGAAAAACATGAAAAATCAAAGTTTTTGTGCTGTACAAGCAATGGAAGCCAGCTCTTCAGCTAAACCAATAAGAGGACAACATCTAGTACATTCAGAGCTGATCAACTCATCATCTCCTCTAAAGGCATGTTACTCTGTAAGTGACATATATTATCACTGTTTCTGGACCTAATTAATATGAGCAGAGAGAGACAGAGAGAAAGACTGACAGGAACAGATTTTCAGACCTCTATAGCTTGTGCCTACATTTACCCATTTTATAGCATCCTTTATTACAGACCCTCTTTGATACACAAATAGTCAACTACTCTCTAATCCACCCACCAATGGAAAGTGGCACTCATTTATGCTTCTGCCAGTAACAATACAATCATTTTATTTGGGTAACCATGTGTAAAATTATGAAATATGGCTAAAGTGGGTTGGGGGAGTTCTCCCCCGGTGCTTTCGTCATGTAAATGTTCAATCATCCCTTAAACACAGGAGACAAGACTGGGATACTGTGAGCTGAGCCACAATCTTTGTTAAATAAAGAAACACAAAGCACAGCCGTGCCTGGGGAACTGCATGTCGTCATCCTTGCCATCCATTTGCCCACTAAACTGATCTAGAAAGAAGGAACGAGACTGTCAAATAAACTACTATCTGAGGCTGTGTGGCCTCTTAGCTTACCTTCTAATCTAAAGCCATTCAGTTTAAAACGACCCTGTTGAACAAGAGCTGAAACTTATTTTTACTGATACGTTTCCAGTCTGAAATCTGACATAGTGGTGTGAGAAGGTCCTGTACTATAGATGAGGCTTTATGTACAGGCATGTACAGGTGGTACTAATGTATTACATCTTATCAACTGATATTAAAAAGTTCAGTTAAGCATGAGGCTTTTTGATCATCATTAGCGTCTGGGTCTGTGGTAACATAATTAAGCACGGCACCACTGCTAGGTTTCTAAACAGCTAATACTCACTGGCCACTTTATAAATACACCTATTGGTGTTGGGGAAATGGGGAAAGTCCAAAGAATCACTGCTGGCTGGCTATTTTTGGCAGGTGACTACTACTGTCAACCTTGCAGTCACAGTATATTGAAGATCATGATACAAGCAGCACCCGCATTCCAGACCAACCCACCCAACTCCCCCAACTCTCTTTTGTGTTGGATTTTCTTAAAAAACAAATCATTAAATTTTTGGATATTTACCAGTTACAGCTTGTAATGGCTTTATTTGGTGTATACTTGATGATGTCAGCTTGGCGTGTGTTAATGTATGTTATACATAGGAAAATATGTTAAATTTCTTGTGCAACTTGTGGAGGCCAAAGCAGCTAAACATCTCAATGTCAGACGCAAGTACTCAAATACTCAAAACAACACATATAACACATATAACACAACAGGGTGAACTAAGACCATGATCGGTACTGAACATGACTTAAAACAACAACAAAGATGAGCATTTCAGAGACAAATCTGTCCTAACCCATCGAGATAACAGAGGTGGGATGGTTCTGGGCTGCTAGACAAAACTGTGGGCCTAAATCCACAAGATCCTGACGAAGGAAGGTGCCCACATGGGAATGCCAGTGAAATGCTTATGAATGCATCTTTGTTGTTGTTGATGCTGTTGTTGCTGCAATTTGCACATTTTCTCAACCCAGTGAAACAATACATATCTCACTTCAAGGAGACCTTAGTCAACCTAGTACAAATATCTACCTATTAGATATACCACTAAATGTAATATTACACCCTTTTTTAATTATACAATATATATGAAATATAAAATCTTTAATTTGTTATATAAATATCAAAAAAGTCCCACAACAAGGTTTTAAGCAAATTCAAGTAATCCTTCTTGAGGAAATACAATTAAAAAATCTTTAATAGATGAGTTTTAAGCAATACATCTATATTTAGCAAGAACTGTGGCATTCTCTTTTCCAAAAATAACTTCTAGATGTGGCAGAACTTCATTAATACTACACATAATCAACATCTGGTTGCTAGTGGAGATATTTTTGGAAAATGAAAAATTCTTTGTTTACTGTGATTATTGATTGCTGTGAAACATTCAGAAATTTAAAATATGATACAAATTGTCGTTAGGCTTTCTAGGATTTTGAGTACAAATTTTAAATCAATCCAGAAAAAAATATTATTGGTGAGGCTTGTGCACATACAAAAGAATCACAAATATGACCAAAGTACCAAACTAAAAAAAATTGGAATAGAACTATAGGATTGGGCAAGGCCCCACAAAGTTTCCACATATGTTTTTTTTCCTTTAAGAAGAGCCAAGACTTGAACTGGGAGAGATAGGTTGCTATGGCCCAGCATGATTTGATACAATATGAAAAAAAACCCACACTTTCAGCTTCAAACTGCAAAGACCCGGGGCACAGAGAGTTTGACAGATGAGACAACGGCCACAAGTAATGTGAATTAATGAGGATGAGCTCAGATGAAAAACTGAGACAGCAAGGAGGTTAGGCAGGAAGAGGAGAGATGACAAATTACAATTATATACAGTAAAATCTGGACAACAGGAAGCTAATTACAGTCTGTTTTCAGTAAGAGAGATCAGTTCTGACAGGTGAAACAGCTTACAGCGTGGTTCATTTCACGTTATTTTTAGCACTCAGAAAATGGCACTGTAATCCTCCACTTATCCATTATAAATGTAGCTTCCTGCCTGCATTAAACTTGTGCTCTGTGCACTCTGAAGGTCCCAACCCTGGTGCTGGCATACCCCCGTCCTCATTTTAGCTCAGGATGGGTTTGCTAATGAGCTAGTAAGTTAGGTGTGTTGGAAATAGGGAGAATACGAAGACGTGCAGGGCAGGAGGTATAGGGTTGGGAACCTAACCACTGGTTGTATTTTACTTTATTATAGACTGTGTTAATAATTCATTCCTTTCTCTACTCGTCTTAGAAGGGGCTGAAGGGGTCTGGCTAAGTTTGGCAGAATGTCAGAATTGTATTCAAGGTGAACAGCAAAACTCCTACTATTGTATGCTAATTGTAAAACAGCAAGTACATAATAATATGCAGCCTTCCTCTTTGTAGTCTCAATGCTCTCCTGGTCTAATTACTAGGAGTGTACCAATTCCATATCTTGTGTTGAACTGCCTGAGATGATACTCCCAGTTTAAAATCCCCAGGATAACGATACATTTCACACAAAACAAACCTTTTCCATATAAAATATAATAATGACATATTTATAGACATAATAAAATACAGCCTATAGTTGCTATCAGAACGACAAGTTCAAAACAGTAACAAGACAAGAAAAAAGATTCTGTGTGCAACAGTAAGGAGCGAATTATAAGACGATACAACTGTCAAATTCATGCTTGAATTCATGCTTCATTATTTTTGGTATGTAAAATAAATATATACCAAGATGCCAGCATATTCAACTGAACTAAATGATATATTTTGTGAATTCTTACAGTGTAATACAGTGTATACGAAAGACGGAGAAACAAAACAGAGACAGAGAGATTCAGCAGACAGGCGGTCTGCCGCCATCCGCTCAGTGAACTCATTGTCTCTGTTGATGAGCTAAGAGTGTAAGTGCATTAGTGTATCCACGGCAATCTCTCAACATCCTCACTTTGGGAAACTGCCTATATTACAGAGCACACTGTAATACAGAAACGATACTAGAATTGTTCAAACATTCAATTCTCTATCGCATCCTGCCAAGTCATTTCATCATGGGTCAATTAATAACAGTAAGTAAATAGCCACTAATTAAAATTACCAGGAATGACATGATGCTAACCAATGGCTACTAGCTTCTACCTCCATTACACAGACACCGAACGACTCTTTTTTTCATACTCTATATTGTATCTTTATCTCTATTTGTATCACCCTATCTTGTGCTTCTTTTGTTACTTCTGTGAACTTTGTATATGTCCTACTGGATGTCTAGAATTTTCCTCTGGGATCAATAAAGTATCTATCTATCTATCTATCTATCTATCTATCTATCTATCTATCTATCTATCTATCTATCTATCTAATCACTGTCAGCAACATCTGCATGTTTGGTAGAAGCAAGTGGGTGGTTCTAAAAAATAAAACATAAAAATATCTATTCTTCTGTGTTGTGAGATGGACTGGAGTACCAGCCATGCCAACCATACTAACAATACCGTTCCGTTTCTGGCTGGGCTCCTTAACAAAGAAAATTTGTTCCAACATATTTAATGCCTTGCCCTACATGAATCTCATGGAAGTCTGTGTGGGTGCATGTCTAGCATGCTGCCAACGTGTGCCCTGACTACCGCACCTGCTCTGCTTTATCACATATGACATACCGAAATAGTAAGCTAAACAAATGCCCCCCCATACCAAGCTCTATTTGATAGTTCCTTCACATTAATAGAACACAACAGCCTAAACATGACGCTGTATATAAAAAACAGTCTCAATAAGCCATTTCATTTGATTATTACTATTATTAATATAATGTATTATGTACATTTGTGATTAACTTGGTATAATTGCTGGAGATCATTAATAGTTGGTCGCTTATTTTCTTCAGGAAGAAGCAGATTATGCCGTGTATGCTTGTACATGTGTTCTTACTGTTAGGGGCTTGGTTTGATCTCATTCATTAAACTTGCTGCACTTGCAGTGCAGAGCTGCCTTGGACAAATGCCCTACCATAGCGCACACTAAAGTAGGAAGCTCTAAAGTAATAATTCAGCTGATTTGATAGCCTAACTTGGCTTATTATCTTAAGTTGTTTAGTTAAACATGTACAAAATGAAAAATAATTCATTTAGACCTGAAGTATGCGCATGCTCTGTAGGGACAACTCAATGGGCAGGACAAACTAAAAGGCCGGTATGAGTAAGCAGAAAGTGTGTGACAACCTCAGTGTGTGTGTGCGAGAGAGAGAGAGAGAGAGAGAGAGAGAGAGAGAGAGAGAGAGAGAGAGAGAGAGAGAGAGAGAGAGAGAGAGAGAGAGAGAGAGAGAGGAGGGCGTGTACTCACAGAGGCGGCGGATCCAGCTGTCACACATACTCAGTAATCTTCGGTAAACGGACACCGGAGAAGAAACGACAGAAAATAGCGATTGAAGGAATCGCCTCACTTTCGTTAAAAACTCCAGCTCGGCTCGCAGCTTCGTGCTCTCCCTCAGAAATGTGTTGCGCGCGAACTGTCTGCGTGTGGGGCAGATTGGCTCGTGGCGTTACGTCTTTTGCGTCACGATTGGATAGCAGGTCAACTATTGGCCAATACTAGCAGAAGAGGCGGGGCGTGTCGGAATACGGGTGTATAACAGGATAATATGCGGATGAATAATCACGTAAAAATGCTTTAAAGTGTTCAGAAATATAAAAATATATATATTTTAATACATGCATTAAAAAGAGATTTTTAAGATTTGTGTCCTAAAACTTTGTATTTGTACAGAGTCCTGTCAAAGTGAAGGACCATCCTCCATTTATTCAATTTCCAGCATTTAAATATGAGTTTTACTTTTAGCGTCAGTAAACTAGCTGAAAAAATATTTAATAGAAAATTACACCACATATAATTTCAGATTTTCAGGATGAAGTGTGTCCACTCCCCACCTTTATTACAGATTATCTATTCAATTCTGTATATTTTATTGTTGAAGTTGTTTTAAATGTTATATGGAATATTTTAAAACACCTCCAAACTTCAGTCTTGTTGGTTGCATTTTGGCTTCTAATGATCCAAGTCAGTAACAGCGTTTAGAAAGCTACAGATTTGTCATAAACTGAAAATAATTGTTTGGCACTTTATGGTACACTCATGAATATCTCGATGAGTTCTGCTCTGTTTGGCTGGTTAAGAAGAAACATCCCTAAACACACACAGGCAGAAAAATAAATTTGACCTCAACAACACAAAGTAAACTAAAGTTTTTATTCACTATGAAGCTTTCGGTTTTAGATGATCTGCTTCAGCCAGCAAACAGTGATAAAATAAGACAGCATGGCTGCACCTTACATGGCTACACCTCACCAGCTTTTTCAGCAAATTGGACATTTTCATAATATATGGAAGCCAGTGAATAAGAAGCCAAGCTGAGTCGCATTTAAAGATGAACTGAAAACAGCACGAAAAAAAGTGCTGACATCCCCTTTACAGCCTGAAGAGGTAGAGTTCTGCATGTATCGCCTTACATTGCTGCTGATCCTGCGGTAAATTTAAGAAGTGTCATTTTGGGAGGAGTCAGTATTATTATGTAAAAGTTTAGGACTCTAGAAACTTCTTTTTCTGAGCTCTTATACAAACACCAAATTCATATCTGAAGGAGGAGACAACAGTGTTCTAGGTATCTCAGTTCCATGTACCTAGCTATCATTACTCATTCATTATTGACAAGTATGACAGTGTAAATACAAGATTACATTCGTCCTTTTTTTTCGGTCATATCTAATTTCTAAAGTGTGTGTAAGAGTCAGAGACCACCTGATAAAGTTAACTGTATATTAAACAAATGTAAATGATCCACCACTTACATAATACATGCTCTGCAGTGGTCCTGCTGGGGCCCTGCTCATTAAAGAACAGGGTGAAAGGGGATTAACAAAATATACAAAGAAACACATGCAATATAGTCTGTAATTGCTGGACCACAAAATGCTCCTATTAGTAAGCAGAGCTAATAAAATGGACAAAGAGTGTGGAAATGAATAGGTAAACCCTAAGCACTGGCTGGTTAGTGTACATATAGAGTACACTGTGTGATCATAAGATCATAACAGGTTGCCTGGAACAGACACAGTATACTCTTTTTTGGTAAGGCGACAGTACATATGCTTGTAATTATGAGTATAGATCTTTAATGATAGGCTCAGAATCTCTAGCTCAGTTTTAGGAACTTAAGGAGGCGTGCTCTATATGGTATAGTGTAATAACGTTTACTTTATCAGCCCGGTAAAACGTCAGATTTACACAAATAAATGGGTGCATCTTACAAGATCACTATTATGGAAAACATACTGGCTACATGACATTATAACAGCTCACTGTCATCACCTTGTGGTACAGAATGGTTATGACTGCAGGTCGTGTAGTGCCACTGCAACACTAATTTCTTCTCTGAACTGAGTCTTTTTGTTTATTGTTGTTATATATATATATATATATATATATATATATATATATATATATATATATATATATATATATATATAATCAGTATGTCACTCTGTCTGATCCCCTCTGTCAAATGTATGAACAATGAATGGATGGATAGGCTCATGTTTAAATTTTATTTCTCAAATCTCTAGTTGTAACACTACTATTTGTTAAACAACATTTGCAGTTAAAGTACTTTGTAATATATATAAAAGTATTAACAGTTTGACAGTTTTTACAGTTTGCATAGTATGCTACATATGATACTAATTTTTATCTGATCTCGTTCAATAGATGAATGGACAAATTTGCTCATGTTTGATATTTATACTGAAAGACTCTAGTGGTAATGCTGCTATTCATCACATTAGAGGCCCTGAGACATTTCATATGCCAACTGATGGACAATAATGAGGTAAATGATTACTTCATACTTATAAGGAGTGTTTTTGGTGTATCTTTACTAAAGCCTTTCCATTCTGGGTGACTTTTTACTTTAACTCCAATACATTTCAAAGTCAAATGTAATACTTTTACTGCACTATATTATGCCAAATCTGTTCTTCCTGTTGGCTTAAAAATGTAACATGTCAGAAAAAAGCGTAAAATGAGCCCACCAATAAGAATACAGCACACAGTTTGTTTTGAAGTTGTTTTGACCTGTTGGAGAACTTGGTTCTACCTAATGGAAATATTTTGTGCTTATGATCATTTTAATAGACACCAGGGTCAGACTAATTAATAACCTTCTAGTAAAAAAGATTGATGGACATTATCCTCATGTATAATGAGTAGATTTAGGAGTTTTGTTCCACAAACGAATAAAGGAAATTAGAGCCATAATAAAAAATTGCTACTTATACTTTCCATACTTAAGCACATTTGACAAATACTTTTGCACTTTAAGTGGAGGTCTGAAGGGAGGAACTTTTATAGGAGGAATGTTCTACCTTGGGTATCTGTACTGTAACTCAACTACATAGTTACTACATCCACCACTGCATATGGCTTTGTATAGTCAACATGTTTATCTCTTGAAGGCTGGCGTTATTTTGCACAAGTTACAATTTTGTTCAAGTTACACGAACTACTATGCCAGGAAGTGCCAAAAACTATATACTGTACAAGATATAATATCTACAAACACAAGACACAAAAAACAACAACCATCAACAAATTCAAATCATGATACAATAACTTCTAATCCTGATTTAAATATGGGCACCCCTGATAAACAGGCAAAACAGGCAGTAAACATACATACTTTGTGCAGCCATCTTTTATAAAAATAACAGGTCCAAGTCTTTACCTTTAAATCCTTATAAGACTGGAAAACTCATGGTATGAGATCTGAAAGCATTCCTCCATATAGAGTCTCTCCTCGCTTGACTTTCCTCTTTATTTTATCCCTAGGTTTCTATGGAGTTTAGATCTGTGGACTGGGATGGTCAGGTGTGCTTTGTCTGGCTGGAAAATCCAAACATGACCCAGTTTAAGCTTCCTGGCTGAGACAGTCAGAGTTTGATTTAATGTCTGCTGGTACTGCTGGGGATGACATACTTTTCTCCATAGCTATCTTTGTGTCTATGGCCAAACCACCTCTGGTGTTTGGGTCTTGTTTTAGACTGATCTGATTCACATTTTTGCTTTTTAAATGAAAGCTCCAAAGGATAAGTAATAAACAATGTTTTACCGCATCTAACAAAATCGGCCATATTTGTGTACACCATAGGACACCTAGAACGGTTATTAATAGACTGTACCACCATCAGCACCTGTCCATTCTGCTATATCATGCCATTTTTGCTCATGTGAACCATCACAGCAACCCAAATCTGACATGATCTGCTTTAATAGGTGATTACCCGGTATTCATGTCTGGACACAGATGATGTCCCATTAATGTATAGCTGGATTAGAACAGATAGATTATAAAAGTCGAGGATTATTTTTGACCTTCCTTTTGACACAGTTTGAGCCCGTTTTGTATCTCCCATAATTACTGGGACTGTTATCCCACTGCCACTACATATAACTGAATTATAGATCTAAATAAGCAAGATATATTCAGTGGGTTTATTAATTTCATGCCAACTGTCATGCCATTTTTATTTGGACACTTGGGATTTGACACCATGGGATTTGAATGGTTAGACATTGCATATATGTTGTAATGGCTGAGCGCAACTAGTCAAGCAGTGAATGTGCTAGATTTCAGTCATGAGACTTCGTTACCTTTATGTCACCAAGTTATTTCAATACTATCAATAAGACAACATGCCATAGACTTACAATAAGTACATAGTCTGATTGGCTGTCCAATATACATTTTGGAAGCATGGAACACTTACATCATTATTGTCCGTGACTCTTGATAAGCCTGCAGTCCACTGTAGTCAGTACAAACACTCACTACCAGTGCATCATACGTATTTCTGGTTTATGACAGACCCAGTTTCGGTTTATATTGAAAAGAGGAACAAACATGCTAAAATCTAAAGATGGCAAACAGCTACTTTCTAGATACCTTGACCTTGGGTTGTTATTTCTGAAGGGCTAAAGGCTGTTCCGTGCTAAAAACCTGTCAGAGGCCTCCATTCTCTATTGAATATACACTGAATGGCCAAAAAAGTCACGTTCAGAGTCAATGGCATGTAGTTTAATAGCATGTAATACCTCAGTGGGCATGGATAACAGCTGTGACTGGATTTAACATGGACTGGAAAGTTTCTTGATGTAGCCGATGTCAATGTTCAGTCACTCTTGCATCAATGAATTTTGCAGTTGGGCCAAATTTGCAATTGACTTCCCTGGCACAATTCCGAGGAAAATTTCTTGTACACTGGGATTTTAGCCATTGCTGGTAGACCTGTATTACCATACGCTTCCATACACCTAGCAATTCAGCTACTTCCTTCACACTATGGCCTTTGGCACACCCAAATACAGTCACTCCTTTTAGCCAATCATTAACAGCTGCTTTGGACCCATTTTCCAGACATCCAACGAGACATTCACTGCACTGTACCACCTCTTATCAATCTATGAATCCCACTGCACACCTGCAGGTATGTATAGCCCCATCATCCTTTTGTAACGCTATTTGCAGGAGTCTGAAGTTGACTCAAAATGACTCATTTTTTATCTGGTAATCTAACAAATTGAATAGATTCTTAAGCAGTCATTTCAGAAGATGTATCCTGTGGTCATGCAAAAAGACATTACTGTGTTTTAAAAACCTCAATGATGCAAAGAAAACACTTAAGGAGCAGAAATGACTGGAATTGGGTTAAGAGCTGTCTAACGCATTTTTAAACCCTGGAAATAAAGTGGAGGAGCCTCAACTTTGCAGAAGAAATCTTGACCATGACTAAAACCATAACAAAAGCGTTAAGAATTCACCGCTATGTTTAATAATAATGTCACAAGAACTCACGGCTCTGTGACCATAAGAAAACCACTTTGTTACTGGGGCAAAGAAAGGTTAATACTTACTGAGGAACATAAAGATTGGACTCAACTGGAGCAACAGAATATTGTCATGTGGTCTGCTGAGTTCGATTATTTTTCTTATTCCAGAGCAATAGGCACACCAGGGAGGAAAGGAAGCACATGAAGCAATGCTTCCATTTTGGATAGTACCTACTGTGCAAAGCCTCTGGACGCGGTGTCCTGTTATGGAATTGCTTCAGGTTTCCGAAGCTCAGTAACATTAGGTGGCAATGAAATTAAGTCAGCTGAGTACTTGAAAGTACTGAATCACCATGTTATCCCCTACTGAGCATCTTAGGGATGTGCCAGACAAGACCTTACTGAGGGGTTTGATTTTGGCTAAAAATTAACGGAACTCTAGATGAATAGACGGTAGCATACTTATGCCCAGATTCTGGTTTTTGGGTTGAAGTTAAAGTTAAGCTTAGAATTAGGGCCAAGATTAGAACAATCCTATTTACCTTTTTAATCTTTAATAGCATGGAGCTTAGTAGACAGCAAGTGTGTGGATGTAGTACATAGAAAGCTTTCATTGCGATCTTATTACTACAATGGGGGACAATTTGATGCACTGCCGATTTTGCAAGTTTTCCCACCTACAAAGAATGGAGAGGTCTGTCATTTTTTATATTGTATACCTGCACACGGCTGGGATGGGCTACAGGACAATAGGCTAGCAGCTTGCTGAGAAAGCAACAACTGTTGGCGAAATTATTAGTGGAAGAAATTAATTAATGGAAAATTAATGGAAGAAACACAAGATGACTGTCAATCTTCCTCGGTCTGGGGCTCCATGCAAGATCTCGCCTCGTGGGGTAAGGATGATTCTGAGAAAGGTCAGGAAGCAGCCCAGGACTACACGGCAGGACCTGGTCAATGACCTGAAGAGAGCTGGGACCACAGTCTTAATAAGGACCACTAAGTAACACACTATGCCGTCATGGTTTAAAATCCTGCAGGGCATGCAAAGTCCCCCTGCTCAAGCCAGCACATGTCCAGGCCCATCTGAAGTTCACCAATGACCATCTGAATGATCCAGAGGAGGCATGGGAGAAAGTCATGTGGTCAGATGAGGCCACAACTGAACTTTTTAGCATCAACTCCACGCGCCACTAGTACAACCCCAAGAACACTGTCCTAACCGTGAATGGTTAAGGTCATGTATCGCACCATTTTGGCCAACAACCTCCTTCCCTCAGTAAGACCATTAAAAGATGGGTCATGGCTGGGTCCTCCAGCATGACAATAACCTGAACCACACAGCCAGGGCAACTAAGGAGTGGCCTAGCCAATCTCCAGACCTGAACCCAATAGAAAATCACTGGAGAGAGCTGAAACTCAATGTTGCCCAGCGATAGCACCAAAACCTGAAAGTTCCGGAGAAGATCCACTGTATGGAGAAGTGGGCTTGGTAAAAAACTACAGGAAACTACTGACCTCTGTAATTGGAAACAAAGTTTCCTGTACCAAATATTAAGTTCTGTTTATCAATTGTATCAAATACATATTTTTTGCAATAAAATGCTGATTAATTATTGAAAAACCATACAATGTGATTTTCTGTGATTTTTTTAGATTCTGTCTCTCACAGTTGAAGTGTACCAACGATAAAAATTACAGACCTCTCCATTTTCTTTGTAGGTGGGAAAATTTGCAAAATCTGCAGTGTATCAAATACTTATTTTCCCCACTGTATATATGGAGCATGACTTGTTATATATTAAAATCACACGCCAATAATGTGACATTTTAAAATGTCATTATTTTAACCAAACAATTAACATTACATCAACACCTTGATTTCCACTGTAATACTCATTAAGAGGTTTACGGTATATTGTCAGCAGCTATGAGGTTAAACAGCTTATTTGCACACTGCAGTCAGTCTGCTGTGATATCAGTAAGGCAAAAGTCAGTATCATGATAACGAGTAACAAAGCATGTTTTCGGTGCTTTAGATGAGATTCTACACTCTTTTGCCCTGGTTAAGAAAGGCCTTAGAGAGTCTGTCAGCAGTGGGAGGTAATGCTCTTGACGCTGCCCTGCACTTACTGTGATCTCACAACCGCCATAAATCATTCAAAGGCACACAAATCCGAACTTCAAGTCACAGTTCTATCAATTATATAGAGCATACACACATCGCAGAGCAGAGACCGAGTGTGTGTGTGTGTGTGGATGTATCGGAGAGTGCTGAGCTTGCAATGAGGCCTGACTGATACACTGCATTCTTAACAAACTGAATCCAGAAGCAGATAGAGAGAGAACGAGAGAGAGGAGAGAGAGAATAATAAAAAAGAAGTATGAGAGAGGTAAACAATTCTTAAAAAACTGCAGACAAACACATTTTGCACTTTACAATATCTATTTCAATTTTGTAGTGGGCCATGTAAAATAAAAGACATTTTCAGAATGAAGAGCATGGCCCTCTTTGGCAGCTACACATAAGAAATAGCCCCCAGTAATCCCAGGTAAGACCACTTGCACATTGATGTACAACACTGACATCACTGAAAATACTGACCACCCCATTCAGCCCCATCCAACACACATCGGGTTAACTGGTTACTGTTACTAAAACCAATAAAACCAATAAAATTATTTTATTGGAGGGACTGTCCTTAACACACGTCAGCTTTGGAAATGAGTCCTAGAAAGGACCATACATGCAAATTTGTACATCAATATGGTCTACAGAATGTAGACACCTGACCATCACACCTATACAAGCTTGTTTGGCATACTATTCCAAAACTATAGACAAGATGCCAGAAACTTTTAATGTACATTGTCCAAACATTTCAGAATCTTGTCCATTCCTGGTGAGCCCAAAGCAGTCACTTCCAACCCTCCTCCTGGAGAGCGACCACCCTGTAGCGTATAGTTCTAACCACAATCTGTCACACCCCATCCAGCTAATTAACTGCTGGAGAAGTTCTTTATCAGCTGGATTTGATACAGCAATGTTAGGTGAGGGTGAGGTAGCATGTTAGAGGCAGGCTTGAACTAAAATCTGCAGGACTACAGCTCTCTGGAAGACAACTGGTTTAACACATATACGCTGTCACAGTAAGCCTCATAAAAATGCCAGGTACATGCAAGTAAGTTTTCGAAAACTGTCACTAAAATAACTAAGTGCAATATGCATTATTATTCTAAATAGGTCATTAAAGAGATAATTGATTTTTTTGGTTTAATTATTTGTGTGTATTTAAAGAAAATGCTTAAATCCCCACTGTCGTCTCTGATAACCCCATAGCCTGTTTCTATATTATTTACTTATAGATTTCTAATGGAAGGTGAATATCCATTAGACACAAAAGGCTTTTTGACCTTTTATTATTCAGAGGGACACAGGAGGAGTCAGAATCTAGTCTGGACTTGCTTTCATTGTGTAAAAATATAAAAAAGACTGGTTTCTAACTGAAGTATAAAACTTTACATTTTGTAACCTAAATCAAATTTTTCATTTCACTATAAATGTTGTTTAGAACACTTTGGACACAGTCGGCTACAATTTTGCACAACAATGCCTTGTACACATGTTTAAGTGGCCTACATGTAAGTGAACTGACTATGAGGATTATAGTTATTATTATTTCTTTCTTATGTTGCATGTGTTTGCTGTGCAGTACCCAGTACAAAGCCGAGCCGGAAAGGAAGTAAGGTAAAACAAAAAGTTTGCTGGTGTTTCCAGAACAATAGACCACCTTACAGCCCAGATCTCAATAACTTGTACTTAAAGGCCAGAAATGTATTTAATGAAAGGTACACTGACTTAGCAAAATACTATACACATTACTAAAACAGGGAAGGCTATATTAATAATATGTTTATACAGACTGAAGTGGGCTTTTTAGGGTCTTTCCTTTTATGTAATCACATATAATCATCAAGTAGTCTGACAATCATAATAAGGCCTGTTTTGTTGTCAGCACAACCCACCATTAATTGGATAATATGTCAGTGATGTGCCGTTTTGGCCAGTTAGTTATCTTCACACACCGCTGTTAACCAAAACAACTGTGCTCCAAACAATCAGGGGTGCGTGTCTCAAAACCATAGTTGCGTCCCCATGTTGGTTCGAACTATGGTGGTTCAAACCAACATGGTTCAAACTACTGTGGTACTAACAATGTTAGTTAGTTTAACGATGGATCGGACCACGCTAGTTCAGTGCTAACCTCACAGAGAGACAATGCAAAACTCTTCACGAAATGTGAAAGTAGCATTTTGTATAAAGTTGCTTAAACTGTATGTGCTATTTATGATTTACCCGGTATGTATGTGTAGGTTTGTGGTCACCTGCTCATCACAACTATAAGAGCTTGATGGACTTACAACTACTGGCATTAACTTGAAGTTTGCCCTCCTTTTTACAGCTAGAACATCACTCTTCTCCCATCACTTCCTAAGGAAGGCTTTCTACAAAATATCAGAGTGCATCTGTGAGTATTTGTACCTGTTCAGTCGAAAGACTACTTGTGATGTCAGGCAGGACAAGAACTTCAGGTCAGGTCAGGCTTTGTGCACAGAGGCTCAGTCAGGATGGATCAGGAAAGGGTCTTCCCCAAACTTTTGTCTCAAAGTTGGAAGCATATACCTGATTTAAATTTCCATGTATTCTGTAGCATTAACACTACCCCTCACTGGTGCTCAAACCCTGGAAAACAGCTGCAGTAGTACATGGTGATCCTAGGCTTGTGTCCAGTTGATGCACATTCCTAGTGTTAATTTCCAGAGGCAGTCTGGATGTCTGTAAGTAATGCAATAGAGAATAGACAGCAATTGTTATGTGCCATGTGCTTTAGCACTCAGCGGCCCAAGTTTGCGTGGCCTACCGCTGAGCTAAGGCTGGGCTCAGCTATTGTCACTTTGTGATGCTTCTAGCTATTTCACAATAAAGCACTTGCAGTTCACCTGGGCAGATAAACAGTTGTTATCTACTCCTATTAGCCTGCATCGGTACATTTCCATCCTCAGTTTCTACAGCCATGAAGTGCATTTATATAATTTAGTAACACTTCACACTGATGACAATTCAGTCTGCACTCTGCTACACCCAGGCTAGATTTACTGATTCTAAGAGCAGCCAGGACAGTTATTAAGAACTTGCGCTTGATAAATGAGAGTACACTAATGAGACAGCATTAAACACACATATAACATTTCTCTGGGGTTCTGCACTTATGTAATTATTAGAAGAGATCATTAGTAAAAAGGTGACCTACATCCTCCTCCTCAGCTTCTTCCTTCCACTCCCTTTCTCTCTTTCGCTCTCTATTCTCCTTCCTCCATCTCACACAAGTCTCTAGGAGCCATTTGAGAGGGGTTTTAAACATCAGCATTTTCACTTAGATATTCATCAAATGATTTCTGTAGCTTGGAACTGCACCTCGGTTCCTGGAGTAGATCTCTCGCTATATCCCTTTTACTACCTTCCACTCACTCCCACTAATTTGTGAACTGTTCTGATTAACTGACAGCAGCTACAACAATAGTTTGTGTGATGCTAATCTCTATAATTAGATGACACAGAGTCCCTGTGTATGCGTGTGCATAGCTAGTGTGTGTGTGTGTGTGTGTGTGTGCGTAGCTGTGTGTGTGTGTGTGTGTGCGTAGCTGTGTGTGTGTGCGTGTGCGTAGCTGTGTGTGTGTATGTGTGTGTGTGTGTGCGTAGCTGTGTGTGTGTGTGTGTGCGTAGCTGTGTGTGTGTGTGTGTGTGTGTGTGTGTATGTGTATGTGTGTGTGTGTGTGTGTGTGTGTGTGTGTATGTGTGTGTGTGTGTGTGTGTAGCTGTGTGTGTGTGTGTGTGTGTGTGTGTGTAACTGTGTGTGTAACTGTGTGTGTGTGTGTGTGTGTGTGCGCGTGCACCCATGAATGAAATCAAGAATGAGCCCCTGACTCACACAGTGGGCAAAGATAAAAAGAAGGATGTGAGACAAAGCCAGAAAGGCACACAATGGAACAGACTGCCTGAATAGTTCCTGTAGCAGAAGAAGCTCTACAATGTGACCACCTTTTCCAACTGTAAACGTGGTTTAATAATAACAATAAAGGCAGTAGAAATAACGACTCTATACTATGTTCGCCTACATAAGCTGTGGTAACAAAACCTAGCATTCTTACTTCTTCTAGCTCTAATTTATAATTATATCATCGCTGTCCAAAGAAAAACATGTATCTCCATTTTTCTTGATTTTTACTTTCATGCCTCATTTGATCACATGAGCCGCTATTTACCCTGTGTAGGAATTCCACAATGAATGGACCAACAGAAATGGCCCAAAACTGCTTGGAAAGACGTCTGGTTCCATTGACTTCCATTCAAATGAAATGAGGGTTTTGGCCTCTCTTGTAAAGTTGCTTGTTTGGAGATACCTGTTTTTCTTTGGACAGTGATGATATATATTTCAGGGCAGACACTCAAGGCTTAATCCAGGATTTAGGGGAGGTAGGGGCCTATTCTTCTGGGAGTGTCATCAATTCAGTTTATGTTATGTGTACCTATGAGACCCTCAACTGGGAAATACTTTAAGCTACTTAAGGCTGAGGCACCACAAACCAGATTGTTTATCAAATTAAACCCCATAAACATAGAACAAGAAAGCACAAACCTAAATGTGAATTAATACAGCAATTTAAAAAGGCAATGCACAAACATCAGGGTGAAAATATCGAACCGTCGAACAATTTCTGTATTTCTTGCATTGCATTGAGTTGAAATACATTTCATAAAGACTGCATAAGAAGCTGGTTCACATGAAGTAAAGGTGTCACTGCTGATACCAATTATTAGTAAAAACAATGTGGCCAGTACTGCATGCATGAGGCTAAACTTATTTCCATACATTAAATACAATATTACCACTAAACATTTACACATTACAAAAATAAAACGCTTTCAGAGAGAGTAAATGTTAAAAAATAGAATAAACAAAATAAAGTACAGACACAGAAAAATCTGGAAAATCTTAAACCAATAAAAAGTTTGATTGTTAACAGTGACACCGATTTGTGTAAACATCCAAGTAACGTCTCTGTACCTTATACACTCATATCAGCATCACACACACTACCTGGTCAGTGTAAGTGTCGTGCTGAAAACGTCTTAAAACATTAATCAATAAATGAGATAGTGGGTCACTACCAGGTGACAGGTGCATGACAACAGATGGACTACAGTCTGTAATTGTACAAACTGGATTCCAAAAAAGTTGGGACACTAAACAAATTGTGAATAAAAACTGAATGCAATGATGTGGAGGTGCCAACATCTAATATTTTATTCACAATAGAACACAAATCACAGATCAAAAGTTTAAACTGAGAGAATGTATCATTTTAAGGGAAAAATATGTTGTTTCAAAATTTCATGGCGTCAACAAATCCCAAAAAAGTTGGGACAAGTAGCAATAAGTAGATGGAAAAAGGAAATTGAGCATATAACAAACAGCTGGAAGACCAATTAACACTAATTAGGTCAATTGACAACATGATTGGGTATAAAAAGAGCTTCTCAGAGTGTCAGTGTCTCTAAAGCCAAGATGGTAAGAGGATCACCAATTCCACCATTGTTGTGCAGAAAGATAGTGCAGCAATACCAGAATGGTGTTACCCAGCGTAAAATAGCAAAGACTTTTAAGTTATCATCATCAACCGTGCATAACATCATCACAAGATTCAGAGAATCTGGAACAATCGCTGTGCGTAAGGGTCAAGGCCGTAAAACTCTACTGGATGCTCGTGATCTCCGGGCCCTTAAACGTCACTGCACCTCAAACAGGAATGCCACTGTCAAGGAAATACCAGAATGGGCTCAGGAATACTTCCAGAAAGCATTGTCAGTGAACACAGTCCACCGTGCCATCCGCCGTTGCCAGCTGAAACTCTACAGTGCAAAAAGGAAGCCATTTCTAAGCAAGCTCCACAAGCTCGGACGTTTGCACTGGGCCAGGGGTCTTTTAAAATGTTTTTTAACGGTGGTCTTTTAAAATCCCCAGACGTCTGTTGAGTGTTGTAAGAAGAAGGGGGGATGCCACACAATGGTAAAAATGGCCTTGTCCCAACTTTTTTGGAATTAGTTGACGCCATGAAATTTTGCTATATATGCTAAACATATTTTTCCCTTAAAATGATACATTCTCTCAGTTTAAACTTTTGATCTGTGATTTGTGTTCTATTCTGAATAAAATATTAGATGTTGGCACCTCCACATCATTGCATTCAGTTTTTATTCACAATTTGTTTAGTGTCCCAACTTTTTTTGGAATGTACGCCTGCAGTGGTGCTTGAACGTTTGTAAACATTTTAGAATTTTCTTCATGAATATGAAGCATAATCCTGAAGTAGATCAGTAGAACACTATTTAACAAATGAGGCAAAAATACTATAATATTTTATATATATATCAAATATCACATATCTGTAAGTGCCAAAAGTATGTAAACCTCAGCAGTTACTTTAATGTGCCGGGCAGATTGTGTACACCAACAAAGATCACTCCAAAAGCAGTCGTCTAACAGTCTGCAGGCTTACAAAGGAACCCTGGGTAACCATTAGTCCTCCCTCACAGCGGCTAATTCTAATGTTTAGTCCACCATCAGAAAAACACTAAACACTAATGGTGGGCATAGTGGGGTAGTAAGGAGAAAGCCGCAGCTTCCAAAAACACATTTTAAGTCATCAATGCGTTTAATGTCTGATAATGTTGATAATACATTCGGTGCAAATACAAGGTGGAAGACAGAAAGAGGAAGGAAGTTCTTACCTGTGCTGCTTTGAATAGTTCTGACAGTAGTGGTGGTGCGGGGGGGTGATAAAGCCTGGAGAGCTGTTCTCTCCTCTTCTTCATCGTCTTGGGAGCAGCCCTTCTCGATGGCACGCACATAGCTGTGGCTGCGCATCCGGAAGCACCCAGAATCCGGTAGGTCCAGGGCATCAACAGCCTGAGACTCCATTTCACTGAACACACTTTCACAAACTGCCTCGATCTGCCCATTTACCTCAACTTCGCTCACCTGCAGTGGAAGACACAGAGTCAAAAGCGTATTGTTTACTATACACTTCTGATTTGCACGCATCCTCCACAGGGATGGAACTCTAATAGCATCAGGCATATTTCATTAATACATTTCCATTAATGTGCTGAGTTAAATCTAGGGCTGAATTTTGTCAGTTGAATTGGATTCGCCCATCTTGGTCGACGATTCGACGATTCGACTATTCGATGTCCTCCTCATTTAGAAAGTCAATAGAGGAACATATTTCTAAACTAAAAGAGGCGGGGCTTATGATGATCGATCTGAAATGGAGCCTGATTTAATTACAGGATATAGCGTTCAGCAGCTCGTACTTATGCTAAACATTAGAACTTATAGCTTATAGTCTTTTTGATCTCACTTCTAACAGCTTCTTCAGTAGGAGGACCCTTCGTCTTTCATCTCTCATAAATAATGAACTGCTAAATAAAACCAGATTTGTCCATATTTAAATTATTTTAGATGAAAAGAAGAATGGTAAACCTGAAACAGTTTAATTATTATATTCCCATGCTGAAATAATTATTTCTCGTTTATCGGCAGGCGTATTAAGTGACTGTACTTATCCATAAAAAATTATCTTAGCTGGAGACGAATAATATAATATACACATATGTAATTTAGGTTCTAAAATAATGGAGTTATAAAACAAACGTCTTCGCTCCGGTTTTCCTTCACCGCAAACAGCCGTTATGTCTAAGCCGAAAGTCAGCTCCCACGGTTGAAGCAGTGTTGGATGTGTGACTAAATGAGAGCAGAATTCGGTTTAATTTGTTCGGATTCTCTTCTTCAGAACCTCCTCCAGACTTTCTCTGAGACGTTACTTCCCCCCGTGTTTCTCAGTTTCGTGGCTTCCTAAGCACCAACGCATGTCGTCACGTGGATTACATTTTTTAGCAAGGATACGTCACAGCCCAGCTAGACCTTTAATATATATTTATTATTCCCTTTAATAATTATTAAAATGTCTTTTTACATTCTTAAAGTTCTTGTGCATTTTTGTAAGCTTTAGTCTGTTTTACAGGGAAAAAAAGGTCACTGTTGTCCGTCGACTTGAAGGGTCTCAGTCGAACTAAAGGGTCGTCGACTGACAATTCGAATCGTCGACTTCTAGAGGGCAGCCCTAGTTAAATCATAAAAATGTTTTTCAAACGTTTGGAAAATAAACAAGCATGTCATTTTACCAGGGGTATCCAAAGATTTGCATACAACTGTTTTATATTCAAAGTTCAAAATTAATTTCTCTGCCTTTCCTGTAATGAGCGGGCTGGTCCATGTATTAATCCTTATCTCGGATTTTTTATATGTATTTGATGCCTGTATATAATTTACACTGAAAAGTTTAGAAGAAAGCAGAAGATTTATTCTAGTTTACTATACACTATTGTCTCCTTTTCTCTCTAAAATGTCAACATGGCAAACTCTTCTCCTTGAGCTGTTGTGAGTGAAAGATTAGACATCTTTCCAGTGTTGCTTACTGAGCACGCCAGTTACTATAAAGTAGTAACTGTTTAAAGACGAATCCATTTTGCTGCCAATACTGAATCCAGTTACAGAATGGTAAAAATCATTCATATTTCAAACACACACTGTCAGTGTCAAAGAGACCCTCAATAATTAAAGAATTCCAACACAGGCCAGGCCTACTCTACATTTATACAGTTCATACATATATTCCTACAGACCATAAGATTACATCACAATCACAACACAAGTCATCTGGCAAAACACAACGAGTCCCTGAAGTGCTGAGGGATGAAAATCTCTACAGGTGAAAGAATGCTGCCACTGTGTACCAGCATTTTAATCTCTAGACCACAGTGTCAAAAAATTGAGGAATACAATACATATTGTACCAACCCGTAACCGGATATCTGGAAAAACATGCTTAAATAAGGCATTTTGAATGCAGGGACAAAAGTTTTAGCAACGTGATTAGAGGAATAGGGGACAAAAGAAAATCCCACTTTCCTTTATAGGTCCATAAATTCTAGGGATTAAGCAGGTAAGTAACTATATAATGGAAGTATCTATATAATGCAGTTAAGAGGCTATATCCACAATATGGCAGGAGCTTGGTTAATCTGACACATTAGGCCTTCAGTTCAGGCCTAACCAAGGGAAAGCTTGATAAAGATAGAGATTTTTTTTTCAAAATATAGTCCCCAACCAAAACTTGATATAATACAGAATTACTACACCTGCGGGTGTTTTGACAAATCAAGGTATTCTTGTAATACAACCTGAGTAAATCATTACATTCTTATGCCAACTATAATATTTGTAGCACTATATTTACAATATTAGTATTGTGGCCATACTCACATGATCATTTCTCCATTAAAATATGGGGAAGATGTGGATGTGAACTGCTTTAACCACAGAAATGGTGTATGGTTAGGTCAGAAGAGGCCTGTGAAAGCAGATGGAACGCTCTAAAATGGCATTGTGATATGGAGCAAGGCCAAGGTCTCTGGCACCAAAGGAGTGCCATGTTGTTGGTTCTGGCTACATGCCTTTGCTTCGCTTCACTTGCTCTTGCTTTTTTCCTCCCCTCTGCACTTGAGAATGATTTCAGATGCATGCTGCCCTTATATATCAATCTAGGACCAGCTTTTCTTAACTAGTCTCTAAACCAGTGGCTCTCACACTTAGATTACAAATCCACAGGGGCTTGTACAACAAGTGCATGAACCTGTTTATCCGCTGTATGTATTAGCCAGGCAGCTTAATAGTGAACCATTACCATTACTCAGCTTTTAAGGTAGACATGCTAACCAAGATCAGCAAAAGAGGGTGTTCAGATGTCTGCAGATATAATGAACTGATAGAAGTATAACATTATACATTATTAAATTATTAATAATTATTAATAACCATTATTAAATTAATTTCGCTCACTTAATACTGGGTCCATGATTCTTGCTATATTTTGAACAAAGAATAAATTAAGGACAATTATGATTAGTGCTGATCTTTTACAAACGTTGCCTTTTAACCAGTGCTGTTACATTTTATGGCATAATTAATAGAACAACCATTCTGCATGCTGCACCGTCATACCTTTGCACATATTTGTATTTTATACTACAGTTTTGCATTGTGATTTCATGATTGTGTGAAAAATACACATTTTAACTTCAATTTAAGCCAGAGTAAATTATTTGTAGTCATTTAATGTTTTTTTTTTTTGGGGGGGGGGGGGCAAAACCACATTCTCCTATACATTTAGTGACCAATGTGTGTGATAATAATCTTACTAACTGGCCTGAAACTATGAGTAGCAGCAGAGAAAGTCTTGTAACAGGAATACACATCTAGACAAACTGTTTAAATGCAAATTTTCAATACCGGCCCAGGGTTCTCCAGAATGTTTATTTGTACTGCACACAGTGTGTTCCTGGAACCTGTGGCACGCATATTTATGCTCATTTTGGAGTTAGGGTGACTTGTCAACGATGCTAACAAGTTTGATGTCCATGACCAGGCTAGTTATATGCTAGACTATGTTGACCAGTGCACCATTATACTTGCAGCTTTGACATAATAATAATAATGAACCATAGTGACACTTGTCCCAACCCCAATAAGTCTATGTTCCTACCAGGTTTAGACTAGAATTTCTCTTCTCATCATTACCCCCAGATGTTCTCTTTCAGAGATCACATCTGGCCATAACTGGATGAGGAGGAGGCTAGTGTGTTCTGTTTCAGGAGAAATGTGAAGAGGGTTGCTGTAGTGGTTTTGAGGGGAAATATGAAAAAGGTCTCTGCAGTGCAAAGGTGTTCAACCCTGTTCCTGGAGGTCTACCGCCCTGAAGAACTGGGTTGTAGATCTCGAGGATCAGGATTGAGCACCTTTGCTACAGCGTGTCTGCTATCTGTTTCGTAAGGAATATGAAGAGGGTAGTGTAACCTGTTCCTGGAGATCTACCACCCTGCAGAGTTTAGCTCCAAACATGATCCACATAATGAAAACCTGAAGACATGAAGACATCTGAATACTAGACCCAACCGTCTAGTACAAAACAGACAGTAGAGAGTTTCATGTAAATGTATTTTTTTGGAGTCACAGCTCAAAAAGGTTGAGACCCATTTCTCTAATCTGCACCTTCCTGAGGGTGCAGAGAAAACTGGTCATAGGTCAGCAATCGAGAGCATGCTGTAGCCAATAGGTGGGGAACAAAGGACCAACCTGGCTAATGGTGCTCATGGCCCGCATGTAGCTCTCATTTCTGGAGCGGAATTTGGGTGAGGACAGCAGGCCTGCCGGGTCCAGGCTGTCCAAACTGCGGTTGATGGACACCTCGCTCACCGCTCGCAGGTAACTGTGGCTCCGGATTTGCAGCCTGGGCGAATGGGACTCGGTACTGATCCTAGAGAATGAGAGAGTAAGAAATAAAGCAAAGAACGAAACATTCTTAAGCAAACTTATATTACATAAGTGTTGATTTGTTACTCAAAAGACTTCTGAGTTTAACACTGTGCTTGTATATTCCTCTAACACTGGTTTATCAGTTTTTCAGTTCAAGGAAAAACCACATTATACACTCAAAGTGTACTTGATCAGTGGTGAATTTGAGAAGTTGTCTGATTCTATCTGAAGTTCATTAAATTTAGTCTTTAGTTTTGCATTGGATCTACAAGGCTAATGTAGCTTTGAGTAATAAACACAGCATCAGCTAAACTGCACATCTAAATCATCTCACACGTTTATTTGAAATTGCTTTATGTTAACTTTCCCATGGAGTTGCCAGTGTGATTTTCAAAATATAACCAAGTCGTTCAGAGTGGTTTGGTGTGCAGCGCTCAGTTTTAGAGAAGCCTACTAAGTCATAACTGTTCCCAGGGGTTGTGATAGGAACCAAACATCTAAAGTTTATAATGCCTCTCTGAATGCACCCTCACAGAAAGTCATTACATGAAATGGCTTTGAATATGCTGTAGCGGTGGGAATAGGGTTGGCACCCGTCCCGTAAAAATACGAAATCGTCTTTTATTTGGCATTTAAATGTTGCGCCCCGTATTAAAATAATATGGGATGCGATTTGTTCCGTATTTCCATAAATGTCCAATACACATGTCTGTCACTCACATGAATGTTAAATCTAACAATAATGATCAAAAGCCACCCTCTCCCGGCTCCGCTCCTCTGTGTCTGTGCCTGGCTGCTTGCGTGTGGTGCTGTCATGGCTGCCTAGAGACAGACACCATGCACCGGCACTGCTCATGAAACCCTAGCCTTTTAAAAATGTCCACTTCAACCGAAACGCCACCACTTTCTTAAATGTGACAACGCTTGCAAGTACAGAAGTGCTCTTGTTAAAAGAAGTAACAGTTTCTAATGAACCCAGGACTGCTGAGGGACTGAATAAGCGGATAAGAGAGTCTCTATAGCTATGCACTTAAAAAGTTACATTCAGTTCTCAATTTATTTAGTTTATATTTTAAAAGTTCATTGTTGTACACTCCACACAAACAGGTTTTATTTAACATTTAATTAACTGCACTTTGTAAGAGAATGTCTTCCTTGGTAATAAAGCACTTTAAGTATGACCAATAAGTATGACTTATTGCTTCCTTGATCACCCCTTTACTAAAAACACCGGCACAAAAAAAGAACATGCCACTACTGCGGGCGCCCATATCGCCCGAGTCGGGCCCGTGGTGGTCAGTTCCATAAAAACAAACAATCCCCAAACAAACATTATAGCACATTTTACTACAGGCTAGTACCTGATCTCTCCCTGTAGTCAAGAACATCTTCGGGTGATTGGTCCCAGCCCACTTGAAGGACAGTACAAACTATGTGTTGGATCCTCTGCAGTTTGTGTACAGAGCTATCAAGTTTGCTAGTGGCCTTCATGCTAGTATCCTGGCCGTCCTGGAACCTATGCAAGAGTTCAGCAGGTGGACTTTACATTGACTTTCAGTTCCATAGTGCTAGAGCTGCTGCAGGTCAAAGTGCCCCAGCTGTCTGTATAGGGTAATATCAGTTTTCTGACAAGCAGGAGACAGCAGACAGGTGCAACCTGAAAACACAAATCAGACCACTTGACCCACACTACTGGAATTCCACCAAGGGGAGCCTTCAAGGTCGGCCCTCCTTTTAATCAATGCACCAACGACTGCATCTCCAAGGAATCGAGTGTAAGGATGTTTCAGATGAGTCTGCCATAGTGGGTCTCAGACAACACGATGAGTCTGCATACAGAAAGGAAGTCGAACTGCTCATGAAACAGCAGCAGCAACCACCGGCGGCTATACACATGGAGGACTATAGAGATGGTGGGCTTTATGTGCAAAACCAGCACAACCAGATGTGCTAATGTCTATTTGTCCCACAACTGTTACTCTCGTTAATCACAGTGGGCACACTATTATTGTATTATGGTCAAACTCCTTAGTGTGATGCGTTTATTTTGCACTGTACAAATGTTCATATATTTCTGTAATATTCTGCATCTAACAGTAATTATACACTCATCATAAAAAAATAGTCGCACCCTGAAAGAAGCGACAGATCGCAGTGCTATTCAGAAGGAAGATTTATTGAGCTACACATACAGAAGTGTCGCTTAGTATGGCATCTGGCTGCCATGTTTGCTAACGCAACATGCCAGACGTCTCAGCATGAAGTTGTAAAGGTTTCTATGGGTGTCCTACGATAGTCCATCCCATGCAGCTTGAATATTCTCACATCATCTGCAGTTCCTACAGACTGTGTGGTAGGGGTGTATGTGGAGTGACACCAAGCCTTTTGGAAATGTGAAGCGTGGCAACAAACCATTCATCTTTCCGCTGACCACAGAGCCTTCACACACTGATTCATTGGTCTTCTCCACCAAGACAAAAGAGCTACTTATCACTGAAGGTGACATGCTGCCATTCTGAGTGACTCCACGACAGTCTGGCAATGACACCATTGTGGTCTTTGGCGACGTTGATGTGGTGGAATAATTTGCACGTCTCATGAAGTCAAACCTACATTAAGTTGTACTTCTCTCTCAAAGTGGCATGCAAAATCTAGGAGGAGGGCAGGAAGTAGAGACAAGCCCAAACTGTGCTAGTGTAGATGATTCAACAGGAGTTAGGTATATACCGAGACATTTGACTCAACCGAAAGACTTGCCTGCTATCAAGGCAGTAGATATAAATAACTTATTACAAATAACTAAGTACAAATAGTCTTCTCTATGCACCTTAAACGCTGCATCAGACACCAGCTTGTAACTGTCTCCACATTTAAGGTGGAACGGGTCCAGCGTTCTTCAATTTCTTGCATTTTTACCCCTCATAACCACTTTTGGGCTTAAAAAAATCCTCATGGTTTTCTGTTACACTGATATCGGTCAACCTATTCGGAAAAGACACCACTGCAGTAAAGTTTTCCCTACTATGATGACATCCACTCTATACCATATGCCATAAAAAGGGTCTATTTCCAAGCTAAACAATCTAGAGGGTAGTGCTGCTTTGATATAGCCACTGAAGGTCGCCACCTATTTCAAAACCAACACACACATCTCTTACTGTGTGTTTATCCAGTGTGTAGTGCCAGAAAGCTTGAAACACCATCACTCGCGTAGTTCATATATAAGTTGCCTATTAAGGCAATAAAATAAATGCTTTTTGTGTTTATGAAATGCTAAATATTGTCCTTGTTAACCAAGCAATAAACGGATCTAACATACACCATCCAAAGTTTCTTAAGAGGACATCAGCATTAATGGACATTCACTCACTCATACACATCGACTCTGTCCCTCTAGGTTGGCTATCTCTTAATTATGAATGCAGCTCTGAAAATAGAGTGTGGTTACAGCAGCGAGAAAAAATCACATTATTCATTCTTCACTGGAGTACGGGATGGGGAAAAGAGAGAGTCTTGTGTATAACTATTTGGGATTAACACTACAAGTTTCTTGACCTGTTCATTGTTTGTAACTAATATAAAACAAGCCTAAAGTAGCCACGTGATGAGCATATTAATAATATCACTAGAATAGCTTTTCTACATCTATGCAATCTTGCGAAATTAAGAAACTGACTGTCCCTACAGGATGCAGAAAAGCTAGTTCACGCCTTTATTACTTCAAGGCTGGATTGCAAGGGCATTACTTCAATGCCCTGCTTTCTGGTTGTTCCAGCAAAAGTCTTAACAAAACTTCAGTTAGTCCAAAATGCTGCAGCCAGTGTCCTTACAAGAACTAGAGAGTTTGATCATATCAGCCCTGTCTTAACTCGTGTAAGTTACCAGTTAAATTCCGAATTGAGTATAAAAGTCTTCTTCTGGCATATAAAGCTCTAAACAGCCTCGCTCCTCATTACCTCACTGAACTTATCTCTTATTATGAACCATCATGTGACCTTAGGTCTCAAAGTGCAGGTTCTCTATTAGTGCCTAGAATTAACAACATTACATCGGGGGGCGGAGCCTTTTCATACAAGGCCCCCCAGCTTTGGAATAACCTACCAGTCGGTGTTCAGGACTCAGACACACCCTCAGCCCAAAAGTCCATGCTTGGGCACCTGTTTAGTCGAGCTTTTGGAAATTTGTTTTTCTGCTAGGTAAAAAGGTGCAGGTCTAGGGGTCCACTGACAGAGAGTGTTTGGTAAGCTGGGAATGTTGGTGCTGTCGTCCTGCTGCTCCTCATGTTCACTCAGGTTTGTTGACGGTGGAGCAGAGGGGGGCTGACTTCTCAGGGAGAATCCCTCATGTCTGTGTGACCTTCTGGCTCTCCCTTTTAGTTATGCTGTAATAGCCAGGCCTGCCGGAGTCACTGCTGCACTCTGTTTACACCTTATTAATATGTTCACATGTTCAGGTCTTCTGTCAGAGCTAACAGTCTGTCTGTTCTCTTTGTCTGAGCTGAACTGCTGCCCATCCTGTGTGGCCTGATGCGGTTGCTACATCTGCTTTGACTTTCACTGCTTGCCCTTAACCACCACGGAGCTCTTGGCTGTCCTGCACTGTGGAACCTTGGCCTGCATCCTGCTGACCCATTCGATGACCCAGCTATTTAACTACAGACTAATCAGACATTTATTCCTCAACCTTACAAACACTATACGCTCCTGGTTATCTGGTGTTGACCTGAGTAGGATGGGTTCCCCCTTTGAGTCTTGGTTCCTCTTGAGGTTTCTTTCTTACTAACTAAGGGACTTTTTCATGGCCTCTGTCGCCCTTGGCTTGCTCATTGGGGGCTCAGACACCAGATTCTTTGTAAAGCTGCTTTGTGACACCATCTGTTGCTAAAAAGCTGTATATTAATAAATGTTGACTTGACTTGTTGTACTCACTAACACTGATTATACTTACGCAAGTGTCTACAGAATTGTGTTTGGTCTTCAGCAAAGCTACATGTGAAAATATAAACAAAAAACACCCATTCTGTCAGCATGAATTAGCCCTAAAATATTTCACCTTTATTTGCCACAACACTAAAATTGTCTGTTGGATCATAAACTGGACCACTTATGAATAACTGCAATCATTTTAATTATGATCAGGCAATTAGATAACAGAGCACAGAGGAAAGAACAGAAGTGTCAAGAAATATACAAATAATAAATAAGATCTATATAATAAAAGTACAGAAAAATATATAATATATACTAAAAATTTAAACCCAGAAGACAACAGCTTTATTGCATATAGTAGAATAGACTACTGTAGAATAGACTACTGTAAAAATAGACTACTAAGGGAAGCAGCTGTTATACAGTCTGACAGCGGCCGGACGTAAGGATCTGCGGTATGTTGTGAGGTTGATTCCGTGATTCAGTTATTGATTTATATAGAATTTCTCTAAATATAAAAAACATGTGATTTTATATTATGATGTAAAAAATATTCATTTTTATATCACCATTTTCCAAAATGCCCACCTCTACTACAAAGTTCCACAGCAGTTCTTGCAGACTGTTTGAAAAATATCTCAAGACATTTTGTGGCCTATTTTTCCTACTTTTTAAAACAACGTCTAACTGAAGTTGAGCAGGAGCGCCAGCTACTCAACCCACCCCCACTGAGGACAATGAATGACTAGTGTAGAACAGAATTTGCATTTGTCTCAAGCGTGCATATGTCAAACCTGCAGACACTGAAGAACACATGTTTTTATGGGAACCGTACATACCAAACAATAATTGAACAGGTCTGAGAATTAGTGAGGCTCAGCCACCTGCAATTTTTCTTTAAACGTGGTAAGGCTATGAAGACGGGTGGCAGTTTAACTAACACTAACAAGCAGCATAACAGGTAAAAAAGTGTACAGGAAAGGTCCCACTGATGCAAATACAGGGGTTGGACAATGAAACTGAAACACCTGTCATTTTAGTGTGGGAGGTCTCATGGCTAAATTGGACCAGCCTGGTGGCCAATCTTCATTAACTGCACATTGCACCAGTAAGAGCAGAGTGTGAAGGTTCAGTTAGCAGGTAAGAGCACAGTTCTGCTCACAATACTGCAATGCACACAACGTTATGGGGAAATACCAGAGTTCAAAAGAGGACAAACTGTTGGTGCACGTCTTGCTGGCGCATCTGTGACCAAGACAGCAAGTCTTTGTGATGTATCAAGAGCCACGGTATCCAGGGTAATGTCAGCATACCACCAAGAAGGACGAACCTCCACCAGCATCACGTAGTGACCTGGCCACTATCCTGCAAGAAGAATGGCTTAAAATCCCTCTGACCGCTGTGCAGGACTCGTATATGTCATTCCCAAGACGAACTGACGCTGTATTGGCCGCAAAGGGAGGCCCTACACCATACTAATAAATGATTGTGGTCTAAAACCAGGTGTTTCAGTTTCATTGTCCAACCCCTGTACATTTGAACTCATCAGAACATTTAAGTTTTGAGGTGGGAGCAGTTTTGTTTAGCTGGAAACCCAAACAAGTTTATACACCCTTGCCAACAACTGATATAGATATTTCATCCTGGTACTCACATTAACTGGATCTCTGAACGGCCTTGCATGGCCAGTTACTTAAGGCTAGGCACATTAAGCTCAGACATTAGTTAGGTAGCACTGGAAGAGTCAAGGTTAGCTAGGATGGTATTTACAACAGCTTTTCTGAGGTCACGTTGCTGTGGAGACAATATAAGACGTGCCCATCTCTAACAGCATGCTCAGTCAGGTCACCAAATTATGTAACGCATGCAATAATAAGCAGCAAAATATGTTTTCCGCATTTGTTTCTGTGCATGTGCTATACAACGTGGTTACCTGTGTTCTTCTGCATTTGTGAAATCATAAATGACCTAGCATTTAAATTCTTTTAATGAACTCCTGAAGCATGTTACAGCAATTTGTTTGCATGTACTTAAGCATTTTAGCCAAGACTATGAAACTCTACATTTAGTACAACCCCTTTGGGACAAAAATAAACAATGCAATGACATGCAAATCATTTAAACCCTATTTCTAACTGAAATTAGTGATAAGGACAACAGTTTAAATGTTGAAACTGAACCAGAAGTCGACCTGGAAAGGATGATTAAGAAAGAAAGCACTTCTTCAGTTGTATTTTGGCAGGAACTGGTTTGCTTCCAGGGGATAACACGTCTTCAAACTGCATTTAGATGCTACCTCTGTGCCAAAAAACTATTTGGGAAGTTTGCCAGAGGAAAGTTTCCACCTGCAGGTCCCTAAACACACCACTGAGGCTTTTATTTGAACCAGGTTTGTAGTTAGATGAGCAAACAAAGAGCATGAATATATACGGAGAAAAAAGAGTGAAAGTTATGGCAAAAATTATTAACCCCCATTGTAATGTATGATGGTCAATGACTGAAGACCATCCTTCCAAATCCACAAAAATTGAAAAACGCTAATTCGCTAGTCTTCCTAATTCCTACATTAGGTTTTTGTTAGGAAAAACAATTGACCTCACTCATATTCATATCAGACATATTCGGAATAGACTGTAGTCAGGTGTAGTTTGGTAGCAATGGGTTACTCAAAATTAGCTGGATTGTATAAACAGTTGTTCGTTAAAGAATGAATTAAGTAAATGCAGCTGTGAATATAGCTGAAACAATACAGAATTTGAAATAATAACAACAATAATAATAACAACGATAACAACAACAATAATAATAATAATAGAAAAATAATACAAATAAAAGGTTAAAACTACTAATAACAGATATGATTGCTGTTTATAATTGACATAAATAGTTTTTAATTATAAGAGTACACAAACATTAATTAATTTTGTTGTTCATTCCATTAATTCCAAAGCATTTTAAAGGTTGTGAGGATGGACAGACAGACTGTGACGCGCACTGAGCTAAAAGCAAAGCTAGGTTTATTAAATAGGCTCGTAGCACAACAACAAGCAGCTACAAGGCACAAGCGGACACAACCAAGAGGGCAAGGACAGAGTCAGAGTAACGAGACGAGCAGAAGTCAGAGCCAGGCAAAACAATCAGACCAGCAACAGGATCCAAAGGGGAAAGACAAAGAGTAAACCAGAAAGTCAAAAGGGAGTCAAACCAGGTAAGCGAACGAGAATAACAACAGAGGAAACCGCTCAGTACACACAACAAGGCAATACTTCGCAACGGGTCAGTGGGGGAGAGGAGTATTTATACCCGAGGCTAATCAGCTACAGGTGAAATCAATATTCTGGAGACTTAGACCTGAGAGACGGAGCGGGACTGGGAGATGGTGGACATGTGACTGATGTCTTCGAGGTGTGGATTATGGGAAACGGAGTCCAGGAGATGAGAGGAGAGCCAGCAGGCGTGACAAAGCGTCCTTGGGTTTGTGAAAGGCGCTATATAAGTGTAAATTATTATTATTTATTATTAGAAAGGTGTATTAATATTATAATTATTTTCTGATTAATTTAATATCTTTCTTGCAGTTTTATTAAAGTAACAAGTCATTTAAAACTTTAAAATCGTAAACCCACATATATTTTTCCGTACTATTAAAAATATTCCAGCTATTTTGTAGCAAGCACCATTATCAATGTGCTGCACAGCCAGTGCACATACAGCATATAAAGGGAATAAAAGCAAATGATATGATTGGCTGTTGCAACATCATGCTTAACCATGTCTTTCAGTCATGTATTCACTCTCACTTCACCCCCTTTTACAGCTGGATACAGCCAGCGCTTGTCCACCTTTGCAATTATAACAACTCTCACTATTCTGAGAAAGCTTTCAACAATATTTGGGAGAACAGAGATCAAAGGATTGAAAAGAACAAGTGAAAAGAAGGTAAAACATAAAATCAGTAAAACACATCAAATAAAATGTAAACTATACGAATTGACCACATTTTTAAACAAAAATACCAAGATAGAAGAATGTCATCTGCATAGAGGTTCAGTCCTAGAGGTGGCCACACCAGATACAGAAGCATGTTGTTACAAGGCATTGTGCTAATGAGTATTCTCCTGGCATTCCCCAAACCCAGATCAAGTATGATTCATCACTCCAGGAAAGGTATTTCCATTACTCCAGAGCCCCATGTGCTTTACAGCACTCCAGCCAACGTCTTGCATTGCACATAGTGATCTTAGACTTTTGTTTAGCTGCTTGGCCAGGGAAATTAATTTGAGTTCCTGGTGAACATTTATTGTGCTGATGTTGCTTCCAGGGGGACATACAGGCACAATGTAGTTATGCACTGAATGCCCTTACCCACACTTTTGCATTGGCTAGTGCTTCACGGCTGAGCTGTTGTTGCCTGTAGAACCAATAATAACACATATGACAAGGGCAGATCTAGCAGGGCAGAAAACGGTGCAGCTTCTTGGCATTAACTATGCAACCACCAACCACCATCCGTTTGTCTACGGATTTAATGGATACACCTATTAGCATAAAAACATGTCCAGATAAATTTTGGCCCATGTGTGCCAAGGCCAAGACTGTACACTTTTATTTATTAAATTATTTTTATTTATTAAATTAAATTCTTAATTTTAATTTAGTAAAATTATTTTTCTGCTTGCCCAATGACTATGAAAATACCATATTTCTTGCCTCAAAATGCCCCAGTTGGCAAACTGAGAAACTGAGTAGTGACCACTGACTATCTTTTACTATTTCAACTATTTTTTACTTTTACCTTTACACAAAGGGGACACCTAAGAAATATGCTCAATTTAAGAAAGAGTGTGCAGTGACACTACTGAAGTCTTGAGGGTAACAGAAGAGGGAATGGGCTGTAGATCTGTGAATGGGACTACCACATGAACATGGTTGTAGTACAGCAGGTCCAGGGAGCCTTACTAGCCCTTAGGAACAGCAGGCTTACTAAAAATCTTATTTAGTTATTTGGAGGGTCTTGTTTCCCTCTACTGACACACAGGCAACCTCCTCCCAATGCATCCATAACTGCTTCTACCTTCTACCACCAGTCTATTGCTCAATTACCACTGACTATCTAAATTGTCCGACAAACATTTCTTATCATAGCCAATAACCTGTACCCTGTACCTCGGAACTGTAAACTGTGTTAATCACATGGTGTTTGTTATTTTTAAAGTCATTTTATAAAACATATTTTTATCATTATGGCCTTTTGGGACAATCAGTTTAACTGCACAAACTGCTACTGGTTAAATAGTCCCTGATGTGCAGAAGGAAGTTGAAAATCTGAGTCGAAAACTAATCTTTGTTAGTAAAAATATGACATGCAAATTTTAATGTCCTAAATTCTAAATGCATATTATATTCCAGTATGCACAATGGTGAGGAGGCTTGTGATGGTGAATGGTGAATGGTGAAGACCCTCTAAAGCTCAGTTAACACTAAGAGCTAATGCTAAAGTTAACACTAGAGTTTTACAATCACAACGACCTGTCAGCCGCTCACAGTCTCACACCTTGTGCATGCAATCACTAATCTCAATGCAAAGAGATTTTTGTCCACTCACTAGACCAGCTTTTTTTTTTTTAAGATAATGACATCATTTAAAATCTGGAATGTTTGGTCTGATTGGGAATAGTGTGCTTGTATACAGTTTTTTGTTCTGACTTATGTTTTTGGATAAAGCTTTTATAAAAATCCCATTTTTTTCCCCAATAAAAATAAAGGTGTCAGAAAGGTACACAACCATCTAGTGTACCTCCACTCCACCAACAGATACCTTTTCACATACATCCCAGGGCACAATTCAATGTTGGTCTGACTCGTACTCTTTTGTTTGTTTGTTTTTTCCCCCATCACTTGTTTTTCCTTAAGAGCCCCATATATTTTTGGCCCTACCCAAATTCTATCGTTTCCTTTAATCTACAGCCACAGAACTGCATGTACTCAAGGAAGATCCCCAAAATCTAAACCACAGCCACTCATTCCTCTATGTGTTGTATATTCATCCTTCATTTCTCCCATAGACAAACAGTTCTTAGAAACACCTTAGCAACCAGATAGCAACAGGTTTAAGCTGCACAATCACTCTACAGTTTCTCAAGAAATGCACTTTTCTAGTTCAATTTATTTGGTTTCATAAGTAGCGTCAAAAGTTAGCATGTTAGCATAATGCCCCAATGGGACATCATGGTAGTCTAAACCAAAGGTGACTTGCCCACATGTAAAATCTGATCTTTAGTGCATGAACCTGGTCAGAATTCTGCCAGATGCATGTGGATCATCTGCATTTCCACATATGTGCACCTCTGCACCTCCGCAGACAGCATGGTAATGTGAGACTGATGTTAACACCAAGTTACAGATGGTGTATATTTCGCATTTTAGGGCAGTTTAACTTGTACTGACTATTTTTTTACCTCAGCTGTACTTAGTACCTAGTGCATTAGTACCTCTGCTTGTGTGTGTGCCTTGCTTTGGTACAAATGATCCAGTTCACATCTTCAACCTGCTCGCCAAATGTAATTTTTAGGTTTGGTGACTGGGGATTATTGCTGCAGCAATCGCAACCATTTTTCAAACAATGCAATGTGTTCCTTCTGCTCAAATACACATAAACCGTAGGGGTTAGTAATCTGCTGATAAGATGGAAATCATAAATGACTGAGAAAGGAAAACTCCCAAAATGCACAAATACACATACGCAAACACTCACTTCAGTGTGGTCATTTCTGTGAGTGATGGCTGTGTGGCCTTCAGGTAGCTAGCTCTCCTTGCTTGGGCCTTTGGTGAGGGTTTGGGACTGCAGTCTGAATCTCCGCTGTCATCCTCCGCCATAGCCTTCATGTAGCTGCCACTGCGCATCCGCCTGCACGGGATTTCATCATCCCGACCCAGAGCAGAAAATCCACTCCACTCATCCTGAGGTACCTGAGAGAGAGAGAGAGACAGAGAGAGAGAGAGAGAGAGAGAGAGAGAGAGAGAGAGAGAGAGAGAGAGAGAGAGAGAGAGAGAGAGAGCATGACAGTGAATTAATGCAACATGAACTTTATATAGTATAACTTAATATAAAGTTAAACTGTTCATCTTCACACATGTTCAGCACATCTGAACTAAGAATCACAGTCCCCTGGCTTTAAGCTGTAGGACACTTCCTTCAATCCTACTGACAAACATGCCCATGTGGAATTCTTCTTGAGACTCTCTGACAAACTAACAACGACACCAGCATGACCGTGAAAAACTCTTCGGTTGGAACAGCCACATGGCCATAAACGCACACCTGTACACTACATTGGTCATCCTCCTGTTATACTTAACAAACACCTTTCATATCTGGCAACTCAAACATCCAGAAAGACACCAGCTGCACATGTCACAAACATTAGCGATCACTTTCACACACTTGCTTTCTCACCTCTCTAAGATTAATGACAATCATTTCATACCGTCCACCAGTACAGTACAGCTTTACCCAGTGTCCCCCACCAACGCTCCAGCTCACTCCTAGGATGAGTTTGTAAGCCAGTACCGCCGGTGACGTGGGTGGCATGCCAACTCTACCGGAAGAGCCATCCTTTTTTGGTGTGCTTTGCTCTTTTTCAACACACTTTGCAAAAAGAGGAGGCCAACAATCTATCCCCATCAATGAAAAGGGGGGAAAAGAGGGAATGAAAAGGAGATGGCAAAAGGGAAACAAAGGGCCCTGTTGTCCCAGAAACTAGCAAAAGATCCTTTCTCTAAAGAAAGAGAGTTTTTTTAAAGGGTACAGGATGGAAATGAGGAAGAGAGAGAAAGCGAGAGAATTAGGTATCTGAATGGTCACTTTATTGCCCTGCTGCTATGGTAATAACAGTGCTGGGCTTCTCTTTACTTGTTAAGTTTCCAAGGTGTATTATATAGCTAAATCTGTTATTTGGACTTGCTGAGTAAGATCATTCATCTGTACGATTTCTCTCACTTCTAAAAGACGTTCTGTGGGAATACACAATAAAGCAAAAATATCTACTTATGTACAAAATTGCTACAATAATATTTAGTATGTACTAGGTTTGCACAGGTGGGACCAAATGCTATGAAAAAGAAAGATTCAAATTTGTATCCAATGATTTCAAAGGTATTTTTACTTGAAACTATAATTTAATAATAACAACAACAACAACAACAACAACAACAACAACAATAACAATAATAATAATTTATAAAGGTGCATACAAGTGCATCATGACATCATTTATCATCACGCCAACTTTCCTCTTCTCTAGTTTTGGCTCTCTAAGTTCTATTTCATCAGCTTTACAGAGCTTTGTTCATCTTTCTCAGACAGTCCTCATCACTTTCTGTCTCTCGAACCCCACTTTGTTCTTTGCCTTTAGGAAACACAGCTTTACCTTCATACAAACTGTGTTTCTACTGACACCTTCTCTGCTCCCTGTACCTAATTTCATTCAATTCATACAGCACTTTTTTAGTAACTATTATAGTTGCTGTCTTTAAAATACCCACATCAGTCAAAAACTTCATTTGGTAAGGAAATACATCATTTTATTACCTTCCCAAGCATCTACAGTGACTTAGGAGATCTAAAGGAGTGACATAGCTTGGTATTGTGTATTTGTACATCAGTCAGAACAAAAGATATTTACATATTTCAGTCTTAAAACCAATCGCATGAACCAATCATGTTATAATTTGACTTCAGGGCAAATAAACGAATAAGATAATAGGTCCAGATTATAGGCCTTTCAATTACAGCCCACCTGCTGCCTCTCTCTCACTTACACTTTCTCTTTCGGCCACCTCCTTCAGCTCCTTCAGCTCCTTCAGCTCCCAGAGGTTTTTTTTTCTGTCTCCTTCATCTTTTCTTCTAGTGTTCACACTCTCCCTTTTTTCACTTCACCTGCCTCTCCTGAGTTCAGCGCCTCTGTTCGCATTTACCTATAGGAGAAGTTTACCATCTCTCGCTTTTCTACCTTGCCTCAGTCCAATTTTCCCTGCTTGCACTCTTGCTTTCCCTATGCCTCCCTCCTTCCCTTCTTTTTTTCTTTGGGCAGAGCCTCACACTCATGAAGACAGAGAGCATGAGAGAAAGAGGGAGAGGAAAGACCCCTCCCTTTTCATCTTCACACTTACAGTTACAGTGCTCCAGGGCTGTTAGTACAGCCTCTATTCACTGCTTTAGAAGTTTATGAAACTTTTATAATATGCGTTCTGACCGTAAAGAATAAGGCACATCATATGCTACAGTGGAGCTACAGAAACAGTGGGGTTCATATGAACCTGCCAAACCTGCGGAAGCACAAGTTCACACTTCATTTGTCAAGTGCTAACAATGCATGGTACAGTACAGTAAAGCACGTTGTTGACTCTGTCAAAAGTTGTATACGCGAGTGTGCATCAGGTGCATCAGGTACAGGTTTTTGTACTGGGTGGCCAGACAAGACCCAGAGATTTTACAGATGTGGCACACTGCTAAAAAACTATATTAATAAAATAGATGTGAAAGATATGAAAACCTGCATATATTCAGCTGTAAAAAGAAATGATGAAAGATTATTTGTGACCAAGTTTTAACAATTCACATGGCAATTATCACGTTATTAATTAACAAGTCAGGGTAGCATTAGGAACAGAGGAATACCACACCTTCAAATTTCATTAAATATATTCACCCGCATGTCTGTAGTTTGATTTTTGATCTATTCGCTGATGACATAATAAATAAAACCATAAGAGAAGAGACGACATTAAGGAAACCATAAATAAACCCGTCATTAATAAAACCATAAGACAAGAGAACCCCATGTGTCCATTCCAATTAGCACTGCATCGCATTGCTAGTCCTCATACAGACATACAGACCCCAGAATCGCCTTGCCACGACACTCACCCGCAGTGGGGAAGAGCCTGAGATATTTAGCATGCCATACTTGCCAAAAAATAAGAGTTTATAGGCCGTTATGTTCCCACTCCAACAACACATGACTTTATAATGTAGTTTTCAGCAAACTGGGGATAAAAATGTTAAATATTTGAACTTTAAAGCACTGCTGATCAGCAGAGAAATGTAAAAGCAAACCTCCATAGGTCAGTAGCACATGACGAGCCTTTTCCAACAAGCCCAGGGTCACCTCAATAGCGAAGCAAGAGACACGGACCCCAAAATCACCAGGCTTCTCACATGTTTTCTCTGAAGCATTCATGTCAGAGTCATAATCACGTAGCCAGTGGCTAGTCAATCAAACGTAAAGTGCCATTGCCAAGCAGTAAAGTCAACTAACCCATTAGTCTGTGCAACCCCTGGTCTATAGCATATTTCCTAGTAGCAATGTAAAGCAATATGCAACATTAAGAAACTAGAATTACTGAGAAGACTGATATATACACTTTTATCAGGGAGGACAAACTAAGTATTGACTAAAATAGCCACCAGGTTGGTGGGTTAAATGCAAAGACCTAACTATAGTAGTATATCGGATCTCGTTCCAGCGAGAAACACGGGACTGCTGTATACTCGTCTCACAGAGACCTGGTTATCACCGGAGATTCCGAACGAAGCCATCGAGCCTGCCGGGTTCTCTGTGCACCGCGTGAACAGAACAAAGGACCTCTCCGGGAAGAGTAAAGGTGGAGGTGTGTGTTTTATGATCAACAATGCTTGGTGTGATCAGAGGAATGTACACTCCATCGAGTCTTTTTGCTCCCCGGACATAGAATATCTCATCATCTCGTGCAGACCGTGGTGGCTACCTAGGGAGATTTCGGGGGTCATTGTCACCGGCGTGTGCATTCCACCGCAGGCTGATATGGACCTGGCGCTCGGGAAACTGTACCAGGCTGTTAACAGGCAGGAGACCGCGCACCCGGAGGCCGCCTGCATTGTTGTCGGGGACTTTAACAAAGCGAACTTCAGGAAAGTTGCGCCAAAGTTCAGCCAACACATCTAATGCAGCAAGAGAGGAGCACGCACACTAGATCACTGCTACACCCCTTTCCGCAATGCGTATAAGGCCCTTGCCCGACCTCCGTTTGGCAAATCAGATCACTGCTCCATTCTGCTCCTGCCCACCTATAGGCAAAAGCTGAAACAGGCACCGCCCGCTATTAGGGAGGTCCACCGCTGGACAGACCAATCAGACTCCATGCTGCAGGACTGTTTTGATCACGTGGACTGGGAGATGTTCCGGGACAGCAGACTTCATCCCCTCTCTCTCCCTGTCAGTTGTGCCACCATGTTTCAAACTGGCCACCATTGTGCCAGTTTCAAAGACAGCCAGGATCACCACCTTAAATGACTGGCGCCCAGTTGCTCTGACCTCCATCATAAGCAAGTGCTTTGAGAAGCTGGTTAGAGACTTCATCTGCTCCTCACTACCTGCCACCCTGGACCCACTGCAGTTCGCCTACCGACAAAACAGATCCACTGATGATGCAATATCCCTGACACTGCATACTGCCCTCTCCCACCTGGACAAAAAGAACACGTATGTGAGAATGCTGTTTGTGGACTACAGCTCAGCATTCCACAACATCGTCCCCTCGAGACTCTACATCAAGCTTCGGGATCTGGGTCCGAACAGTTCTCTGTGTAGCTGGATCCTGAACTTCCTGATGGACCGACGCCAGGTGGTGAAGTTGGCTGGCATAACCGCCTCCTCACTGATCCTTAGCACTGGAGCCCCACAGGGTTGTGTGCTCAGCCCTCTCTTGTACTCCCTGTATACGCACGACTGTACAGCCAGACACAGCTCCAATGTCATCATCAAATTTGCAGATGACACTACAATTGTGAGCCTGATCTCCAATAACAACGAGGAGGCCTAAAGAGAGGAGGTCGGTTTCCTGACACACTGGTGCCGGGAGAACAACCTTTCTCTCAATGTCAACAAGACCAAGGAGCTAATAGTGGATTTCAGGAAGCAGGAGAGAGTGCACACCCCATCACCATCAATGGGGTTGTGTTCACATCACAGAGGAACTCACATGGACTGAACACACCACACGGGTGGTGAAAAAGGCACAACAATGCCTCTTCCTCCTCAGACGGCTGAGGAGGTTTGGCATGGACCCCCACATCCTCAGAACATTCTACACATGTACTGTGGAGAGCATTTTAACTGGCTCCATCACCATCTGGTATGGGAACCGCACTGCTATCGAGCAGAAAGCTTTGCAGAGGGTGGTGCGGGTAGCTCAGTACATTACCGGGGTTCAGCTTCCAAACCTCCTGGATTTATACACCAGCTGCTGCCTGAGGAAAACCAGGAGGATTCTCAAGACTCCACCCACCCAAGCCACTGTCCGTTCTCACAGCTGCCAAGTGGGAGGAGGTTCTGAAGCATAGAACCAGCCGTCTCCAAGATAGTTTCTTCCCCCGAGTCATCAGGCTACTGAAAAGCCAGCAGTGCTGATGCATCAGTAAATGGACCTGGTTCAGCACATCTCACCAAAATCATCTAAATCTCCATAGACAATCATCACTCTGCACTTTACATAAGCATATTTACACTTGCACATATAGACTAACCTCCTGTTATCTTCCATCCATATTGCAATATCTGTAGTGTATATACAGTATATATATATGTATTCTATGCCCTGTACATACCCTGCATCTCTCATCTACTTCAGCCTTACCATAATGCTATATGGAAATGTGAACATCTGGATATATCATAGTTTTTATTCATTACTTTATATTACTGTTATATAAAACTGTATATTAGGATAAACAGAGAATTTGTGCTTAGTATTGTATATATTTATTGTGTATATTTTGTTTTTGTATTTGTTTTACTGTTTTACTATGCTGTATTGTGTAAATGCTACTGGCTGCTAAACTTCCTTCGAGATCAATAAAGTATCTATCTACCTATCTCTCTATCCATCCATCCATCCATCCATCCATCCATCCATCCATCCATCCATCTATCTATCTATCTATCTATCTATCTATCTATCTATCTATCTATCTATCTATCTATCTATCCATCTATCTATCCATCTACTCATCTATCTATCTATCTATCTATCTATCTATCTATCTATCTATCTATCCAATTAACAATAATAGCTGGTGCTGACAAAAGTTGACATGCGATCCTCACAGGATCAGCTTCTCATATGTAAGACTACCTAGTCACCAGCATAAAGACAGTACTGTAATCAAATACAGTTTTTTCAGAATCAACTTCTAACAGTCCTACATATGAGAAGCTGATCCTGTCAAGGTTCTCATGTCAACTTTTGTCAGCACCAGCTATTTTTGTTTATTTCCTGTAGTTTACTCAGCAGCAGATGTACGTGATAACACGGCCGATGTATGTAATTACAAGACTGATGTACTTCATGATGTTAACTTCCACAAGATGGTTTGTCTGTAGACTAATGGGTCCTGATTACTGCATTATTGTATATTTAACTGTGAAGCACAAAGCATGAATATGCCATGGACATGCTGAGAAGTCTGAAGTAGTGCTGGTAGGCTAACTATGCCAGTTCTTAATGTTACTTTGACAATCCAAAATGTTTCCACATGATCTACGAAGCAGAAAATGTCATAGATGATTTAGTTTATGATTTTCTTTTATCGTAGATATAATATAATACAGAGAAAACACAGCGCATGGGGTCAAACAGAAGTGGACTGGAACACATGACAATGTTCCCTGCAGCAGTAGGGGGGATGTTTAGAGGGGCAATATAGAAAAAAGCCTGGGCATGGAGACGAATTTAGTTACATTTACATTTAGGCATTTAGGTTGATGCGCTTAGCTGATGCGCTTTTCCAGTGTGACTTACAAGGTTATTCGTTTTACATGTAGGCCAGTGCAGTGTTAGGAGTCTTGCCCAAGGACTCATATTGGTGTAGCTCAGCATTTGCTACTTAGACTGGGATTCAAACCCCCTCTCTGGTGGGTAGTGGTGTTAACCGCTGAGTAGGGCTGCCCTCTAGAAGTCGACAAGTCAAATCGTCAGTCGGAGACTAAAGGTTTTTTTTACAAAAAAGCACAATAACTTTAAGAATTTAAAAATACATTTTAATAATTATTAAAAGGGGAATAATAAATATATACTTAAGTTCCAGCTGGGCTATGACGCATGGTGCTAAAATATTGAATCCACGTGACACTGTGTGCTGGCGGTTCACTGTTAAAGGCAGCTAAAGCTGTGAAGCTGAGAAACACGGGGGGAGTGATGTCTCAGAGAAAGCCTGAAGGAGCGTCTGAAGAAGAGAATCTGAATAAATTAAACCTAATCCTGCTCGTCATTTAGTCAGACGTCCAACACTGCTTCAAACGAGTGAGCCGACTTCGTTTAGATATAACGGCTGTTTGCGGTGAAGGAAAAACGGGGGAAAGAAGTTTGTTTTCTTATAATTTTACAGATATTCTAAATTACAGATATTCATTTATTCGTTTACAGCTAAGATTATTTTTATTTAAAGATAAGTACAGTCACTTAATATGCCTGCCGATAAACGTTAAATAATTATGTATTATAATTATTAAACTGTTTTATTCTTCTTTTCATCTAAAAATAATTTAAATATGGACTCATTTGGTTTTATTTAGCAGCTCATTATTTAGGAGAGATGAAAGACGAAGGGTCATCCTACTGAAGGAGCTGTTAAAAGTTAAATTAAAGAGACAGGCCATAAATACAAGCTGCTGCCCGCCGCTGTATCCTGTAATTAAATCAGGCTCCAGTTCAGATCGATCATAGTCTCTTTTAGTTCAGAAATATGTTCCTGTGACTCTGCTGACTTTCTAAATAAGGAGGACATCAGATCTGAACCGTATGCAGATTGATTTACTGATTACTAGGTAATGTACATGGAGAAAAAACATGAACGAATAGTCGAATCGTCGGCCAGGACGGGCGAATCCGATTCGGTTGGCAAAATTCGGGTACTGCTGAGCCACACCAACCAACACAAGATTGCCTGTTGCCTGCAACAGTAAAACGTGGGAAAATAAAAGAAGAAGGACATCAAAGATACACTGGGTTTAGATGTGTATGTTGAAATGCTTGCGTTGTACTTATATTCATAATGACCTTTCCTCTCTATAGATATGAGCACTGGGCTGGGGTTGCCAGGTATTGCACTTTTGTTTTATACAGTATATGTCTGTGTACTGATCTCTCTAGGTATCAGCACTGGCCCCTGTTTGGGCAGTGTCTGAGCTTATGGTAAGTTTAGGCTCTAACCTTCCTGTACTAGCTGGAAATATTAACGGAAGACTAAGCACGGTTGTAAGTCGCCCTGAATAAGAGCGTCTGCTAAATGCCTCTAATGTAAATGTAAAATATTGTACACCATATGATGCATAACAGCAAATTAGAGAAGTTCAAGGGAAAAACATGAAAGGTGCAAAAAAAGGTAGCTTTGGTTTCCAACGCATGAGTGCATGCTCAACCTGCACGCTTTAAGTGATGGAGATGATGATGGTGATGATGACGGTGTAGGAACATGCTATTCTTGGTCCTACCTGTAAGAACTGGCAGGTGCGTCCCTGCTGGCAGCTCTGTGCTTTAACTAGGGCTTTATCGACATTGACCGTTCCCTTCTGGTAGACCTCCCGTGCCCTGCTGACTGTCAATGTGCTAGACCAGGAGCTTTTCTTCGCAAGTGGCCCTGCCTGCTCAATCCCCACCGGGTTCGGCAGGACCACAGCACTTGGTGGTCGAAAGCAAGCAGCACACTTGCCTACATCGTTATTGCTCCTGGAAGTTTTAAGAGACGACCTGCCTCCGCTAAGTGTGCTGTAGGCATTCTGCAAGAAGTAGTGTGATTGCGACTTGTCCGGATGTCGCCCCATAGTCATGACCCCTGAGGGCTGCTGGTGATGCTGATGGTGGTGGCGGTAAAGGCAGACGTCACGGTCTAGGGTGTCATCCGAGCTCCAGTAGCCAGAGGCCGGTGAGCGTGGTCGAGGCTTGGGTTTGGATCGACCCCCCTCTTTGCTCTTGGAGCGTTTCACCTGGCTTTGCAGACGGTGCAGGGTAGCCACGTTTGGATGTGAGGCAGAGGCGGTGGGCATTGAGTCGGTGGGGTCATTGCCATTTAGGCTGTGCTGACTGGGGCCCTCCAGTGAGTGGGACTTGGTGAAAAGTTTCTGGACAGAGTGGACGAGGTGGCGTATACGACCAGGGCTGTCACTGCGTTGATGCTCCAGGGCAGCTGTACGCTTGTACTGAAGCGTGTGGTAGCCATCACGCCTGGGTGGTCTCTGCCATTCAAACTGTTCAACTAGGCTGGTGGGGACAGCTGGGGGGCCACAAGAAGGGGGTCCTGTGTAGGGCACCACCGCCATGCACTCATCCTTCAGCTGGTGGTGTGAGCCATAATGCCTACGTGGGAAGGTACTGCTGGCTGGGGGGTCAGCCGGGCAAATAGATTGGAAGGAGTGGTCGGCAGGGTGACCACCAGACGGGTCCAGGAGAAATGTGTGTCGGTCTGGACGCAGGGTCAGAGAATCGTAGGAGGTGTCGCAGTGAGCCAGAGTATGGTGGTGGCTCCGGCTTGAGGACAAGCCTTTTGTTGTCATCCTGACAACACACAGACCTTTTCACACACCCCCTCAAGTGTGAGCACAGGTCCTGCTGCAGCACTGTATGACTGAGAGGGGGAGAGAAAAAAAGAGAGAGAGCGAGAGAGAGAGAGAGAGATGTGGAGAGGCAGGTACAGACAAAGATGGACATGGAAATGGAAGAAGGGTAAGAGAGAGATAGAGAAAGAAAAAAAGAGATAGAAATGCATGTAGTGAGAGAAAGAAAGAAAGAAAGAAAGAAAGAAAGAAAGAGGAAAAATGGGCATATAGAATGACAAATACAGTGGCAAAAAGAAAGAGGGGGTGAAAAAGACAAAGCAAACCACAGAAAAGAAAAAAAGAATGATATAACAGAAAACCAGTAAAAAATGGTCATGAAGTTACAGAAAGGTGAAATGGTAAAAGACAATAATGCAAATAAGAGAGAGAAAGAGAGCAAGAGAGAGAGAGTGAGAGAAAGAAAGAGAGAGAGAGATTATTAGAAAAGTAACATGAGAGAATTCCGTTCCATATACATAATATTGACCTCTATAGACAAACAGAGTGAACCTGTACCTTCTGAGTACTTATATGTAATATTGATGGCAGACAGTGGTAGATTTTGTTTGTGGAGTTATTAACACTTATAACTGCCAAAATGGAAACTCAGATTTCTTTACAGCGGAGGTGAAAATAATGCATTTCCTATATACAGTATATACACCGGTGAACCTGTAAGTAAACCTGTGAGTACATATAGAGTACATATAGAGTACATATATGTAATACTGATGGCAAATAGTGGTATAAAAGTACTATAAAAGTTTACATTCAGGTAACAACCTCTCAAAACTATCATAAAACAAGACTGTTTATGACATATGTCTATCTGTAACCATTTTACTTCAAAACAAGGCAGTATTCAGGGGACATATGAGAGGAGGTTAGCCAGACATTTCACTTAAAGAAAAGAAAAGTCAAACAAAAGAACTTACATTCTAAGATTCATTGAACGTTATAGAAAAATGGGACTAGCAAACATACACGACCTTGTGGATCACCAAAACTGATACCTTTAGGATCTGTAAACGCACTGGGTAGGAAAAAAAGAGCAGATAACTGAGGAATGATCCATTTCCCCTTGCCCGTTGGAACAGTATGAGAGAATTTAGGGAGAGAAGTTTCCAGCAGCAGTGGGGTTACAGTAACTTAGCACATCCTCACAGTCAGTTTGGTGACCGAATGTGGCCCAAGTATATTAGAGAACAGGTACTAGTACTAAAAATGCACCTATGGAGAGTTTGCAGCGGCGGGCCATGATAGCTTCACTTTGGATGTATCCTTACAAGCGGTAAGACCAGCAAGGGTTCCGCAAGAGGTGTGTGGGGTAGGCTTTGCAGTGGGATTAAGAAATGGAGGCTTTTTTGGGGAAACATGTGGGGAACCACTTTAAAATAAGACTACCTTTATTTGTTTGTAAATGCTTAAAATGCATTCACCAATGCTTATTAAATAGGCTATAAATGCCTTAAATATCATTAATAAGCAGTTATAACACACAAATATAAACAACGGCAATGACGTGGTGTTTGCCAAATAGTGAACCACCATCCATCTATACTCCTAAAACTGGACACTTGTCTTACTTTGTCTTTCATCAGTCAGCATGTAAAACATCTCTACTTCTGCACGTCATGTAAGTTTAACCATTTAATTGCCAAGCGTTTAGCAATGCTTAGCATTAGAGTTACTCTTTAGATAGATAGATAGATAGATAGATAGATAGATAGATAGATAGATAGATAGATAGATAGATAGATAGATAGATAGACCACTTTTAAAAGTGAATAAGAAAAATAAGTACTCTAATAATAACAGTAATAAGCACATCTATGACTGGGATGGAAGTAAAACTGTACAACTATGAAAGTCTAATGGTATGCACTGAAAATAAAGTGACTATGTAAAGTATAATGCCTTGAAGTTCTCGTTACCATGGAGAGTGTATGTACAATAATAAAAGCATAGAGCATCATTATTACCTACAGGTGGCTGTACACTGTAAACAACAGTACAGAAGGTATTATAAATGAATGTGCATCTTATAGGCATGGACAAAGTGGCAGTGCACAGTGGTATGAGTATGGAGAAGTGTAATGTGTAGTGTCCAGCAGGTGCCCAGTTAGTGTTCAATAATGTCCCGGCACAGTGAAGAGGAGTTGTACAGTGTGATCGCTGATCCTGATTATTTGGCAATAAGTTATTAACACTTATGACCCCCATTTATAAACCTGCTTATAAAATTTATAACAGCTGTTTATCAGTGTGTTATTAACACTTATAACCAACAAAATGGAGCCTAATTATACAGTACTAAGCCCTTCATCATTTGTTAATGAGTAAATGCCACTTATAACCACCAAAAGAGAGTCTTATTGTAAAGTTTAAAGCACTTTACCATTTGTTAATGAGATATTAACACTTATAAGCACCAAAGGGAGCCTTATTGTAAAGTTTAAAGCACTTTACCATTTGTTAATGAGATATTAACACTTATAAGCACCAAAGGGAGCCTTATTGTAAAGTTTAAAGCACTTTACCATTTGTTAATGAGATATTAACACTTATAAGCACCAAAGGGAGCCTTATTGTAAAGTTTAAAGCACTTTACCATTTGTTAATGAGATATTAACACTTATAAGCACCAAAGGGAGCCTTATTGTAATGTAAACCATTTGTTAAGGATTTATTAATACTTATAAATACCAACCTTAATGTAAAGTGTGAAACAAATTACCATTTGTTAACAAAATATTAACTCTTCTAACAGGCAGTTGGACCGTAATGTAAAGTAACATGTGAACATTTACAGTTAGTTGATATAATTTTGTCATATGACATGTGGTATGTGGTATGACTCTTACCACATAGCTGCATATTGTAGTTCTACAATTACAGACTATAGTCTACGTCTCACACCAGCACAACACACACTAACACACCACCACCAGTGTCACTGCAGTGCTGAGAATGATCCACCCTCCACATAACACCTGCGCTGTGGTGGTCCTGTGGGGGTCAGACCACTGAAGAACAGGGTAATAAAGTATACAGAGAAATAGATGGACTACAGTCTGTAACTGCACAACTACAGAGTGTCCTATATGGTCAGTCGAGTTGATATAATAGACAGTGAGTGCAGATACAACAAGGTGGTTTTAATGTTATGGCTGATGGATGTAAATGCTGAAATACACTTTTCAGAATGAAAGTGATTATACTTGTAATTGATATTCAGATTCAGACATTAAAACAGTTTTTACTAAATGATAATCTGAGCATTGGAAAATAATTCATGACATTCAGACAGGAAAGGCTTTTTGTATATCCTTGAACAAACGTCCAAGTAGCCCATTGGGGTGACGAGAGGCAAGCCAGGATGACCATTCAAGAACCATGAGATGTTCTTTCAACAAGGTCTCTGTGCGATTTCCTCTTAGACGACGGATATGTCCTTTGACGGTCCCCCAAGTTCTTTCAATATGTTGTGTATGGCTACTGGACTGGGGATCCACAAACCACCTGCTGTGACCCTCTATGCCCTCCACTCATCACCGATTTGCTCCTTTTTTCCAAAAAAACCCAGCTATTTCCATTATATACCTGGTTCACACTTGGTGTTGACACCTTTAGACAGAATCAAGATGGAATGAAGGATATATTGTGAGTTTTGATAAAGATATAGACTCAATTGTAGGTTATTCTTTACACTGGGGTTATTACCACATCTCAGCATTTCTACCATCTAATCTCTACCATAAGAGCTATTTCAAGCCCTCCCTCACAGGTGAATAGCTGGAATTAGATACATATGCTAGCTGGTTTTATTAGCTAAGGTTTTTATAAAACTCCTAAAACATAATGTCCTTATCCTCTTTATTCATATCCCCATCTTTAACCCCCAAAAAGCGCAAGTCCAAAAAAATAAAAAGCCTAGCAAAGGGATCCAAGAAACACAAGAAATTGCACAAGAAGTTTCGGCAACGTAGTTAGCATATAAATGTTATAGAAGTGTCTTTGCACTGGCCACACGTAAATATTATGCAAATAACATCGTCTTGTTTAGATTTTACAATTTCGATTTGATTTCATAACTCGATTGTTGCTAATAACATTCTATGGTTATGGAAATTGCCTCAGAAATAGTACCCATTACATTTTAGATATTGCTTGATTTGGCAAAACCTATAAACCGATAACCCACCGTCATCTGTTGCCAATTGACTGTTAACCAGTTTAAAATGGGACACCCATGAAAATATAAATTCTGTTTCTGAATTCTGTTTTACATTGATAAAATACTAAATAATTGTGCACATCAATTTAGTATAGAGGCACTGAAATATTAGAAAGTGTTAGTTGTACAGACCATGAACTATATACTGATATGTATTGATAGGTCAGGGCATTTGAAAGAAATGGCACTTAAAATGTACCATAATTATATGACCAAAAACCCAAAACTGTACAATAGAAACTCTAAATTGTACTTTTACAGTTAATATTCAGTATATTTACTGCCCATTACTAGCCCCTGTTGAAAAAGACATAGGTTTCATGGTCGAGGCAATAGACCAAATATCACTCAAAATAATAGTTGCACCGAGATGGCAATGTGTGGGATTACAATGCTCTACAATGCTTACAATGTTTCTCAGTATGGTGCCAAGCCGCCATGTTTGCTAATGCAACATGCCAGACGTCTCGGCATGGAGTTACAGAGGTTCCTAATGATGACCTGTGATGATCCGTCTCATGCAGCTTGAATATTCTCACACAGTTCCTGCAGATTGTGAGACGGGGTGGAGATAGAGTCACACCAGGTTTTCTGGACGTGTGATGCGCGACAACAAACCCTTCATCTAGGCGCTGACTAAGGTGCCTCCAAACACGGATTCGTTGGTCATCTCCTACAAGACAAAAGTGAGACTAGTCACGGAAGATGACCTGCTGCCATTCTGCGTCTGGGACAACAGCGTTGCAGTCTTTGGTGATGTTAATGTGGTGTTAAGGACAGTTGTCGTAACGGCCTGTGTGCATGTAGTCCTGGGTGGTGCAGCCGTCTGCCAGTGGTGCTGGCACTAACAGGATGACTCATGGAGGGCATCACTGCTCGCTGAATATCCACAATTGTGGCTGTTGGGACAGTCAGGTACAGTGATAAGTCCCGTCCTTGATTACGTCACATGCACGGCCGAGCATGAAACTCTCACTTTGCATGTCTTGCTATGGCAAACTTACGCACCAAGTTTAGAATCTAAGTGCCCAATAATTTCTCACTGTGTTTCAGTGTGATTTTGCTGCAGTAAAAAGACATGCTAATAAGACACGCCAGAAAGGCTAACCCTGACTTCTTAGAGTGAAAAAGTTCCCCTCATCCCATTTACAGCCAGGAAACAGGTTCAGAGAACAAGAATACACATAACCAAGAATGTAGAAGATTACACATATCTTCAGTAAACTACTGTAGTCTCTGATCACAACAGGTGGTTTGTTCAAGGCGTAACAGCATACTGTTGAGCATTGCTGTCAGCTTCCATCTAAAGTCCTATTCTAACAACACAGTGCTACTTTTTGTTTGATGTTGCTAGACCAAGTAAAAACAGACACATTAATAAATGGCTGTTATAATTGTAATAATAAACAAATAAAAAATGGTGGTTATAAGTGTTAATAACTTATTTCCAAATGACCATAAGCCATTTGAAATACCAAGAAAGATCAGGAAAACCTCAAATCTGTGGTATGGCAGTTGCCAAATTAAAAACTACATCTGTGAGTTGTGGTAATAACTTAATAAGATGGGTTAGGAAGGTCACAGATGTCTGAAACTGACCAGAAATAAGCCAGTAAAGGAAGTTACACCTGGAATGTTGTTCTAAAGATGTTACACAACCTCAAGGATCACCACTATGCCACGCCCAGTGTGCTTTACTGGAATGGTGTCCTAAAGAAGACTGGATTCAATCCCAAGAATCACAATAACACCTTCATGTCTATTGCACATTAGCACCTGACAACATTAAAGCAGTACCTTATGTCCAGACTTACATCATCACATTGCTGACAGAAAGGCCATGGGAAAAGATAAAAGCTCTTTTAGGACACTTTTCTGGAAAACAGTGTTGTCTGTGGTAAACCTTGATGTCTGTAAAGGATGTTACTGTGGTGGATGGACCGCCTGGTCAGTCGATGAACTCCCCACCTGATGTTACACTTTTCTTGATTTCCTCTGCAACCGTGAGTGTGGAAAACTATTAGCCATTCAAAGTACATATTAGTGAACTCATACACTAGTCAGTGATCAACTTTCAGTTTGAGGTGACTAAGCTCTCGTCCCACATAGTTAGACTAGCAGTGAGTAAGTGTGAGTTATTGTCTATTAGCTAACAATAGCCCCTCAAAACCTGGAGCTACAGCAGCTACACTATGTGGACAAAAGTACTGGAACACCTATAAATCACTGAATTCAACTGTTTCATTCAGTCCTATTTCCACAGGGGTACAAAAGCAAGCAGCTAGCCATAAAGACTACAGTTTGTGATGGACTAGATCATTCTAAAGAGCTCAGTATATTTGAGTGTGGTACTGTAAATGAATGTCACTGAGGCAACAAGTCAGCTTGTAAAATTTCTTCCCTACTAGATATGCCACAATCCACTATAAGTAGTGAAGGGTGAAAGTGTTTAGGAACCACAGCAACTCAGTCACACATGGGAGACCACATCAAGTTACAGAGAGGGGTAGTGCTAAGACACATTGTGTCTAAAAGTCGCCAATGCTCTGCTGATATAATAACTTTGGGTTAGCTTGGTTGATTATCTGATATTCTCTAATAAATTGTTTTTTCTAATCTTTTACGTTAATAATTCCACTGAGCAAAACAAAGTAATGTTATAATTAAAAAATAGGGCATAATTGTGCATCTGAGTTGATCTTACTAATACTTGTCCCTACACAGTAAGAGATACATAACTAATAGTGTCCTGCGATAATCCAGAATGCAGTGACAACAAAAATAAGGGGGAAGCTGTAGTCAGGGCAGTTTCCAGGGTGGCATGCCGTATCTGTAAGCAGCTGGGACACCTGAAAGCTCAGTGCCTGCAAGGCTACATGTCCTCATATGCGAGTTCAGACACTGTTGCCCAGGATAGAGACTGTGCTTGCATTGACCTGGAGCAGCACGAGTCGTCCCTACATGTCAAGGTGCATGTCGACGTCCCCTGTCACACCTGCGGGAGGCGAAGAATAAGGTGCAGGAGATTGTGGGTGCAGGAGTAATTATTAGAAATCCAAGTAAAATGATCTGTGAATGGAATAATCTCATAATAAAATAAAATTCCCCATAATGAGAAATATTAGATGTATTAGGCGTATAACATTTTAAATATTTTCACCTCGCAAAGACTGCAAACATGTTTGGAATTCCTAGGATTGTGAAAAGCAGCAACGTCTATGTATATGATTTGTCTGTGTGATTCATGATGCTGAAACTTTAACCATTAGTGTTTAGTGGCCACTTCGACTGAAAATGGAAATTAAACAAATGAAGGTGGTCCATGACTTTTGCTCAGTTTTTAGGGGCATTATATGGCCTAGATGTCTGGTTCCTATCACCACCAACATGAAATTAAAGTAGCCAATTTCCCCCTACATAGTGCCCCAGTGCAAAACTAAAGACGCAAACAACATCTCTCGGCTGGCTGACTAGATTAGGCAAAATAGGAGTATATTTGATTTTTGCCCCATCCATCTTTAACTGGATCAGAGGAGGAGTAGGTGCGGGGAACAGGGCAGAAACATGTAAGCACACACTCTTGCTGCTGCCTAAACCTTACATAGAACACACCAGCCAAAACCATGATGACAGGTGTCAAAAAATTAAATCCATTCCTGAATACCTGCTTTCGCTGACTGCACAGACACATATTTTAATTAAAGGTAATTCAGCAGTCAATGCTGTACCCTGACAGCACTGTGATCTATGTGTGATGCCCTCCATAAGTCATCCTAGCAGGACCAGCAACCATTGGCAGACATGATTACATGCACCATGACTGTTATAAGTCATCAGCAGTGATCTATGGTTGGTTACATTTCTGACTTTTCAGCATTTTATTTTAGACCAAAATAATAAAACAAATAGAAACATCAAGCCGTACAAACTTCAGTTCCTGTGCTGATAAATGCTGGAACAACTCAAAAGCTCGGCTGCAGTTCTAGAAGTCATTAAGTAAAAATAATTAAGTAGCTTTTTTAAACTTACACTTTTGTACTTTTACTCAAGTTACAAAAAGTCCCGCCCTTCTATTGCTATTCATGTCTGTGGCCTATAGCATTATTATAGTATTAATTAATTAAAGAAGTTTATTCATTTATTAAGTTTTTATTTTTTTTCTGTGTCACAAAGCAGTTTCTTTTTTATAAACAACAAACTACTGATGTTTGCTCTATGGACAGAGGAATTCTTCTGATTGCTATCTCAACACTGACAGTAGAATAGACCTGCTACAGAAAGACAATATCAACCTGTATGGCACGTCAGCAAGCTTATGTTGGGTTTTAGGTGCTGATCGACCAACAAGACCATTCTGGGTAGTTGGTTTACACAGCATAAACCATCTTAGATCAGAATAGAACGTATACTTTTATTAGCTGTTAGCAGTGCGGCCAAACTAAAACATCAGACTTAAACACCAGTCCGAGGTTTTAGAGTCAACTCCCTAAATGCTTGGAGAATTTACTCTGTTTAACATCACCTACCCGCTCGACATGAATCATTCTATTGAACCAGTGAAAGCTAAAACACATCTGGAGCCTACTACTGACCTCAGAATAAAAAACATAATGTCATGACGTAATTAGTTTTACTTTACTAAAATAAATGATTGCACGTTCCATTTCATCACTACCAAAACAATCATGACACTACTGAAACTGAAAATGTTTTGGAAGTGACGAATTTAGGTAATTTGAGCATAACTCATAACAGAACACATCATAAAAAAAAATCATAAACACCAAAACGCTTACTTAATTGCAGTTAAATTGCATAATACGTTTCCGTGGTGACAATGTTTAATGTTACACAGTTATTTTCAGAATTTGGGACACTAATTGGCAAAATTTTCAACATAAAATTAAAAAGAGACCCCGGATTATTTCTTTTGGGCCTCCCCTCCAAAACAGTCTCACTGTCTCATACACAATACAAGTTGCTTGACAAGCTCTTACTCTTGGCAAGGAAATGTATCCTTAATACCTGGATAAGAGAAACGCCCCCTTCTGTTACTGGTATAGAGAGTGGTATAGAGAAATATTTAGGATACCTCCTCATGAATGACTCGCTGCAGGACTAAAGGGCAGTGACTTGCTGTTTATGAAAATTTGGAGACCATTTATAGAACATGCCTCCTGAACTGGCCGATACTGTTTAAAAAGGTCAGCACTCTTTGGAGTGGAGGTCCCCCTTGGGATCAGGTGGTACTTAGCGTGCTTGGGATGTAAAATGCAATAAAGGAATATTGCCTAGCTCTTAGTAAATTGTAAGAGATGTGTATGTATGTATGTATGTATGTATGTATGTATACTTGTACATTCTTATTTATTTATTTTCCATAAGGATGGCTTTATTTTATTTTATCTTAGTTTATACATGTTTATTATTTGTTTTTTGGGTTTTTTTTGTCCTTTTTTATTTATTTATTTATATATTTTTTCTTTCTTTTTTCTTTTTCTTTTTAGGGAGGGTATTGTATGTTTGTGTGTTTAGATATGCTTACTGTTTACAATACATTGTAATATAACTGCATTTTCTAAAAAATAATAAAAATTATGAAAAAAAATGAAAAAAAAAAAGAGTTTGGCCACATTTATTTCAAAACAATGGAATGTGCTTACCATGTATCCATGAGGAACAGCCCAACTGTGTGAGAACATTTTTATTTTTTTATTATGTACAAACCGTATACATGTATCCACCAACATATACCTTTCTGTACATAGATACATTCATATTTGTATGTTTTCATAACCTAATCATTTAAAAAAAGAACATAAATAAATAAAGTCTAGTCACAAAACAACGTGTGTGGGGTCATTACAAATTAAAAATAATAATTATAATCCAACATGGTACAGTCCTTTCCACTGAAAACGAGAAGTACTTCTCCAGAATTGGTTTAATTGACTAATCGAACTAATTCAGCCGACTGTCACACAGCTATGTGAGCAAATGCGACACGTACCACACAAGTAGGACTACACAATCTGGATAACATAATACTAATATGATTAAGATTACATTGCTATACAATGCAAATGCAGCATACCCTCTCGAATATATCTAAATGCACTAGTGGCTCAGTAATGTGACATTGTAAAGACTGTGCTACTGTGCCCCCTCCCCTCTCACTCCCTTCCACATTTCGATCATTAAAAATATTGTGCTGTTCATCAAGACACCTCTACTCGTTATTCTCCTGCTGCGCTTGGCCACAGTGATGTTGTACATAAGCAGAGTTTTCTCATTACTAACAGCTTGTTTGCTACTCAGCTCATTAATTAGCTCCATGAATCCATAACTCCGTGAATAAAGGATCTGTAAAACATGTTCTAAAACTCGCATGTAAAACACCAACACTATAATACTAGTCCAATCACTGGAATCTGATTGGTTGAACACCATGATAAATCCCTTTGCTTATCAAAACATCCAAAGAAAAACTGATACTGTGATTGATCAAAATGATCCCAGAATGCAATAAAAACACTGTGATTGGTAACTGCAGCTTTCTAGAATATCAGCATTGGAGAGGCCGATACCAAAATGATGATTAGCAAACATTACATTGTGCAGCCTGTGTAAGCACAGCTGAATAAAGACCATTCCCAGTGTCTGCAGTTTTCCATCTTCTATCTCTCCTCTTCATCCTCTCCAGAGATGCACATGAGAGTGAAGGATTGTGCTAAACTTAGACAAAAGGAGCCGAATACGAAAGGCAGGACAGAGTGACAAAACCACAGAGGCAACGCGCACTGGCACTGCACTCACAGCTGCAACTGTTTCTAGACAAAAGACATCAATGAACTCTCATGCATGAATATGTTCTTCTGTTGACTGCACACTGTCATAACAGTGGACAGACAGGCAGAACCACACATTCGGGACATGCAGGGTCATTCCTCTGTGCATATTCTGTGCCTGTGTTTGTGACTGTGTGTTTGTGTTTGTCCCCTTTATACCTGCATCTCTTCAGTAATACTGCACTGCATATAATAAGAGACATCAAAAACAATAGTTGACAGAAAACCTAGATTTTTTCCCCTCAAGAAATACAAACATACATGTACTTTATAAAGTGTCTGTTTATTTGAGGAGGTATATACTATAATGATGTTTCTGCTGCAGGCCATGCACTTACATTAAACCACTGAACAGGGGAATCGCCAAGCTCATTTCCTGCATGTATCACAAATTCACGTTTTAAAAAAGCCAGATATTACTAGGAAGGTCTTTTTCCATCGGGTGCAAATGGGAAAGTTAGAGGTCTGAAATTTCCCCCACGTTTTAAATTGTTGTAAAATACTCAATACACGCACACCTACAACATACAGGGGTTGGACAATGAAACTGAAACACCTGTCATTTTAGTGTGGGAGGTCTCATGGCTAAATTGGACCAGCCTGGTGGCCAATCTTCATTAATTGCACATTGCACCAGTAAGAGCAGAGTGTGAAGGTTCAGTTAGCAGGTAAGAGCACAGTTCTGCTCAAAATACTGCAATGCACACAACATTATGGATGACATACCAGAGTTCAAAAGAGGACAAACTGTTGGTGCACGTCTTGCTGGCGCATCTGTGACCAAGACAGCAAGTCTTTGTGATGTATCAAGAGCCACGGTATCCAGGGTAATGTCAGCATACCACATCCAACAGGATTAACTGTGGACGCAAGAGGAAGCTGTCTGAAAGGGATGTTCGGGTGCTAACCCGGATTGTATCCAAAAAACATAAAACCACAGCTGCCCAAATGACGCTGTATTGGCTGCAAAAGGAGGCCCTACACCATACTAATAAATGATTGTGGTCTAAAACCAGGTGTTTCAGTTTCGTTGTCCAACCCCTGTATTTCCCTTCTTCCTATATAACATGCTATAAAACTCCCGAAATTCCGTCTTCTAATCCCAAAGACCGCACCATTTTCCTCATATTGTACACCTGTGCCTAAATCCCAAAATGCTATTTGTTAAACATGACATTTTAATTCCCACATAGTGCACAGGAGATGCTAATGTGAATTAGTATTGTTGTTGTCGTGGTAATTTGTTTGCAAAAACTTCTTATTAACTGAGAACATGAAACAGAGCTGTAAAAAGTCGAAGGGTTAATGAAATGACTGCAATTTATGGGTGGGTGACAAAAAGGTCTTGCCCTCACTCACTTCAGGAATCCATGAATGTTTAGCAACAATACCATACGCTAAATGAACTTGGCAAAAGACTTCACACTATGCCTAATTACACACTTACATACATTAAAGCCACTGTAATGCTTAACCTCTGGTTCTCATTGCTTTAGTTTCTACTCTGGTAAACAGAAACAGTACAGCTAGTCAGGCTGAACAGCAACCTCTGTCTATCAACATGCCTGAAACAGAGTGAAGTACGGACAAATATTCTTATTATCCTGCGCTGTTATATCCTGACATGTCACAGCAAATATTCCTCACTTGGTTACAGACATGCTTAGACAGACCTTCAGTAAAGATCCTTAGAGTCAAGTCAACATTTATTTATACAGCGCCTTTACAACAGAGAATCTGGTGTCCCCAGTGAGCAAGCCAAGGGCGACAGAGGCAAGGACAAACTTCCTCAGTTCAAAAGGAAGAAACCTCGAGAGGAACCAAGACTCAAAAGAGGAACCCCTCCTCCTCGGGTCAACACCAGATAACAAGACAGCAAAAGAGAGGAGCGTTTAGTGTTTATAAGGTTGAGGAATAAATGTCTGATCAGTCTGTAGTTGAGTAGCTGGGTCATCGGATGGGTAAGCAGGACGCAGGCCAAGCTTCCACAGTGTAGGACAGTCAGGGGCTTCATGGTAGTTAAAGCAAAGCAGTAACACCCAGTCAAAGCAGATGTAGCAACAGCATCAGGCCACACAGGATAGGCAGCAGTTCAGCTCAGACAAAGAGAACAGACAGACTGTTAGCTCTGACAGAAGACCTGAACACACTATATGGTGTTAACAGAGTGCAGCAGTGACTCCGGCAGGCCTGGCTACAGCATAACTAAAAGGGAGAACCAGAAGGTCACAAAGACATGAGGGCTCCCTGAGAAGTCAGCGCCCCTCTGGTCCACCCTCAACGAACCTCAGTGACCATGAAGAGCAGCGGGACGACAGCACCAACATTCCCAACATTAAAGCAGGGCATTACAGTAATCCAGCCTTCAAGGCATGAATTAGCTTTTCTGCAGCCTGTAGGGACAGTGCATTTCTTTGTTTCACAATATTGCGTGAATGTAGAACAGCTAGTAATATTATAGTGATATTCTAGTAATATTAGTAATATGCTCACTGAAGGTCAGATCAGAATCGATCGTGACACCAAGACTTTTTACAGATGTACATTAGCTAAGTTAGCTGTAGCTTAGATTAAGCGCTAATGCAAACTTTTTTTTTTTTTTTGTCTGATTTAAGTAGGAGAAAGTTCCTTGACATCCAGTCTTATGTCTTTTACACAGTCCTATATCTTATTAAGTCAAAGGATATCATCTGGCCTATCTGAAATATACAATTGTGTCTCATCGGCATAGCAATAAAATGTTTGTTATGTTTTTTGAATATGGTACCTAGTGGTAGCATATATAAGGTAAATAATATAGGTCCTAAGACAGAGCCCTGTGGAACATCAAACTGTGTGAGTGGATGATTTATTGTTAACATTTACAAATTGACAGCGGTCACTTAAGTAAAATCTTAGGAATACAGTAGTGGGAAAATGTCAGAGACCACTTTTTGTATTTTCAGTCAGAATGGCCATTAAGTGCAAGACAAAAAACAGAAAGTATTTAAAAATAAAATGACAAAAACTGACATTTTAACTGCTCTATTTATCTAGTTTTAAAAACCAATGACTTATTGATGTGTCCTCTCAACAAAAGATGCTTCCAAAGGTGTTACTGACACTGTTCACTTCAAAAAGACACTAACATTCATACGAGCATATACCCACACACAGTAAAGCTACTTGCTGAGCTAAGTCTAAATTGAGGAGATAGAAAAGAGCCTTTCCTGAAAGAGTTTCAGGTTCGGCCCTCAGTGAGTACATGCACTTTGGGGGCTAAATGAGACAATTAGTCGAATGTCTTTGGGTCAGCAAAAATATTTTCATAGGCAGAGAAAATGGGACGCCTAAATAAATAAAACGTAGTGTTATGTTTGGCAAGTGGCCACAATAAAATGAACTATGAGTAAAGATACAAAGTACATGTACCTAATAAAGTAACCAGTGAGTGTACATGCTAATACATTCCTTTGCATATATAATTGCTACTCTGCCTTACTGCAGATACTCCTTGTGCAGAATATTATATAATACGCTGCAAGACTGCCCCACCCCCCATGTGCGTATGCGCATGTCTCTGTCCTACCCCACGTTCATCCATCTCAGCATCATCTCTCTCTCTCACTGTGCTAATAATTGCTTCTTTGTCTGAATGTCTAAACCCAACTGGAATATCAAGCTGGAAAATGAATGTCTTAAGTTAAAAGACACAATAAAAGAAAAACCCCATTACAATTCTCCCACTAAAGCACAGTAACACTGAGCTCTTCTCCACTGCGTTTTCCAAGAGTGAAATCAGCAAATCACTGAAAAAGAAAAGCAAAAATGTAAAAAGCAAAAGGCTGAGTGACACGTTGTGACACACTAAGGAACTGTAGTGTGCCCAGAGTCCTGGCATATCTCCTCTACATGGCCTTTACAGAAACTAGCTTTGTATGCTGGTGCTATATGTAAAATATCTGATATTGGCATTAGCCTACAAATTCCAGTATCAGTGTAACCCCAGTCATTTAACATAATCCCAGTTCCAAAAAAGCTGGCATGCTGTGTAAAATTAATATACATGTAAATAAAAACAGAATGCCATGATTTTCAAATCTCATAGACTATTTTATTTTCTGTGGAACATAGAACATACATCAGATGTTGAAAGTGAGACATTTTACCATTTTGTTAAAATTTTTAACTTATTAAGAACTCAATGCTAGCAACGCATCTCAGAAAAGTTGGGACAGGGCCTTGTCAACCACTGTGTAGCATCCCCTCCTCTGTTAACAACAGTCTGTTATCATCTGGTAAAGGAGGAGACCGAGCTGTGTTTTTGGAGGGGAATGTTGTCCTATTCTTGTCTGACATTCTAGCTGTTTATCTCCTGAATCTCTGGATTTTTCATTTTATGATGTGCCAATTGTTTTCTACTGGTGAAAGGTCTGGACCGCAGGCAGGCCAGTTCAGCACCTGGACTCCTTATCTCTAAACACATGCTGTTGTGATGAATGCAGTGTGAGGTTTAGCATTGTCTTGCTGAAATATGCTTCCTTGAAAGAGACGTTTTCTGGTTGGGAGCATATGTTGTTCTAAAGCCTCTATAAAACTCTATAAACCTCTTCCGCATTAATAGTGCCTTTCCAGAGGTGTGAATCTCAAAGATGTCTTTGAGATTGGAAAAATCACTACGTTCTATTCTTATTTACACTTATTTACATTTTACAAAGCATCCCAACTTTTTGGAATTGGGATTGAACACAATTTAGCAAATAAGCAATTACTGTGCAGTAAAATATGCAATGTTTGCAGAAGTATATATGTATATATATATTGACTTCAAATCAGTGACACAATGATGCATGTTTGACTGGCAAACCAAATACCTGAATATGAATATTAAAAATAAACATTTACAAAAATAAACAGGAAGTTATTAGAATTACTATAATGGAACATATTCTCTCTCTCCCTCTCTCTTCCTTATCCAAATCATGCTTAAATCTTTCAAATACATTTTCCCTCTTCCCCGCCTCCTTCCAAATTGTCTCCATTGCATTATTTCTCTTCATCAGTTCACTTCTGTTATTGTAAGATTGTATTCCATTCATAGCTCTCTCTAGAGTTTCTTAAGTACCTCATTTCTTTTCCAGTGCTTTTCAATTGTCCAGCCTTATATGTGCTGTGCGAAACACATTTACACTGTGCTGTGATCGTAAGGCTGACTGCCAAGAGTTTCTCACTCTGGACTGTATTAACTGTACAGTCCATCATTGATTAGACAAAACATGCAGCACCGTGCAGAAGTCAGATACCATCTTCCACTTTATTCATTCACAGTTATTCATTTTCAGAGCTTCTTTTTCAGAAGATTAGATATAAAAAACCATGCATTAGCAAGAATACAGTAAAAAAAAACTGAATTGCTAAAATAACAAAAAAAAGAAAAAGAAACACAACTTGGCAGACCACCAAGCTATCAGATAAGCAACACTTTAAACTTTCGTCTTTAAGAGAGAGAGAGAGCAAAATTAATGATCCACTCTTGCTTCAAATTTGAAAGCTTCTACAGGTATTTCTCTTCATCCTTACACTGTGAGAAGATACCTCAAAACTAAGGGTCTATAAGAAAATGTGGAGGTACAGGGGTTGGACAATGAAACTGAAACACCTGGTTTTAGACCACAATCATTTATTAGTATGGTGTAGGGCCTCCTTTTGCGGCCAATACAGCGTCATTTGGGCAGCCGTGGTTTTATGTTTTTTGGATACAATCCGGGTTAGCACCCGAATATCCCTTTCAGACAGCTTCCTCTTGCGTCCACAGTTAATCCTGTTGGATGTGGTTCGTCCTTCTTGGTGGTATGCTGACATTACCCTGGATACCGTGGCTCTTGATACATCACAAAGACTTGCTGTCTTGGTCACAGATGCGCCAGCAAGACGTGCACCAACAATCTGTCCTCTTTTGAACTCTGGTATGCCAATTAATGAAGATTGGCCACCAGGCTGGTCCAATTTAGCAGAACTGAGACCTCCCTGCTACTAAAATGACACTCTGTTTCAGTTTCTGCATTGTGCAATTAATGAAGATTGGGCCCCAGTGGCTGTAAAGATGTCCATGAAACCTCCCACACTAAAATGACAGGTGTTTCAGTTTCATTGTCCAACCCCTGTAAAGATGTCCTTGCTACAAAAAGAAGAAAATGTCAAAGAAAAAAACAAACAAAGAAAATGGCGCCACCCCATTGCCCAGACCTCAACATCACTGAACATGTTTGGGATTACTGGGCTTGTGAGAAGCACACTCCAACACGACACCTAAAACTTTGGAGGTATGTTAAAATAGCCCGCAGTCTAACTATAGTTAGCTGCTGAGTACTCTGTTAAGACTAAACACGCGAAAACTAAAAAGTCGGTCATCTGCACAGAAAGCACAGGTCACTGCAATAAACCATGTATTGTGTACACAGAGCAACAGACATATGTCCACTCACCAGCCACTTAAAAATCATCAGCTGTAGTTGGCCACCTTGCTGCCATTTGTGTCAGTGTTCACTTTCAACCTAACAGTGACAGTGAGGTGTACAAAAACACATCCACACTGCTGTTTCTACTGCAAAGACACTGATCCACTGACCAAACAATTACTAAAACTTATAAACGGAAAATGGATAATACAGCTGACAGAAGGGCTATGGAGTATAACTGGAGACTGGATCTCCTAACAGTGAAGAGTGTGTGGAAGTACGTGTGTGGATCACTGCAGGAAATCCATCCATGTCTACGCTCATACAAGAATGTAATAAACTGTTTTCACAGTTGACACACCAGCAAACTGGACATCTGCACGGTTGTGGGCAGTAAGTGTTCAGTGAGAGAGATGCAAACAAAGAGTACAACTGTCTCAAATCTGCCACCAAGTAATATCAAGATGCTACCAGTTACCACTGCACAGAAAATGTGTAAGCAGTGGCCTCTTCATATGCAGCTGTTTTTGGCAAACACTAGGGCTACACAAAATGATAACGGATAGCGTTTTAGTAGTGTTATTCCTCTACAATGTGCATTCATTCAAAGAAAAGACAAGAAGGTTTTTTTTTTGTCCACTGGGTTAACCCTTAGGTATTCCTTCCCTCAGACACATCTTCAGGGGAATGAGAGACGCCATGCCCCCACAAACAGCCCAAACAAAAAGGCAGCTTGCAGAACTCGGTGACCTTGCTCCAGTTTGCAAGATAATAATCCAGAATTCAATTTTTCCCCCCAATAAAGCTCAATAAAGACAACTATAAATAATCTCCAGGGGGAAATGGACGGGAGTCTTTTTTCATCTCCATGGCAACTGTTGGGACTCCTTCAGGGGGAATGAAGTGCTGGTGGACCGAGATCATCACACACAGTGAGCATGGGGTAAAAAAAAAAATCCACAGTGTGCCTGCAGAAGTTAATGGGAAATAAAAACAGCATACATATTTTCTTTTTGTTGATTAATTAATGCTCTAAGATGGCATGGTGCACAGAGACGGGGGTGGAAAAGGTCATTTCAGTCTTAGACCTGCCCAGGGCAAGTATTCGGCCAGTAATTAGCTATGCTTAATAACAAGTGGTGTGATCTTGGCAAATCATTAGACTAGCCAAAGCTGGTTAATTAAAAAGTAAACTGTAATTGAAAGTATATAGCTTGGGTACAAGTAGGTTTGACACTATGAGACTGGCTTGTGAATGGCTTGGGCATGCATGTGACGTAAGCAAGGACGGGCCTTATCACAGTCCTTGACTGACCAAACAGCCATGACTGCAGACATGCAGCGAGCAGTGATGAGTACCGCTTATGTCTAGGTGCAGACGACCAGCTCAATAAATACTGCCCAGATCAGTCTAAATTGTTCATCATTTATGGTTCCCGGTAACCCTACTCATCCTTCCGAACAGCATTGCAATTCCATGTTTTGTTTCTGGATGAAACTATTCTTTTCATATTTCAGTCGCATATTATGGAACTAGTTGTGCTGACCGGTTGTAGGAGGTCTTTTTAGCCTTTTCCACTTCAGGAAAAAGCAGCATGTGGAATTCTCCAGCATGGCTCCTTCTGCTTAGCGATAGCTGTTACTGAAATCCGCCTGTTTTCATTTTCGAAAAAATACTGACAAGCTGGGGGTGCGCCTTCTTCATGTATTCAGCCTTTGTTGTGGTAGCTTTATAACCATAGTGCCACATAGTTCACAGATACCCTGCCATTTACTGCACCTCATAAGTGCTTAAATGCGTTTATGCCGCATCAGGGATTAGAAAGAGGAAACAGAGAAGACGATTAATGAATATATACAAACAAGAGTCAAAATAGTTTAGATTAATCAGCTTGACTGAATATCAAGGCTATGTGGAGGGCTGTTTTTGGGAACACTGACATGTGAATGTGTGAGTGCGAGACAGCTAGAGAGCATACATTATGAGATCATGCTTGGGCTTTAAGTCCTGGTTTTTGGCTGTAATTTGACAGCTCTCAAAAAATCCCAAGAATTAGTGCTGTGGATAAACAGAGGCACAAATGCGTCCACAGCGCAAATATAACCAGCTGTCCCTCAGTTCTCATGAGCTTGCAGGCATGGACACACTTGCACAGAGACGAAGAGTAACAGGCCTTATTTTAGGGGTATTTTACCAGCTTTCAGTATTCATTCATATTTCTAGACAAGTGCCTGAATATTTGCTCTTATATTTACCTTTTAAGGCAGAAATACTTTAATCAGCATTTGTGTTGTAGTTGTAGTTGCGAAGCAGCCCTTGTGCTGTACTGACAGTGCATAAACAGATCTGCTGTTTATTTTTTGCTGATTAGTTGTAAAGCTCATTGTATGTAATGCTTCATGGAACACCATCTTCTTTCAGAAATGAGATTGTTTCCTATCTGATGATTTAAAGTGCTTTGTTTAGCAGTGGGCAATATGGGACATGGGAACATTTAGTTTTCTGATAGTCTACATACACCACAGCATTGTGAATTATGTATGTTTATCTAATAAAACTAAAAATGTAATCTAACAAAAAAAAAAATATATATATATATATATATATATTATATATATATATATATTGATTATATATTATATATATATATATATTATATAAAAATATATATATATATATATATATATATATATATATATATATATATATATATATATATATATATATATATATATATATTTTTTTTTTTTTTTTTTTTTTTGTTAGATTACATTTTTAGTTTTATTTTCTGGATTACAAATAAATAAAATAAATAAAACCCATTTTGCAAAATATATATATATATTTTAATAAGTCCTATTTTTATTGGGGAAAATATTAAAAACAGAATTAAAAAATATAGGCAGATACCACTTCTGCTTTTAAACTACTCAGATAATAGGTGCACACAGCTGCTTCTCTAAGCTAAGCAAAAGAGGCCAGAGATGCACTGTAGACCAGGTGCATTAAAAGCCGACACGACTTTAAAATAGCAGGAAGATTTGAGAACAGAAGTGCATCAGTTTTCCTTTAACCACAACACTGTGATATGGAATCAACACTGCTGCACATAAAGACATAATGATTGCATTTGTGCTCATCAGAAATAGCATTTTTTACTTTTAACAACTATTTATTTACAATACCAGTATGATCTATGCAATCAGCATTTAGCTTGGTATCACATGTAACAAATAAGAACTGGCCCGTTTGTAGTTCCTTGTGCCTCTGCAGTGCTGTGTGAGTGGCATCCATGTTAACATGCAATGGCGCATAGGAGAGCAGCTATCCCCAATGCATAATGAATACAGACACAATACCCTAAGCAGAGAGAGAGAAAGAGCGAGAGAGAAATGAGAATGATGGGGGGAGGGGGGTGCAAATAACAGCAGGGAAATAAAAAGGATGGAATGGATCTTCATCAATATTTTAAATGTTCAGTATTTAAATTAATATTAAAGTATATGACATACTAACAAAAATACAATAATTATGAATTATGACTGTTATAATTACACTTTGTCAAAGGAATAGTTGCACATATACTAGCACACAGATGGAATCAACTGACAGGAATGAAAAGTGGTTGGTAGGTTTGAAATCGTGAGACAAGAGTAAGTAAACATAGATAATCTAACTATACTTTCCCAAACCACAGCAGTCTCAATTCATCGTCTATATTGTGTTAAGTGCGTTATGACATCCTCTACACCCTGTAGCTTTATCAAAAACCTCCCAGATCTGTCAAATTCTATTAGCTGTCTGTCTAAACCCACTGATCTAGATATTCTGACCAATTGCCTGGAAGGCACTTGTCTTTACTCTACTTTAAATAAAGTGGCTCCAGCAAAACGTTAAAGAATTAGGCAGAAAAAACTAATGACTTTGACTATAGACTTTAACTGTAAAGCTCTAACTGTAGCACATTCATCCTGTCTGTCTTCACTGATTGATAATAACAAAAATAACCCAAGATTGTTTAGCACCTCTAAATTAACCAGGAGTCAATCTGCTGCTGAACCCCAGAACCGTTATGTTTTTATGAATTTCTTAAGTAATAAAATCGAAACGATTAGGTTAAAAATACAAAATGCACAGTTAACTAGCTACAATTGTCCTGCCCCATATGTCAGGCCTGGATGACAGAACCGATGCACGCTCAACCGATCAAGGTCAATGGAAAAAAGTTTAGGCCAAAGCAAAAGAAAAGGCAGAGGAGTCAAGGGGAAACACAGTCAAGGTCAATAACAAAAAGCAAAACGCCAAAGCTCAGAAATGCAATTGAGGAATTCACAAAAGCGTACGGCAAACCCAGCGGTATAAATACTGCAGTAATTTGCAAACAGGTATAGTCAGTATTTGGATGATGGAGATCGATATGCTGCTGGAGCACATGTGGTGGTGACGTCATCTACTAAAGGATTCTGGGGAACATATTTCCCAGGTGGCACGGACTCACTAGCGGAGACAGGTGGCGTGACACCGTACAGCTATTGTCGATATAGAGAACAGTATAACTGCGGAGAGGCTGGAATCTTTTACTCTACTCCAACAAATGGAGCCATTTTAAATGATTTCATCCTCAAAATCATCCACATGCATACTAGATCCAAATCTGACTAGTTTACGTCCCAAAATCTCCTGAACTAGCAGTAAACCTTCAATTAAGAAACCTAAACTTGATCCTTATGAGCTAGCAAACTACAGACCTATTTCAAATCCTCCATTTATATTAATGATTTTAGGACAAGCTGTAGCACAACAGTTACGTTCCTATCTGCACAGGAATTACATGCATGAAAAATTCCAGTCTGGATTAAGCCTCGTCATAGCACTGAGACAGCACTAATGAAAACTGTACGTGATCTTTTAGTATCTCTAACAGAGGTAACTCATCCTTACTGGTCCTACTGGATCCTAGTGCAGCACTTGACAGTACACAATAGACCACTCCATCCTACTAGACAGGCTGGAAAACCTTTAATGGAAACAGGAAAAGCTCTTTCATGGCTCAGATTTTACTTAAGTGGCTGCTATCAATTTGTAAATATAAACACAAAAGTAAAATTTGGTGTTCCACAGGGATCTGTCTAAGGACCTATATTTATTTGCAACCATTCTGTACCATAATTCAAAGACCATAATCACTAGAATAGCTTTTCTACATTTACGCAACACTGCGAAATTAAGAAATGCCCTTTTCCTAACAGGATGCAGAAAAGCTAGTTCATGCCATTATTATTTCAAGGCTGGATTATTGTAATACCCTGCTTTCTGGCTGTTCCAGCAAAACCCTTAACAAACTTCAGTTAGTCCAAACGCTGCAGCCAGAGTCCTTAACAGAACTAGAAAGTTTGATCATATCAGCCCAGTCTTATCCAACTTACACTGGTTACCAGTTAAATTCCGCACTGAGTATAAAATTCTTCTTCTGGAATATAGAGCTCTAAATGGCCTCACTCCAGAGCCTTTTCATACAAGGCCGCCCAGCGTTGAAATAACCTACCAGTCAGTGTTCAGGACTCAGACACACCCTCAGCCAAAAAGTCCAGGGCTAAAACCAACCTGTTCAGTCAAGCTTTTGGTAGTTAGTTTTTCTGCTAGACAAAAGATGAATATCTAGGGGTCCACTGACAGAGAAAAAGCTGCTTTGTAGTAGAAAGCGCTATATAAATAAATGTTGACTTGATATGACCTGATTTGACATAAGCAAAGATGGGCCTTATTGCTGTACCTGACATTCCGTCATACTTAAGTCATCCTTGGTGGAGATGACCAACGAATCCATGTGCGGAGGCACCACATTCAATGCCAAGATGAATGGTTTGTTGTCATGCATCACATATTCATAGGGCATAACATCCCTTCTGCAAAATTAGCAGGTACTACATTGGGAATATTCAAGTTTCAAGGGATGGATTATTACAGGACACCATTAGGAGCCTTTTAAATCTATGCCGAGACACTACTTCTGCATATGTAGCTCAATAAATATTACTCATATCAGTCTACATTTATTATTGTTTTTAGCGCCCAGTAAAGCATAAAACCACCATGGCCATTCTTTAGCTGACATACCAGAATTGGCACAGGTTTTTCTAGGCCTGTAAGTGTACTACCTCTGGTGGTAGTAAGTGTCTAAGTCTGTAAGAGTACTACCTCTGGTGGTAGTAAGTGTCTAAGTCTGTAAGAGTACTACCTCTGGTGGTAGTAAGTTTCTAGGTCTGTAAGAGTACTACCTCTGGTGGTAGTAAGTTTCTAGGTCTGTAAGAGTACTACCTCTGGTGGTAGTAAGTTTCTAGGCCTGTAAGAGTACTACCTCTGGTGGTAGTAAGTTTCTAGGTCTGTAAGAGTACTACCTCTGGTGGTAGTAAGTTTCTAGGCCTGTGAGTGAACTACCTCTGGTGGTAGTAAGTGTCTAGGTCTGTAAGTGTACTACCTCTGGTGGTAGTAAGTTTCTAGGTCTGTAAGTGTACTACCTCTGGTGGTAGTAAGTTTCTAGGTCTGTAAGAGTACTACCTCTGGTGGTAGTAAGTTTCTAGGCCTGTGAGTGTACTACCTCTGGTGGTAGTAAGTTTCTAGGTCTGTAAGTGTACTACCTCTGGTGGTAGTAAGTGTCTAGGTCTGTAAGTGTACTACCTCTGGTGGTAGTAAGTTTCTAGGTCTGTAAGTGTACTACCTCTGGTGGTAGTAAGTTTCTAGGTCTGTAAGTGTACTACCTCTGGTGGTAGTAAGTTTCTAGGTCTGTAAGAGTACTACCTCTGGTGGTAGTAAGTGTCTAAGTCTGTAAGAGTACTACCTCTGGTGGTAGTAAGTTTCTAGGTCTGTAAGAGTACTACCTCTGGTGGTAGTAAGTTTCTAGGCCTGTGAGTGAACTACCTCTGGTGGTAGTAAGTTTCTAGGTCTGTAAGAGTGCTACCTCTGGTGGTAGTAAGTTTCTAGGCCTGTGAGTGAACTACCTCTGGTGGTAGTAAGTTTCTAGGCCTGTAAGAGTGCTACCTCTGGTGGTAGTAAGTTTCTAGGCCTGTAACTGTACTACCTCTGGTGGTAGTACGTTTCTAGGCCTGTAAGAGTACTACCTCTGGTGGTAGTAAGTTTCTAGGTCTGTAAGTGTACTACCTCTGGTGGTAGTACGTTTCTAGGCCTGTAAGAGTACTACCTCTGGTGGTAGTAAGTTTCTAGGTCTGTAAGTGTACTACCTCTGGTGGTAGTAAGTTTCTAGGTCTGTAAGTGTACTACCTCTGGTGGTAGTAAGTTTCTAGGCCTGTGAGTGAACTACCTCTGGTGGTAGTAAGTTTCTAGGTCTGTAAGAGTGCTACCTCTGGTGGTAGTAAGTTTCTAGGCCTGTAAGAGTGCTACCTCTGGTGGTAGTAAGTTTCTAGGCCTGTAACTGTACTACCTCTGGTGGTAGTACGTTTCTAGGCCTGTAAGAGTACTACCTCTGGTGGTAGTAAGTTTCTAGGTCTGTAAGTGTACTACCTCTGGTGGTAGTAAGTTTCTAGGTCTGTAAGTGTACTACCTCTGGTGGTAGTAAGTTTCTAGGCCTGTAAGAGTACTACCTCTGGTGGTAGTAAGTTTCTAGGTCTGTAAGAGTGCTACCTCTGTTGGTAGTAAGTTTCTAGGCCTGTAACTGTACTACCTCTGGCGATAGTAAGTTTCTAGGCCTGTAAGTGTACTACCTCTGGTGGTAGTAAGTTTCTAGGCCTGTAAGAGTACTACCTCTGGTGGTAGTAAGTTTCTAGGCCTGTAACTATACTACCTCTGGTGGTAGTAAGTTTCTAGGCCTGTAAGAGTACTACCTCTGGTGGTAGTAAGTTTCTAGGTCTGTAAGTGTACTACCTCTGGTGGTAGTAAGTTTCTAGGTCTGTAAGTGTACTACCTCTGGTGGTAGTAAGTTTCTAGGCCTGTAAGTGTACTACCTCTGGTGGTAGTAAGTTTCTAGGTCTGTAAGTGTACTACCTCTGGTGGTAGTAAGTTTCTAGGCCTGTAAGTGTACTACCTCTGGTGGTAGTAAGTTTCTAGGCCTGTAAGTGTACTACCTCTGGTGGTAGTAAGTTTCTAGGCCTGTAAGTGTACTACCTCTGGTGGTAGTAAGTTTCTAGGTCTGTAAGTGTACTACCTCTGGCGGTAGTAAGTGTCAAGGCCTGTAAGTGTACTACCTCTGGTGGTAGTAAGTTTCTAGGCCTGTAAGTGGCGACAAAAAAATTTAAACATTTTTTATGGTTTGTTATATAATTTTAGCCAGTAAGATTGTTAATGGTTCAATTTAGTTCCTGCATGAAGAACAGACAAAACACCAAAACCATAAAGGGCAGGGGTGCTTAGTTGTTCCAACATGATGGGTAAAGCTATTTAAAATGCTAAAAAGGGCATAATGTTTTAGATGTCTTGTGTCTTGTGCTATGCATACATATGCTCCCTAGCTTCTCACTGAGCTGAGCTGAATATTTAAATGCAGCAGCTAGGCATACAGCACTGCAGTTCAAGCTGCTTTCATTACAGGGTACTGCAGTGAAGACTTTGCTTATGTTATAAATAAACTACAAGCCAGTGGATCACATCCCACATACCCAACATTACTGATGTTTAAATGAAACCTGTGAACTGTGCTTCAGAATAAGGACAGGAAATTAGGTGCTCAGAGCAACATGGCCGGGCATAAAACGCTGCATGAGACAATCAATGAACAATGGAAAAGCAATGGCTGTCGGCAAGCCACTACCAGTTTTGTACAAAAACACCCTAGCACTTCCTTAAGGAATGCAGAAAAAAGAGTAAATTACTAAAGATATTTTGACTTTGATGATATTAAGTTATTCATAAACCCCCTTAAACTTCTGTAAGTTAGCATCATTCTGTAAAAGTGCTACTGTTGCATAGGAACGGTTGTCTGGAAAGCGGTGTAGAGTTGGGTGTTGGCGTGTTTGAAAAAAGCCAACTAATCAGTTTTCTCAGATAAGGTAATTACTTTGGGTTAATGGGCTGAAATGCGCAAAGCTAAAAGGCTTGGTGCCTACAACGCTGCAGCATTCACTGAAGATGGAACGCAAAACCATCCTGGAACTCATTTATAATTTAATCAGGAAAACTATTAATTTCCATTCATTTGAATAAAGCACACCAGTCCCGAACGGTATAAGTGATATAATATCTGCTCATTATTCATTTTGCATACCTGTTTAAATGGCCTATTACAACATAATGAGCGCACATATTTTGTTCACGCTGATTGTCTTTTCAAGGACTTCTAATAATACTAATCGTATCGAGTTTTATCGATTGTGAGTCAGAAGTGTTGTCAGAGAGTGTATGGATAAGGAAGTTACTAGTTAAAATCTGAATGGGAATTATCAGCGATTTCAAATATTTTTTGATTTTGGATACTGGATATTATTTTCAAGGATATTGAAAAATTGAGCACAATAACAATTAAATATCATCACATTGCCCACCCCTGGCTGAGAGTTAGCCTTACCACTGTGGTTTCCTTTGTTTTGTACGCTGTTCCTGAGTGGTTAAGTAAAGCAGAGTTATAGACTATAGCTTCATCTTGTCTACATCCATGTCTTTTTTCGGAATCCCACATGCCTTAAGTATGGAAAGTAAAAATAGTATGGTTTACTATAGCTCTAATTTCAGTAAAAAAAAAAAAACTGAAAAAAACGAAATATATATATATATATAATATTTATAAAAACAGGCATTGCTTTACTGCAGTGTTGTTCATACATCCACATAACACCTACATAAGCATGTTATGACAAATTACATGTTTTGTAGCTAACATTGATCAAAATTGGCAAATCTGACCTTCTTAGCCTATATGCTATAAGCCTATATGAATGATAAAAAAATATGTAACAGTAACCTTAATGCTAATCATAATTATAATATTAGCCAAAGGAACAAATGACTTGGCTTTGTTAAGAGAAAAAGCTCTGTAAACAATGGACCTTAAAACGAGAGAAAGAGAGTACATGTTTCCATTTATGAGTTTCGTGAGTCTTAGGTAGAGAAGAGATGTAGAGTTTACTGGGGATTACATATTGTTACATACAGCACATTTCAGATTATACAAGATACGGATATAAGATGTTGACCTATATGTTCAGATACAGATGTGCTAGATCTGAAGTTCCAGTAATGTTCAGAGGGAGTCTGTACCAAGGTGTGGATGGCAGATGTGTTGTGGATTATCCATGGAGTTACGGTTTCCTACTTCTCTCCCGCCAAATCAGGACCAGGAAATAACGGAGATAGGACTGCAATGCAGTGGCTAGCAGCAGCTAACCGGCTAATAACTACAAAGACAACAGAATATATTTAATTTTGTCTGTTCGTAAGTGTTCCCTGTCGAACACTACCATTGTGGAAATGCCACTGGAATGGATACCCTCTCTGTGATCCTCTTACAGACCCCTCTATCCTCTTACTGCCATTTGGTCCTACATTGAAAAAAGTGTCCTTACTTCGTGAATGTTTAAAGTGCTATGATATGATTTTGAAGACTCTAGGACGTGGTATTGCATATGCTGTAACTGAAAGAATATTTTGGGGTTGTTTCTCACGACCTGTAAGACACACACACACACACACACACACATATGCACCGCAAATGCTAACCCATTTCAATAACTGTATCCCTCAACGCTTTCATTCACACTCATTGACTCACTCTGTATCTACAGAAACATGCTTGGCTCCAGTTCTTTGATGTGCCTCGCCCTGGGCTTTCTTTTCTCTTTTTCAGAAATCCTCCATTTTGTGGAAGCGATCCAATTTTCCTCAGGGGTCGTGTTAAACTTGAACCCTGCCGAATGTTCTGAGAATCCCAGTGCAGCAATACTGGCCCCTTTCTTTCCATTATTTCCACAACCCTCAACTCTCGAAATGTTCCAGACCGCTCTTCTGCCCTATGGTCTCTTTCCTGACTATAACAACTGCCTCAAATGGCCTTTCAAAGTCAGCGCTAAGCAAGGACACTTTGAACATCAAAAAGCCAGCTCGCCAAATCCATTTTTCTGGCACTTTAGGGAAGCACAAGGTCTTTAGAGATCAGACTGCAGCCGGTCATGATCCAAGACAAGCCACTCTGGCTAATGACACGTGTTTACAACCATGCTGAGGTCTTGCAGTGATGATGCTTGTCCTGTTTAATATCTGTTCATACTAGCTACAGGTCAAGGCACATTCAGAAACTGAGTTGATGTGGCATACTTCCAACCTCTTCCGAAGAGATATATTCTCTAGGACTTGTACACACATCTCTGTGTAACTAGGACTGCAACAATTATTTTACAGGGTTCTACAAATTCGATAATTACAATATTTGCCCACATTTGTATAACTGAGAAGGTTATCACTTTTATGAAACAGCATATCTGTGTCAAAACACACGTCTGTTTAGTGGTAGAAACACATAGGTGTCAGCTCTACACACCAGGTTCACTGGAGATTGGGATTTAGCACAGTTAGAGTTATATTCCTAACTATCTGACTCAAGCCAATAGTAGCTGCCTTGAATATGATAATAAGCATCAGTTATGCTGTTCATTATACTGAAGTCTAACAAGCAAACTTCATTAAAAATCAAAATAAATAATAGCAAAGTATTCATTAATGGTTATTATTATGGTTATTATTATTATTTTTAGTAGTAGTAGTAAGTATTATTATATTGTTGTTGTTGTTAGTGTTGCATAATTGTTCATAGTAACATTAAAATCCCTGTCAGAAAGAAGTAGCAATACAGAGAAGAAAAAACATGCCAAAATATGATGAGTGTATGGCTGGGCGGTATATCAAATGTCTAATGAGGTACCAAAAACTAGCCATACTGCACAGGTCCAGCCAAAACGATGACATGACATTTGCATTAACATGAAAATAAACCGGAGATTAAGAGCACTGTGATCGTGCAAGCTTCTGTTTTGTTCAGAAAGCCGTCAGGTCTCATTTTTAGTTTCTATTTCCACCAACACTTTAGCTGCTGTGTAAGCTAATGTGTTAGCTGTGCTAGTGTTAATAAACAGCCACGTGCTCAGCTCTGACTCCTCATTACTCACCACCTTCACTGTCATATTTTATCTGAGCAGTTTTCATTAACTTTTTATCAACATCATTAGCATGGGGAAAAGTGCAGTGATCATCACATCCCTATAATATAGTCCCTGTAGAAACAACAGAACAAGAAGGCTTTGAGAAAAGTTGCCCAATTACAACTATTTATTCTATAGTTTTTTATTACATGTTGAAGGAAGCCCTGTCACTGCATTTATGTGATGCAGTAGCATTACATGCGCAGATCTGAAAGCAAGGTCTAACTCAAAATTTAGGTCTCACATGTGAAATCAACTGATTACTAATAAAGGCAGTATGACAACAGCAGTTAATTCAGATACATGCTCAGAAGACAAATCTTTCCCAACATTTTGTGTTGCAAATGTTAGATTCATCCACTCATTGTGGTCCAGACCGTAACCCTCATTACAAAACCTTCTTTGATGAATCGTATGCGACTGCACATTTTTTACCAAATCCCCAAAACTTACATGGTGCAGTTTAACAACATAGTAAATGTCCATAGTAAAAACAACAAACAAAATAATATAAAAGCAGAAATAGGAATACATATTTCCCCCATTCAGTGAAATATTAAACAAACTCAATTTTCAATAGATTATTAGAAAATAAAAATAGCCCTAGAATACAAAGAAATGTGTGGAGAGAAAACACAATAACAAATAACGCCATTAATCATGCATCCCCACTTTCTGTCCTAACTGCAGTGAGTATGTACTATAGGACGTACTGGTGCTTCTACAACATTGCCCCACAATGTGTTGAATTTAACCACTATTCTCTTTATCATCCTCTGTAGCCAATTCAGCATCCCTGAATCCCTCACTGCAGTAGAAGATCACTCTCACTGCACATGGTGAATGCATCAGAACTGGCACACAGATCAAGCAGAGCAAAAGTTGGTCTAATCCCTCTGTGGAGCGTGGAGTTTGAATAACCTTTATGTGTGAGCCTTTGAGTTTACCAGAAGGGTATGTGCACAAAGCAGGATTCTTCAGTGTACATTAAACCTAGTAGAGAGTGGCCTCATTTATCCAACCCAACACGGGCCATAAAATCAAACTTGTCTCATGAATAATCTTGTTTTCCCTAAATGGAAGCAGTTTTCTGTCAGCAGTTGGAATTGATTAATGACAAAGTTGAAAAATTAAACACCTTTAGAAAGAATTGGTGGTGATATACATAATTATGTATGTCAAAAAGGGAAAACTATTATTATGTAAACACTGGTGGCAAGCGTTACATGTCTGTGTTTAATCTAGAACCACCAAAAACTGGCCATCAATGTAAAATAATCCCAGAAGTCCACTTGAGGCAAATAGAATTATTGTAGTTTACGTTTTATGACAAGTGTATTTAGACAGTTTTGGCCTGGACTGAAGGCTTTGCTCTGAGCATCACAGTTTGCGACTGTCTTACTGGGATATTCCAAGAACTGAGACTAACCAATCATGACAATCTGTGATCTACAAACAGAGCTGAGCACTACTGACCTTTCCAGACACACCATACATCAGACACATTATGTGTGTGTGCGCATTAGTTTTACTTCATCACTGAGGTGCGATGACCATTGATTTCCTGTGTGCTCATCATGATATTGAACACTGAATAAGTGCATATAATAAAAATAAAATACACTGAATAAGAAATTTCACAAATGTACATGCACTTTTTTGTTAGTTTCCCAGTGCAGTTAAACAAATGAAATCAGGACTATGGTAGATACATAGAAATATGTACTTTGATAGGAGTACTTTTCTTTCCAGTCCTTCATGTAAATCCTTAGGTACAACAGCTGACCTGCCACTAAACTTCATCAGAGATTCAAAGTCAATAGCAAATCTCCCAAACTGTGTGTGCAATTCATCACCAAAAGAATAGTGCACCAAGAAAGACTCAAACCACTGGCATGAAATTTGGTGGGAAGGTTTGACAGTGTAAGACATGCGAAAAATTCAAGTTTCATGGTTTGTTATGCATTTGACGTGAGCAAGGACAGGTCTTATCGCTTTACCTCATTAATCGAAAGTCCCAAAGTGTCCTGTTACTGCGAGCACCATTGGCTACATGCATGCAGAGCATTACAATGACTGCCCCTAACACCACGTCAACGTCGCCTAAGACTGCAAATGTGTCGTGCCAGACTGTTACGGACTGACTCAGAATGGCAGTTGTATGTCCAGAGGGCCTGGTGTGTCACTCCACCACTATAGCTAAATCTGCAGGAAGAATATTCAAGCTGCAAATACTAACATGTCCCTACTAACCACACGCTTACAAGCAACCAGACCACATAAGGAACAGGTGTTAAATTAGTACTCTGGGGAGGACGAATGGGAAAACGGCATGTGGTTGGGCAATGGCGGACATGTGACTATGACGTTATCAGGTGGTGGGTTCTGGGTGATGGGAGTTCAGAGGCAGGGGGGAAACCCGGAAGCGTGGGATAGGATTGTTTTGCAAATGTGGCTGCACTTGTTTAAGTGTGTTTGGTCTTATGTAAAGGTGTACATTCCCATAACACAGTGTGTTTTGCATATGTGAAAAACTCCTTGGGAAAAAAATTACGTCTCTGCTCTGGCACATCAGGCTCTTTTCAAATAGACCCAAAGTACACTGCTTACACAAGCGCTACCCACGATTAAGTCCCAGTTCCCAGATCCCAGTTTTTTTTCCAATTAGTGGACATTAGTGGACAAGTTATCCACAGGACATGCTTTACAGTTACATGCTAGTGGTAAAACAAAATCATTGACCCAAATTGAAAACTGAAAGAGTTCTTTTGCATATGATTTGGCATTTCATTTATTTTTAAAGTTATGTAGTTATGCTGGCACTACATAGCTTGCCTAAAGTTGAAAGCTATTTAGCTTTTTAAATGGCTTGTTAAATGCATTGCTTCATAGTTTCAAAAAGGTGTATAGACCAAAACTATTTTTTTTTTTTTGTAAAGCACATTTGAAACAAAACAAAATTTAACCACTTTTTGGATATAAATGATTAACGAATAAACTGTTAGCAAACAAACATTTAGCCAGTCAATGCTTGTTTAAAAAATAACTTTTTATCAAATTTAAATTTTACTTTCTACTTGGCCCAGGGCATATGCCTACTAAAACGGGCATATATAATAATAGTGCTGCTCAGGGTCATACTTCAAGACAATCTACAAAGATGTATTAAATTGAAATTTTCTTTAGTGAAATCATCAACAGGCATGCTCTATTATGTTCACTGTTAGGCTGATCACACTCAGCTTTATGGAAGTATAAATACATTTTTTTAAATTAAAGTTTTACTATTGTGACTGCTTGTTTATTGAAATTCTAACGATCTAGTGGCACTTTCAACATATTTAAAGCTGTACCGTTCAAGTTCTTCTAGAAAAAAATCAGCTCCGGGTTTCCAGGAGTTGCACTTGCCAACAATTCCTCTTTAAGGTCCTCCGTTTGACCTGCAAGGCCTTAAATCATGTTATGTCCACTATATAGCTGAGTGCCATCTCCTCGTTCTCCTGTCTGCACTCTAGTTATCTACTGACACTGGCCTTTTGATGTTCCCTACCTTTAAACTGTCCAGATTTGGGGCAGATATTTACTGTAATGGCCTGTAAATGTCTGCGCCTGCACTTCCTCTATCAAAGACCAAATAAAACCTTTTCTTTTGTTCCAGTTCTTTCACTTTTCTACCTTCTCCCAATGTCTCCAGCTGTCATAAATCTTTTCTACATATTTCTACATATGTTTATATACACTAGATTTATGTATGCGCATAAACAATTCTTTATGCAATATTTTCCAACTCTAGAACATGTACACCAGAGTGTTCACCCCAATTTAGTCATCTCTAGTCCCATCCACCAGCTATATTCTCCAATTGCTTCACACTACCAGTAGTACAATGTTAAGGGCTAGCACATGCTTCTTCCAAGTGAGGTGAAGCCAGTCACTGCATGCTTTCAAATGCCACTGAACATCCTACCGCACTTGGTGGAGAGCATTATCTGCCAATTCTGTTACATTGCCTACCCTGCCCTCCCGAGAAAGAGAGGCCATTTGTGCTATCTCAAACTCCCAGCCACGGACTGCTGTTGCATTGCTGGGGATTGAATTGACTGCACAGTGTATCTGATGAAAACAGCATCATACGCTGCCTCTAGTACAGACCACAAAACACGGTTAACTTTAATACATGAAAAAACACTAAAATTATGCATTGTAACAATTGGAGAGCCTGCAGCACGTATTTCAGCCCACTGAAGACCTCTGAACGGTAATACAGCCCTGCCTTGCCTATCGCTATTCGGAAAAGAGAAGTAAACCTTCACTGAACCAGGAACTAGGCTACAGGCATCAGCAGCGGAATGTCCAGCACAAAGAACGAGTTGATCCATGAACTCATATGAACCCTATCTGCAGTCAGCACGGAGTAAAACCCCAAATCCCCTCCTGAGAGATCATCACATCCCCTTTATATGCACTGCTTAAACGCTTTTCACTCCCACTCACCTGCGTTACTTTATGCGTTTGTGCATTCTTCTTTTCTTCACGTCATCATTCTTTTCCCTTGAGCAGAAAGGTGCTTTACTAGGAAAAGAGAAAACAGAAAAATACAAACTATTAGACCTTTCATAAATTGGACGTCTAGAAGAAAGTTTAACCCTAATGCTTTATAATGCAGGTGGGAAAAAGTGTACATGTGCTTTTCATTGGTGACTACATTGATTATACACTTATCATCGAAAAATAACTAGCACCCAGAACAAAGCACTTAATAGGAATGGAACATGGAGGGTTGGCATCATGAGACATGCATATAATTAATAATTAATCATGCTTGGTTTAAAAGCCATGATTGCGGACATTCAGCAAGCAATGATGCCCTTCATGATGACTCATCCTCATGCCAGAACCGCAAAATCTGCAGGCACGGTGTGAGAATATTCAAGCTGCATGGGATGGATTATCGCAGGACACCATTAGGGACCACTATAACTCCATGCTGAGACGCCTGACACCATACTGTGAGGCACCTCTGTATGTGTAGCTTAATCATATTGCCCATGTCAGTCTAAATTCATCATCATTTATTGTTCCTGGTAACCTTTATTAATTTTTTTACGAACAAAACTCCACTCTGCCACTTCCTTCTGGGTGAAACAAGTATTTCTTCAAATTACTTCCAATGAAATGTATTTATATAGCGCTTTTTACAACTAATGTTGTCTCAGCTTCACAGAAAATGGATTTTCATATTGTTTAAGTGACAAAGTTCAAGGGAGTAAACTAATAATTGTTCACGGTTACAAAACTGGAACCATGTCTGCCCGGTGCCGACAAGCAGAAGGAAGAATAAACAAGAAAATGCAAGATAAAAGATACATGAGGCTGGACTTATCCCTAAACCATCCCTTACTAGAGTCATTATCCTTTATATCGCAGAAGGTATACCACACACCAAATAAATTCCAAAGTCTTTCCAGCAATATCACTCACTCGTACTAAAGAGGTCTCTCAACAGCAGAAGTAACTACATCTGTGCTAATTATTTCACACTGGATTATTCTTGGTTGTGTGTGAACAAAAGACACAAAGAGAAAGAGCTAGAGAGAGAGGGTGAGAAAGAGAAGGAGAACGAGAGGGAGAGAGAGAGTAGACGCAGACACAGAACACTTGTTTGTCTGTGGCTCAGATCTGCCTGAAGAAAATCAAAGCAGCAAACTGACAGTTTGGCTTCCAAACACACTTTGCCAGGGAATGGGAAGAGGGACACAAAGATAAAAGAGAGACATCAGCACAACAGAGCCAGAGAGAGAGAGAGGCAGATAGACAAGCCTTAGCACAAGAGAGAAAGAGGCAAAAAGAGAAAGACACAAAAAGAGTAAGTCAGAAAAAGATAGAATAAGAGAAAAAGAGAGAGGCAGAGACAAACACCAGCTCCCTTTCTTTCTAGCATTTGTTGCGTCATCTGAGAATTTTAGCCTGATTATAAAGTCTGTGTTAAAAGGCAATACGAGCTTTTAACGCTCCTGCTGTAGATTTGAAAAAATAAACAATATGGATATATAAGCCAATAAACATAATTCATGGAAAATATATTAATAACTAGAATAAAAACAGAAGAAAATACATTTGTGTTAAAAAAATCTTCCTAGGAGAGCACAGAAACCCTTCCGTCCACATGCAGAGCAGAATACAGGGGGTGTTGTGCAGACACTGGCCTGCACAAGACTGGTGAAACACCAGTAATCACTCTTTCAGGGCATCACAGATCCAGTGCAGCAGACTTCCTGACAATCCTAACAACGCGTAAAATACATACAGCCATATAAGTGGACTCCTTTACAGGAGAGGGCAACAACATTCTCTAGAGGTTTTATTGAAAGAAGGGCCAAACGCTGATGTCACCTACACCCAGAAACATGTTTAGTCCACGTCATATCGAACACATTATTAGGCATACTTCAGTCACAGATGACAAATCTTTTGTCCAGTGAGCTTATATTTAATCACTTTACTTTTGGAACTCTTTTGATGCAAGTTGATCTCACATGGAATCTCATCTGGCCGATTTTCTAAAACAAGGCACGTTTGTATAGGACTGCATAGCGAGTGAATATTCAAATGTTAAAGATAAATATATAATAACTATGTAAATGTGTTTATTCTAGAAGATGCCTCCGTCTCTAGGTGACAGTCTCAGCAGATGGTGAGAGTAGGGATCATGCTGGCGGGGGGCCAGGTTGGATGGGGGCTAAGAGGGGGGTCATGAGTACTCCACAGGGGGGCCCATGTGTTTAGCAGAATGATAAGACTAATATGACAAGGTCAGAGGAAGCAGAAGGAAGTTACCTGTGGAGCATCTGCACTTTGGATGTGTGAAGGTGCAATATCACCTATATTTAATCTCGTCCTTTCTTACTTCTTCTAAACCTTCTGTGCTTCCCACTTTGTTCCTCTCTCTCCAACCACACGGTACGGCTCTCACTTACTATCTCTCTATCCCTCTCACTCTCTCATGGCTGTGGGAGTTTTCAATCTCACACTGTGCAGGGACCTATCACATATACATTACACACGCCATGGGTTCACGTCTTCTGTAAATATGCTGCAGGTCTACATCAACAACTTCCTGTAAACATCAGCAGCTCGGAGATGTACGCATGGGCAGACATCTATGTGTATTTATAATGCTATCGTTCATTCTGGCTGATCCATTTGTCACATAAAAGGGCTCTGGAGGCGGAAAGTCTACATAAGAAACACATTTCAACTGGATTTTAGCCCACGGCAGAAGACTCTGTAGCAAGTTAGAAAATAGCCATGTTCAAATACACAGTGACGGCTTTCCTTGTATCAAAGGTCCAATGTGATTAACAGTGTGACAATAGCTGTTAATGTACACATATTTTTATATACACATTCAAAGGCAATAGAAAGCTTTTTTTTGTCACAAGGACAGGCACATATCTTCTATGCAGACATCAGAGAACAATTGAAAATGCTGGATAAATACATTCTGTGACACATTTCAGGTAAAACTGGAGCTAACTTTAATCTGCATGAATATTCTAAATTCCAGTATTATTTCACCTTCGAAGTCTAGGAGACTAGAGTCCAGGGGGAGTCCAGGGGGTGTTGGAAAAGTCACTACGCAGGCATGTTACTGTATGAGAGGTAGAAGCTGCCTATTATATAATTACTAATGAGGTGTTGCTTTCCTTTTCCTAATACACAGTATAGTGTGTGATGCAAAGCCATCCAAATTGCGGCTTTCAGCAATAAACCACACAGGAGCAGGAGACATTAATAATCTTACAGTCCAAAACCTCTGTGTATGTGGGGACAGTTTTTCACTTGATTATTATAAGGATGGTCCCAAGTGGGATATTCTAAAATGTACAGCTGTACCAAGTAAATCTGACAGGGTAAGTGTTGTTTACTTTTCTCTGTCTTTGTTGTGCTCACTTACTGTCGTGCCAGTGGTTCTGGGGAGTAACTGGTGGGTCTGCAATCCAGTGCCGCATGTCTTCCTGTGCAGGTACTCAAGTGTATGGTTGTGGCTCGTTTATGTAGAAAATGTGGTCCTTAAATGTCATGTTGCTGAGTACAGTCGCATATTAATACAAGTTAACCCACAGTGGTGCCTGTGCTGTGATATCCTTTACCAAATATTTTTCACCTTGCGCCCTATGATGCCAAATTATGCTTAGGGAAGAAGTTATTCGATGGCTCGATGGCCATCTTTGCAACACGGACAAGCAATTATTTCCAGTGATACAAGACCAGAATCCTATCTCTTTGAATAGAGGGAAAACCAAACACTAAAAACTGAAGATCAAATTACAATTCCAAAAATCTTTTTGAAGCTACTGATAAAATCAGACAAAAATGATATATTTTGTACATTAATGTTAGAATGTGAGAACAGAATCCTTCTCTGCCGGCCGTGTAACCAGCAAGATCAAAGGCTAGATTTGGATGTGGATTTGGATGTGGTTTGAGAGGCGTGTCTGCCAGGGATGGGAATCTTGTTTTGTCCTTGCCACTGTCACCATGGGCTTTCTCGCTGCGGGGCTGGACCTGGATTTTCTGTAAGGTTCCTTTGCGACCACACAATATTGTTTAGCCTGTTTGTCTGCTGCCTGGTTTCAGTCCTGGTTTGTCAGTGGGCCAAGACCAGGCAGCAGACAAACAGGCTAAACCAACTGTCTGCTAGCCACCTGGAGATGCCACATAGGATCCATGATACAGGACTGTGTCTGTTCCCCAAATCAAACTAAATTTTAGAAAACAGTGAAAAGTTAGTCTTAAGAACCTAATTAATATCAGCCCAGTTCAATCAGTTCACCATGACGATATTAAAACTAGATCTGCTCAACATCAGATCACTTACATCTAAGGCTGTCCTTATCAATGAACTCATTACGGATCATAATTTTGATGCACTGTCTCACAGAAACGTGGATTAGACCTGAAGAGTATTTAGCCTTAAATAAAGCCACACAGACAGGATACAGTTATGTACACCGTCCTCGGTAAAACGGCCGAGGTGGAGGTGTAGGAACCATTTACTCCAGTTCTTTAGGAAAAAAACAGAAAGCAGGCTGCACATTCTCTTCTTTCGAAATTCTGTTTCTCAGTATGAGTGATCAAAGAACGGAAAAACACGTTTTCACTAATCACAATCTACAGGCCACCAGGGCCCTATTCTGAATTCTTACAGGAATTTGCTGACTTTTTATCAAGCCTAGTAGCAATTTCAAATAAAGTAATAACTGAGACTTTAATATCCATCAAGACAAACCACAGGACCCACTTAGTAAGGCATTTTTATCCATCTAAGACTCATTCAGTATCACTCAGAATATAATGGGAACAACTCATTACTGTAGCCACACTCTGGATTTAATTTTAACCTACGGAGTGAAAATAGATTATCTAACTATTATTCCTCAGATCAGAGCAGTCTCAGATCATTATCTAATCTCATACGAAATCAGCTTTAGTCATTCTATAGGGTTATCCACACAATACTGTGTTAGGCCTGTTATGACATCCTCTACACCTCGCACCTTTATCAAAAACCTCCCAGATCTGTCCGATTCTATTAGCTGTCTGTCTGAACCCACTGATCTAGATACTCAGACACTTCTCACTCTACTTTAAATCAGGTGGCTCCATTAAAATGTAAAAGAATTAGGCAGAAGAAACTTACTCCATGGTATAATGATCACACTCGAGCTCTTAAACAGACTGTCAGACAACTAGAGCATAAATGGTGCCTCACTAAACTTGAACTATTCCAGTCTGCCTGGAAGGAGAGCCTCACAGACTATAGAAAAGTTCTAACTGTAGCACGAGCATCTTATCTGTCTTCACTGATTGATAATAACAAAAATAATCCAAGATTATCATTTAGCACAATCTCTAAATTAACCAAGAGTCAATCTGCGACTGAACCCCAGATACCGTTAACATACAGTAGCAATGTCTTTATGAATTTCTTCAATAAAAAAATTTAAATGATTAGGCTAAAAACACAAAATGCACAGTTAACAGCTACAAGTGTACTGCCCTGTACAGCTAATGCCGATCTAGAACACAGTAGAACTCCTGTGGAGAGGCTGGAATCTTTTACTCTACTCCATTCAAATCAAACAAATCATTTCATCCTCGAAATACTACTAGATCCAGTTCTGACTAGTTTACTCAGGAAAGTTCTGTCAGATATAACCAAGCCTCTTCTGTCAATAATAAGAATGTCAGTCTCCAGATCCCAACCAAGACCCAGGCTGCACTGTACTGGAGGAGTATCTGAGCCTAAGTCTCTCAGGTCATCAGCACAATCTTCAGGTGGAAACGCATACATACCCTCTTTAGAGTTAAAGGCCATTTTGTGCAGTCGCAGGTTGGCATTGACACGAATGATCTGCGTCCTTTTGAGCAGACTGATTAGGCCTTCAGCAGTAGGAAGTGACTTAAGACCATCGTCAACATGAAAGTCACGGGTAACAAACTGCTCCACCTCAGGGTCGTAATGCGGTTTTCCCTGCTTCACAGACTGCCTGAGGCAGGGAAAGGCGACTGCTGGACTGGGACTATTACCAAAGACATGCACATTCGGTACTCAGTAACATCTTGAGCAGGATCATTGTTTTGAAACACAGGAAATGTAAGAAGTTCCTGTCTTGTTCCCTCACACGGAAGAAGTAGCATCTGCTAAATGTCTGCTGTCGCAGTTATGGCCTCTCTCCAGGATCTAATAAGGACTCCCAAAAGCGTGTTATTGAGGTCAGGCCCTGTCAAGACAACGTCCCTGAGAGACGCCCCGCAATACTGAGCACTGGAATCAAACACAACACGGATTTTACCAGGCTTGTTTGGATGGTACACACCAAAGATGGGAAGATACCATCGTTCCTCCTTTTCCTTGAGTGGAGGGGCAACTTCAGCATGTCCATTCTCTAATATCTTCTCCATGAATGAGAAAAAGTGTTGTGTCATTTCTGGTTTCCTTACAAGGCTTCATTTGAGGGAGGAGAAACGGTTAAGAGACCTGTTATCAGGAAGCCCCTGCCTTAGATGTAAGTTCTGTTCTATTATTGCCATGAAAGTGAGGTCATCGACGGATGAAGCCATCTTGTTATCATCACCCGTCAGCTGGAACACCTTGCAACCTTAACCAGTTTCTTCTCCATGACAGGTGGGTGTTTCTCTAAAGCCTGGGGGAATGGATTCTGATGGTTTAAAGCCATATTTCTCCTTCACATTAAGAATACTAGGCCATGGTTTGAAGAGTGTTGGATGATTTTGTTCTAGGGCATTGGTGAAGAGAGTGTTTACACACAATGGCTTGTGAGATTTCCCCAGACAGACATTACCCATAAACACCCACCCCATATCGAGGCGTCAAGTGAACCATTGACATGCTTACAAACCTTGAGGAGGCCGATGACATCGCAACTAAGTAGAAGCATGATGGGAACATTGGGCATAAATTCTGGAATGAGTTGAGCTACTGGGTTCAGGTGCGGATAGAAGGAGGCAGCACTGGGTGTTGAAATTCTCCATTGTCTGGTATCTCATTGCATTCCAACAGTCTTGGTAGGAGCTGAACAGTTTCACCATCTAGTGGCTATGTAGAAGCCTATGGTTGTCCTGCCTACATGCTCACTCACACCGGAGCAGGTTTTCAGAGTGTATGATGAAGTAGGGCCTTGGACGTTGAAGGTGTCAAAGAAGCCAGAGCGGGCCAAAGAGCTATTGCTTTGTTCATCCCAGATAATACACTTTCATTGCCTGGTCACAGCATCCTTTAGGATAAACTTTGGCTAAGAGAATCTTTGAGCAAGACCTGTCTATGAGATCTCCTCCCCAAACTTGTGTGCACTGATTAGAGATCTCTGGTGTTTGCATGGAGTCTTGCTTCCTGCCATGCTCTGAAGAGGGGCTTGTATCTTTGACCTATGGTGGTGGCCCTGGATGGAGAGCAGAGAGGCGCAAGCAACTATCACATTCAGTGCATTAACACTGTTTGGCGGTGTGTGATGTGGAGATGCAACATTTAAAACAAATACCATTCTCTTTAAGGAAGTCCTTGCGCTCCTCTGTGGATTTCGCCCGAAAATGCACGACATTTCTGCAGAGAATGTGGCTTATTGTGGACATGGCATTTCTTCTCAGGATGATCCAGCTTTTTTCTGTATCTGTCGTGGTGGTCTGGGCAAGCAGCTGGTGACACCTCTATTTTGTTTACAGAAACTTCCATCTATCTGCCAGGCTTCCATCTATTATCTATTTTACTGGAATCTGTTTGACCTGTGAGTAAGAAACTGTGGTCATTTCTAATCCATGATTGCTGCTGAAGGAAATCAACGAAGACGGAAAAAAGAGGAAATATTTGTTTTATGTTTGATGTTGTTGTTTCAACTGGATCCGAGGTAGCCACTCTTCTTGTAGGCCATATGGTAGCTTTTGAACTATGGGGTTGACAGCTCTAGCTGTGTCAAGATAGGAAAGGCCAAGAAGATCTCCATCTATTTTGTCTGCTTCCAACTCCAGAAACTATCTAGTTTCTGAAACAAAGCCTTCTCAATTACTTCTGCTGAGCCATAGCATCCAGTCGGCTCCATATCATCTTTAATCCCTTTGCTGGCTGGTTTATATGGATGGATCTCATTCGCTTAGCATGCACAGCAGACTTCTTCCCCAGCCAATTGACAAGAAGATCCATTTCTTCATTGTGTGTCAGATCTAAAGCTCTTACTACATTCAGGAAAGTACGTCTCTAAGCCTTGTAGCTCTCTGGCTGGTCATTAAATTGGAGCAGGCCACTTGTAACAAGTTCACGTTGTGCTAAAAATCTCACAAAGTCTGTTATATGAGAATCAGTCGCGCGAGTGGACTGCAGCGTATAACTGTGAGGTTGAAAGGGCATAGCACCGGCGTTACTATGAGCAAAATGATGGTTTGGTTGGCCTTGTGGAGAGGATGGCAGATGCAGTAAGTATTTGCAGCAAGGGGGGATGCTTTCTGTATTGAGACATGGATTGCATATAGACGTATTCCTAGGTAGCTCTGTGTATGACCACTTTTCCTTGCCTGGAAAGGGTGAATCCTCCTTTTTGGATGAACACAGATGAAAGCAGATTGTAAAGAAGTCCATCAGCATGTTAGCTCTATATACAATGAACCCACTTCCTGGTTCTTTTTTTAACTTCCTGCTGGGAATGTTGGTGCTGTTGTCCCGCTGCTCTTCATGTTCACTCAGGTTTATTGATGGCAGTGCAGAGGGCCGTTGACTTCTCAGGGAGCCCTCATGTCTTTGTGACCTGCCTGCTCTCCCTTTTGGGCCTGCCGGAGTCACTGCTGCAATCTGTTAACACCACATAGTGTGTTCACATCTTCTGTCAGAGCTAACAGTCGGTCTGTTCTCTTTCTGAGCTGAACTGCTACCCATCCTGTGTGATCTGCTTTGTCTGGGTGCCACTGCTTGCTTTTAAAAACCACAGCACTCCTGGCTGTCCTGCACTGTGGAAGCTTGGCCTGCGTCCTGCTGACCCATCTGATGACCCAGCTACTCAACTACAGACTAATCAGACATTTATTATTCTACCTTACAAACACTGAACCAAACACTGAACACTCCTTTCTTTTGTCTAGTTATCTGGTATTGAGCGGAGAAGGAGTCCCCTTTTGAGTCTTGGTTCCTCTCAAGGTTTCTTCCTTTTGAACAAAGAGAGTTTTTCCTTTCCTCTGTCGCCCTTGGCTTGCTCACTGGGGGCTCGGACACCAAATTCTTTGTAAAGCTGCTTTGTGACAACATCTGTGGTCAAAAGTGCTATATAAATAAATGTTGGCTTGAATTGACTTGACATTTGCTGTAAATGCTAATATATAAATGAACCTTGACTTGACTTGTCTGTAAAACTTGGGTATGACTGTGTTGTTTAAAAAACAACAATTGTATTACAACAAAAAAGTTGTCAACGATATTTTATGGACACAGGTCTTTGACAAGAAGTACTTGATGCATTGTGTATTTTTTTTGGATCGAAGAAGCAAAAGTCAAACTTCTCATTCCACCTTAAATAGCAGAAAATAAGATGGTGAATAAAAAACCAAATTCAATCCTGTTTGCAGCGCTTGCCTCTGATTCAGTTTTACTTCAAATTTAAGGACTGATTCGCATTTGCAGTTTATTGTCACGTCCTGTCTTGTCTTGCCCCTGTTTGTCTCCATTTTCTCTGTTTTCTTGTTTCTGTTTGTTTGGTTATTGTTCCTCCTGTCTCCGCCCTCTTGTCAGGTACTTAGTGTATGCAGACTCTCATGTAAAAATCCTCTACTCAGTCATTCATATGCACCAGCACCTCATGAATCAAGCATGGTTATGCAAAAAACCCAAAATGTAAGGAGCCTATGCAAAACAAGATGGAGTAAGAAAAATAAAATTACCAGCAAATAAAAACATTTCTGTAAAATCTACTTGTATTATCATTGTACAAATTAAAGCAGAAACTTCTAGTTCCACCAAAAACTGTTATTAAACAAGAAAAAATGCAATATATTGGAATAATGAAAGCAGCCGATTTTTAGCTAAATATTCAAGTAAATATTTCGTTTCAGGTAAAGGTAAAGATATAACCTTTTACTTCTTGTTTTTTCAGCTTTATTGATTTGTGATAACCCCACAGTTTTATGTTCAGTAGCTTTGGCAATAAGACTACTGTTTGTGAGCACTTAAGACAAATCATACCATGAATAAATAATAATTTTGTAAAATGCCGTCCAATTAAATGAATTGTTCCACTAAACTAAGTTACCTGTATTTATTTAAACTGTATCCACTGACACCAATTTACAGTCCTAATGTAAAAAGGCAATAAAATGGAAAGCTGTATTTACATTGCCATACCAGAATAATTCAGGACATAAACATACTGACATACTGTAAACCTCAAACACTGCTGTCTCCTCCTTCAAATACAAAACCTGCGTTTGTAAAAGAGGACAGAAGAACAAGCTGTTTCCAACATCCATGACTGTTACATAACAATCCCGACTGAAAAACAACACCCCCCCATAATTCGCACATACCAGCTCAAGTTCCAGCCCAGCAGGAAGCACTGACAACAGATTAGGAGCAATATCATGTTATACGTACAGAACTCTACCTCTCCAGGCTGTGAAGAGAATGTCAGCCAATTTCCAATTATCTGTCTATAAGCACGGACGATGTTCATCTCTGAATTAGGGTAAACTAGGGTAGGTGACTTTCAATTTGCCAGCTTTTTAATCAAATGTTCTTTTCCACCTTAAATGTTACAGCTTGTACATGGACCAGCAGGTTAAGCAGAAACATATTCTCTAGTCTATATTTAACTAGTATGTTGACCCGTTTCTCAGAATTCTGAATCGGCATTTCCACTTCCTTTAATAGCAGCCAAAAAATAGAAGCCATGTTGTGTGATTTTATTTACTGTTTGCTGGTTAAAGCAGATCATCATAAACTGAAAGCCTCATAGTGAGTAACAACTTTAATTTACTTTGTGTTGTCGAGGTCCATTTTATTTTCTGCGTTTGTTTAAACATGTTGCTTCTAAACCAGCCAATCAGAGCACAGCTCATCAAAATATTTATGAGTACACCATAAAAGACAAAACAGCTTGTGCAGAAAGCCAAATCAAAAGGTTGTAAAAGGTATGTAAAACTGCATCTGGACATTTTTCACCTCAACTGAAGTCTGTAACGAATGGAAGTATGGTGTTAGGTGGGTGCTCTCGTAGAGAGGTGGTTACTTGGCTTCCATGAAGAGACACGCAGGGAACACGTCGTGAAGGGGTTTCGGAGCCAGTTTAGTGAACAGTGAGAGCACCGAGACTTCACTCGTCACAAGTTCCCAGATAACACCTGTTGGAGAACCCAGGCTACAACCTAGTACAGTTCACCACACGCACATTCTCTCCCGCGCTTTCCTCCACACTCTCCATTATTCGCTCCGGCTTCACCGTACACATGCACACTGCACCTGCCTTAAAGTGACCGTTACAAGTCTCATACTGTCTATGTAGACACCAGAGAGCAATGCTCAATGCTTTGACTTCGGGGGAAAAAAAGTCTCAACATTCGAAACAGCACCAGGCAAAATGGCTTCAGAGAACACGGAAGAAGACACAAGGCTAAGCTACGGCTACAAACTCAAAGATGTAAAAGTTTCAATTCTGTTTTTTCTTACTAGATTTGGTAAAGTTCTGTGGCCCGTTTACGAATAACAATATTCAGTACTGCTACTTTAACAAAACTGTGCTTCATTATGTTCTGACGGAGGTTAAGCTTCATCTGACCTGGTATCCCTGTTTTCTAGCATCCGCTTCGGTGTAAATAGCCACTGTTGATCATGGGTATTTCCACATGGTAGCCTAATAGCAGTATCATATTATCATATAGGCTTATGATAATGATTAAAATCATGAATGTACAAAACAACATTGTCAAGAAGTGCATGAAAGGAATAAGTGTGAACCCAAATTCAATGTCTTTGTTCAAATTTGACCGACAGGTTGATTTTCACTGTGTCCTGGAACAATTGTGTTGTCTTGTTTTTTGTCAACTGTGGTGTGTGTGTGTGTGTGTGTGTGTGTTTGTGTATGTGTGTGTAAAGCAACAATACACGCTGAACTGAATACATGTAAATCATGTTAAATGTACCCATGCATATGCAAAAATATCAATTTCATATGCATGTCCCCTTTTCTCCCTTTCCTTTTTCTGCCCCTCTGTAACAGGCTGACCCATATCTAGAACCGGCAGCATCCATAAAGATTACCAGTGATAAGCACACACACACACTGACACACACAAATGCACAGATTTTGCTGATTGTCTGAGCTGTGCCCTCCTGAAAGAGGATTACGGTGGCCATGAAAAGGCAGTGAATTATTGACAGGGTACAACAGATTCCACATTTTCAGGCCAGTGAGAGGGAAAAGGAGTGGAATATGCAAAGGCAAAAAAGAGAAGGGAAAAACCATCAGAAAGGGACAAAAGCCATGATCAGCAACAATCAGACATCAACATTAAAACAACAATTTTCACCAAATCCAAACAAAGAAAACAAAAATACACAGGAAAAATCCTTTCAAATATTTAGCCACCTCTGTTGCAGCTCCCGGCCAGTTGTTTCTAAAGCAAATGATGACAATTACATAAAGAGAAGAACATGCCATTACTGAGCATTACCAAAATAAATTAGTTGGCTTTTAGTACAAAGTATGAGATTTTAAATACTATGGCGATATTTGTAAATATCTTAAAAGTTCTCAGGCAGTATGTCATCTGCTTCTGGCAATAGGCTTTTCTAACTATCATGTCGTCGCTGCCCAATGAAAAACATCTCCATTTTTGTCCATTTTGACTTTTATGCATCATTTTAAAAACAGCAGCTGCCTTTTACACTGTGTGAGAATTGTATGATGAGTGGACCAACAGAAATGGCCCAAAAGTGCTTGGAAAGATGTCTGCTTCCACTGACTTACACTCAAATTGAATGAGGTTTTTGATCTTCCCTGTAAAGTTGTCGTTTTGGAGATGCTTGTTTTTCTTTGGACAGCGACGCTATGCTCCATATGTAGATGCTTTCTAGTGTTGCAAGCTAATAACCCCAGAATATTTATAAGGCAGAAAAGCTACACACCTACAACAGCCACTCGAGCCATAGACTTTCACTACAGTGTCTGTCTTCACACTTTCAACACAGCCACTCTCTTTTACTTCCAATAACAGCAAAAATATGGACCCCAGAATCTCAGAAATTTGATCTTAGTCTAGGTGGCCTTGCCAAGACAATCACACATGGCAGGTCCAGACAGTCAAAGAAGTTCTGAACGCAAACCTAGGAAATAAAAGTGACCAACCCAAGAACACATGGCTTTTTATTGTTGTCTGGATAATGGAAAATGGAATCAGATATTTATTTTTTTTCTGTAGAACAGAGGCAAAATGCTACATTTCTGGCATTTAGCTGACGCTCTTATCCAGAGCGACTTACAAGGTTAATGATTACAGGTAGGCCAGTGTAGTGTTAGGAGTCTTGCCCAAGGACTCTTATTGGTATAGCACAGCACAGTCACCCCTACTGGGATTCGAACCCCAGTCTCCCACGTGTGGTGGTGGCTACTTGGTGGGTAGTGGTGTAATCCGCTGAGCTACACCAACCACAACAAAGCCAGTAGATTATCATCGGAGAGCAGTAAAGTCTGTGCAACCCTAATCGTACAGTTCCAACAAACAGCAAAAGAACCTTCAGTCTACAAGCATGTAGCACAGACTAAACCTCAGAAGATTTAAATGAAAACGGAATTTTTGTATACTAGAACACACACTGACCGTCTACAAGCACTCACAAATACCACCTCTTTCAGTTCCTGTTGCTCTATTACCTCAAATTGTCAGCACAGTGTTCTCACTTATTAGCATCCAACTAAAAATATTAACACAAGAAAATATAAATATATTGTGGAGCCAGGCTTTCTATTATATGTGGCTTCTGACTGTAATTTGACTGATTTATCAAGATGTAAAAAGAAGAAAACTATCTCAACACTGAGCTGCGAGTGTGCCTGACCTTTATAATTTCATGCAACCTAAGCATTTAACCAAACTGCCCTTTCGGCTTTGAGAAATTTTACCACTCTCCAGATTATCAGGATAATGTGTGTCTTTCACATCTTTCAGTTGAATAATTCTGACTACCATCCTCAGCCCAGCTTACGCTGCAAATATCACAAACATTATTTGACTACATGACACTTTTTCATTCGTTTCTTTGAGTCACTTATTAATTTTTTTTTTTTCGGGAACTTGATGCCCTGAGCTTGTTCATTAGGACTCTGTAGAAGTGCTGTTTGATGTTTATTGCAAATATATATATTTTTTTCCATGAGATCAAATGGCACCCTGACTCCACAGGCGCTCTCTCTCTCTCTCTCTCTCTCGCTGTAACTGACGGTCTTTCCTGGCTTTTTGCTGCAGACAAAGCCAGTGGATTTGCAAGTGAAATGCAACGGGTCCTTGGAGGGATGAGGTTTTTATAGACTTGTTTTTGTGCTATCCAGACTGTGTAAGAGGCTCACATGTAAGTGAACTTTAAAAGCATTATTATTATTTATTATTAAAAGAAATGTTTAAAGATTGTCTTTCACTGACTTAATTATTTTAATATCACAAGTACAGAACTGTATCAAAATAAGAATTTATTTATTTATTTGTTTATTTATTTATTTATTTTTGGTCAACACTGCCTTATTTCATTTTTTAATGGTTTAAAAAAGCGAACTGTTTTTTTCCACGTTTAGCCTGGCCACACTCTGCCTCTATCACAGCTTTCTTTTCCCGCCATGTGTCGTAAGTAACAGACCAGATAATACACAGATTGTTAACCAGTATATGGGACAAATAAAATAAATACCTAATAAAAATCGTTTAGAATGAGATCAAATTTAGAATGAGTAAAATAAACATATGTTACGGAGAAGTTATATGGTAATACAATAGGAGACATTTTACTTCCAAGGTCTATAGCTCTGGGAAAATGTCTGGTTGAGCTGGTTTTGATGCCCCTGCATCCTCTCAAACGGATCTATTGGATTTTCCTTAGGCAATGGCACTAAGAAATGTCCTATAAGGATGGAAGTTTGTTGCCTATGATTAATTCTACTGTCCTCACCAGGTCTTCTTCACCAAGACCTTGCGGTTGTAGGTGGTGCAGCTGACAAGACAAAAAATGGGCACCCATCACCAAAATTATCCATAAAATAAATTTAAAAATCCAATAGGATATTTAACTTATATATTTATTTTTGTTAACACAAACGTCTAATAACCAAAATTATCACATTGCATAAATAAATGAAAAATATTCTTCACAGTTTTTTATTAGCAAACAATATATTAAATAATCATCAAAAAAATTCTAACTTAAAACTTATCAAAACTCTGCTCTAAATAAATGAAATAAAAATAAAGCATTCAATATGTTCTATACAATACGACTATGTACTAAGGAAGCGAGGCTCTCTAAAGAGGTGAGGGGAGCAGGATCGTTCAGGTAGCATGTATATCAAGTAGTAGATGCTTCACAGGAGCATCCTTCTTGGTACCATCTCTTGGAAGGTTTTTATGACCTCACTGTGGTTTATTTGTATGTCTTGCTCAATGGCAAGCAGGATTAGGTCGGAGTGTCTGTCTTCCCCACAGAGACTCCTGAACCTCTCCCCACTGTTGTGTAGACTTTTACCATCTTCACAAATGCTGGAAAGATGAGCTGGCCAGTGTTGTCCTCCACAATGGCAAAATTTCCTGCAGATTCTATGATGGAAAGCTGGAATGGAACACCTTTAGCTCTGTCTTCATCTGGTCCTTATTTTCCTCATAGAAATCGCAAAAAACATGTAGGGCTTCCTCTGCCTCTGGATTTGGGGTGCAGTTTGTCCCGCCTTCATTAAACATGACAAAGTCAGTAAACAGCTGGACAAGGCTGTGAAGTCACTTATTTCATGACTCATGAGTACCAAACGTGTAGGCTATGCGTTATGCATGGTTATGTTAGAGTTTTCAGCGGGTGTGACATTTCCTTTTTTTTTTTTTTATAAAGGAAACATTGGGCCAGTAGACACATAATGCGCTATAGTGGCGCTATAATGTAAAATCCCCAAACAACGTCGGGGATTGCACAAACACTGTCATTACCTGTCTGTCTGACGCTGTGGGTCAGAGGAGAAGAGTGTAGCAGCTGTTTGGCCTGGTGCTCAGCACTGCATGAGTGGTAACCGAGGAGGAGGAGGGAGGGAGGGGCAAAGCGGGAGATTGTGCATGCCGGCGAACAAATTGGGGCAGAATTCTTAGAACTCAAATAAATGCCCGCCAGATATCAAAACACTTTTAGGGGAATTGATGACAGAGAGGGTAATTTTTAATTTCAAATATTGAAGAATGAAAATAAACGGGCTCCAGCAGAAAGGGCACTTCTCTCATCCAGGGCAAAAGGGCAGGTTTTGGAGAACCACCGGGGGTCTATCTGTGCACATGCCTGCCACAGTGGACAGTGATCCAGCCTGTTAGGACGCAGACCACACTTCCTGCTGATGGGCAGATTTCACTATTTTGTTAGTGTTGTGGGACCAGGTGAGGTCATCAGTGAGGTGTACACAGAGGAACCTAACACTGCTGGTTTAATTGATAGGGAAGACTGACCATCTGGTGGTCTACGAAATCTTGCGTGGCTGCTAGGAGTCCCATTTTTTTCCACATCATTTTCATATCCCCTTCCTTATATGGCAGTATGTTCCAGACTTTATTCAAATTCAAATGCAAATTTAAACATTTTAATGCAAATTCTGTATTGCATCCAGTGTGAGTGTGAGTATTAAGACAATGCAAATTCACATGCAGAGTGTCTGTTTGCTTTTCCAAATCCGTGTATGACAGCTATTAAAGTTAATGGAGAAAAGCAAAAGATTTAAAAAAGGAAAATCCGTCTCTGTTTTGCAAATGAATTTCCTCATGGTGGCACTTTAGTTCTGCCAAAACGAAAATGCAATTGCAATCCTGGCTTTCTGACAGTCAAATGGTGTGGGCAAGTTATCAGAAGGGATGTTTTAGTGACGAGTCTAAACTTAGCAGAAGTTGCTAATGGCCTTTTAACACTTTCTAATTGCGAACTGTGGAAAGCAAATTTCGTGTGCAAGTGGTTCTTGGCTGTCCAGGAGAGCTTGTGTTTGCACAAACACCAAAGTTAGTGACATTATGACCGATTTTAGGCAGAGGTTTGTCGGACTGTAGGTTTTCAGGAGCAGCTGGATGCTCAGTGATGGATATTCTTGTTAAGGAGGAGCAGGGCTGCTGTGGTTTCCCAGACCTGGTCCTGGAGAAAATGAGCAAGGATTATATCTATCTATAACGTGTGTTAAAGCACTGAAAGCACTAAAATGTTTGAAACCATGCTTTTTCGGCTTTCCTGTGTGCCTCATTAGCATTAGTCCTTATGACACAAGCAGGTTATTTTAATCAGTCCGAATCTGTTACCTACAAATCAACAACTCCTTAACAGCCAATGACTATATGTAATGGGTGTGATAAAGCAAGGAATGTACTGAGAGGTGCAGGTAGGGGTCATATAGCACCACTGTGTTCATACCCTTCGGCGAGCCCCAGCCTCAAACAGTTATGTCCTAGTGCCTGTTACGCCTTTAATGGTGCAGCATGTGTGGCCCGAAATGCCAAACTATAACTACTGTATTATTTAAGATATCATGCATGATGCATTGCCACTTTAACAGGCATTATACACAGAAATGTAAATGCAAAAAACGCAATTTCCATGTAAATTTGAATTTCGTCATTAATAATGCAATACTGGTGAGATAGCTCAGCATGTGACACACACAGACACCCTTTTATGACCAGTCCTTATGCTTGGCAACACTCCCCCATAGAGACAAGGTATGGAAAAGCATCATGAAGCTGTCACTGGAAAACTAGATTCATCCTTCAGAAAGTACACGTATTGCAGTGCTTGAAGAGAAAAGTGCACTCCATCTTTCTCCTTCTTTTACCAGCTTTTGACATTTAAAAGATTTAGCACATTCTAAAAGTCAGTTCACATGAATTTTGGTCCACCAGCAAGTGATTTCTACTGTAGTTTTGTTCATCATGCAGTGTTTCAATGGTATTACAACAGCAGCCCCAGCAAGTGATTTGTGTGGCTCAGCGGATAACACCACTATCCACCAGGCAGCTACCACACCATGTGGGAGATGGGGTTTGATTCCCAGTCTGGGTAACTGTGCTGTGCTACACCCATAAGAGTCCTTGGGCGAGACAGCTAATGCTATGTTGGCCTACCTATATGATTAATAACTTTGTAAGCTGCTGTGAAGGCACTGGCTGAATGCCATAAATAAAAGGTAAAGTATTACTGATGTTAGGTTTTTATATGATAATTGTATATACGTTCTTAAACTTTAATTAATGTATTTGTTAAATATACACTTATCTTCAGATGAATGGTTTCACAAATAGTTGCACCCAGAAGAAACTAACGGACAGGAGTAAAACATAGTGGGTAGGTTTGACATTGTGAGACATGCAAATGGTACAACTTACCGAATCAGAACCAGAATCAGAATCAAGATTTATTGGCCAAGTATGTTCACACATACACTGAATTTGCCTTTAGTTACATTAGCTCATGGTGCCCAGAGAGTGACAAAATTTCACAAAATACAAAACACACATTCCCAATACACGCATACACACACATACAATACCATACATACCTGTAAACCTTACTTTGTGCACCAGGTATATCCACCACATATTGTAGGTTAGATATTGTACCTTGGTCATTACTGAATTACATACTGTAAGGCAAACATTACACACTAAAAAGCAAAGATGGTGCACTTGCTCAGACATCCCTATCCCTGTTTTTCCCACCTCCCTTTTTTCATTATTTTTTTAATTGTATAATTAAATCAAAGGTGTTGTACATGAAAGTTCATCTGTGATCATCTATGATGAACTTATTCAGCTTACAAATAATTCATTTATTGCTTGTGAAATGCTCATAAGGTGGATGAAAACTTATATTACATGACTAAAAGAAAAATATATATTTGTGTATGGAAACATGTCAAATGTTACCCACATTGTCACAGAACAACACATATAGATAAATAAAATTGAATTAGCAAGTTCTCGACTGCTTTAATGTATGGAGAAAAATAGTGTAGCTTAAAATGTATTTGGGCTATATGTCAACGTATGAATTATTAATAAAGGTTAATAATTCATGCTGAACACCCACAATTTTTTTATGGGCAAGGGGTCACGCTGGCAAACCTTTACCTAGCACTACAATATGGAATTACAGTCCCAAGCGCCACATAAAGATTTGCTGTGCAAAACAGGAGCCTTGTGTTAACCATGTCCACCTCTCTGGGCTTATGTCCGCTTCTCTGGGCATCTGGAATGGACCATGTGTATTGTGGCCAGTATTCTTTGATCGTTTTTGGAAGAAAAGGACACCAGTGTGTGTCATGTAGGGAGTTAGTAAGTCAGTGTCCTTGAAATAGGTAGTTTACCCTTTTGTGGTGCAGCAGTAATGAGGAAAATACACTAAGAGCAACATATGGTGCGTTCAAGAAGACATCAAGAAGACATAAGGAGAGCATGGGTACTGGACTGGCCTGCCTGCTGTCCTGATCCGTCCCCAGCAGAGTATGTGTGGAGAATTAAAATTAAAATGAAAAATTAAAATGAAAAACAACAATGGTGACCTCACACCTTACACACTTTTCAACGTGTTTGCAGAAAGAACGGGACAAAATAACACCTGAAAGCTCATTCAGGTTCTCAAATCCATTCAAAGAGCTGGAATCCAGTTTGGCAGCAAGTGGGCCTCTAAAGCCCACTGAACATCTGAATGCTAATGTTTTTACATGCCCCAGAATAGTAAATGTAAAGCGAGCACAAGACCTTACCCAGAGGATGCTGTCTTCAGCTGTAGAACATTCTAGCACCCTATTACATGGGAAAGAAATAAAAATGCCCAAACTGGACTTGTGAAATTGTGAAATGTTTATATGGCTCCATATTTTTCTTTTTCAATGGGTTTGTCTATGTGTTCTGCACAACTTGCTCAAGTGTCTCACTTTAAATTCTGATTAGGTGTTTTAGATTTGTACTACTGTAATGACTAACCAGTCACTATCCTGATCTAGTAATGGAGATTCAGTAACTGAGATGTTAAGTCGTATATGGGAAATTAAAGCTTCCCAAAGCACTAGATGATCTAATCACTAATTTAGTTTCAAGATTGTTGAAAGAATTCAGAATGCCAAGCTCCACAGGTGTGTCTGTGTGCGTGTGTGCGCGTGTCTTTTGCTGTGAGGTGTATTTGTTTAATAAAATATGACCTCTAGTGACTAATAAAGGTTACACACCAAATGGTGTATACACAAGCACACATGTGCTCACATATCCACACAGGGAGTCTATAGCCTCCCCCCCTGTAGCCTTTAGTAATATGCCAGTTAAAGGTTAGGCTTAAGGCTGCCTTTGGTGGATCTCACACAGACACACTCACACAGGAACATCCTCGTGTAGCAGAATTCCTGATTAAATGTGAATCATATTTTTTTCTTTGAATTGAGATGCATTCAACATACTACATTTGTAAAGGAACAATGTGGTCTTTTACTAAACTCTCAAATAGTAAAACCTGCAATACATATACTAAACATAATATAATATCTTCTCAAAAAATAATACAAACAGCTATTGCACACAGATATATAACAAAATGTATTATAGAAAATAATTTAAATATTCATATATGTCAAGATTTTATTTCGTTTAATTGCAATATCCTGTTTATGAGTGAACACAGAGTAGTCACCAGATGTTGCTGTGGCCAATTACTGGCATCTCTACAAAAATTCCATCCCCAATTTAGTAATGCCCAACGTGCTTTAATTTGGTATATGCAGATTGAACAAGTTGTAACAGACAAAATCTAAAATACTATTAATAATAAAAATAACAAACATTGTCCACTGTTATTTATTTTAAAAAAGTTTTACAGACTGCAGTATACTACACCTAGTTACAGTTTTTCTTGATTGCTTACCCACATTTTCTGAAAGCATACCTCATACTCTCAGAACTCTACACACAAATCAAAAAACACACACACAATGGGCAAAACCCCTCAATTCTCCTGCAAAATGAAACTTTACATTCAAAACTATGTTATCTCTTCTCAAAGTGGTATTTTGTTTTTAGATGACACACACAAACCATCATATGGATAGACATTTATAAGAACCAGCTGAACACTGATGTGCTCAATGTAAAACACTATGATGAATGGAAAACACTTCTTCTCCACTCATCAAAATGACACTTACTCCAGATAGCACATACATAAGTGTGTTGTAAACCAATTAAAAAAAAAATTATACTCAGAACACACAAATACTCGGTAACAAATATATTTTTAATAATATATAATATATTTTTCCCACAAAAACAATATACAGTGTACATCCCAACCAACAGAAAGTTGCACATACAGTGGTCTACATACAAAACGAGAAGAATTTACTGTACACAGTTACAATAAAAAAAAAAAACTCATCCACATCACAAGCAATGCTTTCCCTGGCCAAGCAGCGGAGGAAATATCGCCTAGCATGGCGAATCCAGCCATGAAAAGCATCAACTGCTATATCTCCACATGTGTCCGCCTCTGTTTCCAATGTTGGCATCCATTTCTCCAAAACAGAAGAGCTCACCTGTTGTCCTTTTATGCTAAAGCTCTGATTGCTAACGGTAAACCTGTGTGAGATGTGTTAGCTCATGTGATGAGTCAGTGTGCATAGTAGGGCAATTCACTTTAGAGTTTTGAATATCAGTGTGTTCCTTGTGAAAACTGTGTGATAAATGCAGAAAACTGTGTGTAGTGTTTTGAAAAAAGTGTGTTTTAGAACTGCAATTTGAGTGTAAAGCAGGAATTGTGCTTGTAGTTTGGCAGAATTGGGTTACATGAGTTACATGTTGTGGTCATTGTGTCGCAAATACCAGTATTTGTGTGTAAACAATTGAGAAAAACTGTATACAGACTGGGTGTAGTCGGTCAGAGCTCTTTAAGCACTGACATCACCCATGATATGCTCAGAAATGTATATATAACTCAATCATTCCCAACCCCAAGCTATAAGAGCTCAGGCACAGAGAAGCCAGCAGTGTTTCTGGGCGCTGTTGACTTATGGCTTCCATTGTACACAGTTCAGTTTTAACTTAGCCTTTGTGGATGCAGCAAATGATGCTGATTTCATTATGCACTATGATGGGCGCAATACCTAACATCCTTTTAATTCCTTACTGAGGAATGAAAGATTCTCAAGGAATCCCAAGATTTTTGGAACATGTTACATTAATTTTACAATATTAGAATGTATATGAGAATGTTTATATTCAAATACAGGTCAAAGTAGATTTATACATCAATGCAAAATGGGTTTGCATATTTGTATATCAGATTAAAGTTATAAGGAGCAATTCAGCCTCCACCTCTACCTCTCTCTCTCACTCTCTCTTTAATTGAATCACTAGTGTTGGATTGACTCCTGTGAAGAGAAAACGGAGGGGTCTGATGTGATTATCGCTTTAATGTGTGCGTACATGTGTGTGTTTGTGTGTCTGTGTATCACAGCTGCTCATAGGTTCACTGTGGCTGCTGACAAATATGAATCAGTTGCCTCAGGTTTATCTTTCTTTAAGAAATAAATAAATAAAGAGAGTAAACATTTGAATAAACAGCTGAGCAAACCACACACAAAAGCTCTGAGTCATCACTGGCTCACCGTCACTCAACCCCAGTATCAGTGTGTCAGCACTCTGAAAGCGCACATGCATGCATGCACACTCACAGACAATCCTCTCATTTCCATCCCTCTATTCTTTATTTATGTTTTCACCTCAATCCTTCTCCCTGCTTCCACTCTACATCCTCCAAAACTCTGATTCTCTCTCCCTCTGTATTCTCTCTATTCTTAGGTCTTCGGTAATACTTCACAGCTGCTCCTGCATATTTATGCAGACACTGGTCCCTGGTATAGTAGTAACTGTTTTTTTTTTTTCATTTTCTTTGATAAAATAATTTTATGCAGTATCTAAACATTATTTAAAAAGTTGGAGAGGTATGTGAAATGCTAATAATACACATACCAATTATTAGTAAATTCATTCATTAGTAATTCAATTTTTATGTTTTCTAAAACTCACATTCTCGAATTAAGCATTATGCTGATGTACCACATGCAGTATATGGCTGGGTGTCGTCTTGTTTAAATGAACATCGCTAAAAAGAGGATGTCTAAAAAGAAGCTCAATGCTGCTGTCAGATGTGACCAGCATCAATGGTGCTTTCCCAGATGTGCAAGTTTCCCACTAAGTCCTGTGCAACATCGTAACAGACCCTGCATGCTCTTTTGAACAATCTGTAACGTGGACTCATCAAACCACAACACATTTCCACTGAGGATCAGTCTATTTCACATGAGCTCAGGCCCAGAAAAGCCAGCAGTGCTTCCGGGCCCTGTTAATATATATGGCTTCCATTGTATGAAGCTAAGATTTAACTTGCCTTTGTGGATTCTGCAATAAATGGTGTTTGTTGGGCAACAGTTTGTCAAAGTATACCCAAGCCCATGACTTGATAGGAATCACAGAAGGATTAAAAATTTTAATGCAGGGGTTAAAGGTCAAAAGCATTAATTTGTGGTTTTTTAGCCTCTTTTACACAAAGAGATTTCTCAGTATTCCCTTAATATTCAGATTTTATTATGCACTGTAGTGTGTGCAATACCAAACATCATTGTAATCTCTAACTGAGGAACGTTTTTCCAAGTCTTGTTCTGTCCCAAGAATTTTGGAACATGTTGCAGACATCAATTTTACAATTGTAAAACGTGTATGAGAATGTTTTTATGAGTTTTTATTTGAATACAGGTAAAAGTAGACTCATAAATCAATGCATAATGTGTTTTAATATCTATATATATGATTTAAGTTATGAGGAGTGTTTCAGCCTGGACTGTTTTCTGAATAGAGCACAATACAGTATTAGAACCGCTAGAAAATGTAGAATGAATGATGACCCTTTTTCATAAATATATAAAATTACTAAATATAATAAATTCCTCAGCAAATTCTGATTTAATATAGTTACTCATTTTACCTACATAAACATGTTTAGTCTTTCTGCTCAAGATCAGATTTGAATAAAAATGCACATCACTGCAGATGGAAGCACAATGTCACAGTTTTACTGTAGCACTTTATTACATTCATATTTACCAGTTTATTAAATATAAATGTTCGCCCTTGTCTCCCAGGGTAATTCTGAGGCTCTGTCAGCACACATAAGGAGTGAAAGAGGGACAGGCAGCGAGATGTGCTTGTTTGCATGATTCCACTGACCAAAGCTTTGCATGTCAGGTACATCTGCAATGCTTTACACCACCACAAGCCCTTGAAACCTTTGTACCTTCAAAACTCACAACCTCCTAGTTGATACCCATCCTCCCCTCTCCCCCACCTTGGGAAATGGCCACTGTCATTTTTTTCTGACTGAACTTCAAACCTTAGCATAAGTACAAAAAACAGCTAGAATGCTACTGCATATTAATAATAGTTCAGCTAGAGTACCGAAACTAGTGGTGTTATATTCTGTCAAATTCCTAAATGAAAAAAGATCAAACTACGCTGATAATCCAGCAGGCCTTATTCAACAAACAGAAAATCCGTAGATTAGGAAAACATTGCATTTGGGGATGAGCTTCATTTGAATTATAGTTTGGATTTGTTAGCCTCATTCCGGTGACAGCTCATTTAATAAAGTAGACGTTTGGAGCCAGTGTGCAGGGGATTTATGGGTTATTGGTTTTCTATGTCAGTGTGTCAGGGATGAATCCATTAAATAGCAGCTGTTATGCATGTGTGCGTGTGCTGCAAGCTTGCTCTTTTGTTAGTCAAAAAAGTCATAGTACCTGTTAAAAACTTAGCAACTAGAAAAATGGCTCCATGACTGATATGACAGGATATTTGGCAAACACAAACAATACACAAACTGTTTCCTGTCACACACACACAGACACACACACACACACACACATATACACACACAAAACCATCTGTCAAACAATAGCCTCCCCAATGCGTTCTCAAAGCCTTTGCCATCACAAAGCCTGACTTGCTAATTCTGTTACCCCCTCATTATGACTTAGAGACTTCTGCAAGTCTAAACACAAACCAGCCACTTCACATTAGACATGAACTGAATGACAAAGGGCCCGATGGCTTTCATATTGGGCAAATTAAATGTTTGTAATGGCATCCACAGATTTGAGATGTATACTACTGTAATTATACAGTCCATTCAACATCAGTCCACAACACAACATGTGGTGCCTCATACTGCAACAGAATGTTCTGAAGTCACACAACATACTGGAGCTTATATAAGACGTAGACTATGAAATTAAAACATGCTTAAAACATGCTTTCAGTCCAAAATCGTCCAACTTAAACCGTGGTCATAGATGCAATTCAAAATCTTATGACTCAATATTGTCAACATTACTGTCAACACTACTGGAGTAACTAATTCTTGAATACTGGAAGATCCACAATAAGGCAACTGAGAAAGCTCTTTGGTGTGCATGGGAAAATTTTGCTGAGAGTGATCCTAAGTTCTAAGAAATTCTCCAGACTAAAATGTGCTGCACAAACTAATAACTTTAATTCAAAGTTGTTCTGTTGAATGTGTGGCAGCTAAAGGGGACTTCCTGTTCAGTGTTATTAGAGCCTCAGTTATATTATGGCACCTGTACAAGCTGTAACATTTAAGTAGAAGGTTTGTTTGAGAAACTGGCAAACAAGAAGGCAACTTTAGCCTCATTTTAAAAGATCAACGTCAACCGTGCCCACAGACACTTTGGATTTTTGGAAAGGGTATTAAACATTGCTTTCACAGCACGGTAAAGTACATTTCGGCACACTGCATGTACATTATTAATTATATAACTGCTTATTAGTCAAAACTATTATTTGAAAATGACCTGTTTTACCACCTTATATTGCAAATATGGAATTTGTATTTAATGGACGAGACATCAGCCTTTAAGGTTCATGGTACATTCGTTATGTATATAATTGTTTAACTATACCAATGTGAATACACTGTTTCATTCTATGGTACCTTTAATAAAGAACAATTCATTTTCTTTGGACATTATAAAGCATTGTTGCATTTTTATACCTCTATACACAAATCAAATCAAGGCAGGCATTAAACTTTTGCACTCATTTCATTATTCAACTGTAGTGTGCCACAAAATAAAAATGTCTGTACACTGTCCTGTATTTTAAGGAGACTTCAGCTTACTGAATATGAATGGCCCCACATTGTGTAATTTATTTTAATTAAAGAATTTAAGTTACAGTGACAGCCAGTTTAGTAAGCACGAGTGGAAAAATCAGTGTTTACACCACTGACAATTCACAAGTCCAAGAGTTTTTAAGGGTGAATGCTTAGTGCTTGTGTGGCTTTGTCTAGTCCAAACATGATTATATTCAAACATACAGTATAAGTAAGTTTTCAAAAACCATTTAGCACATACCTGGTTTCAGAGAACAATCAAATATAGCTCATCCAGCCATTTAAAAGATAGATAATCAACTCAACAAGCAAACTCCAAATTCTCCTGCTGTCACTATGCTATAATGCCTATTGTTGAAAGAGATAGTTGTACTACATGGGATAAAAAAATTATGCTACATGCATTACAGCTGTAGAGATTTTTTTTTACATTAAACACATCCCACTCTGCAACCAAACAGCTGATCAGCTAGAGATAGATAATTTAACAGTTAAAGTACATTGCACTCATTTACACTAACAACTACTGAATTCTAAGGGTACAGTACAAAAACATGTATTCATACTCTGAAAAAAGGCACTGATGCATCCATACACAAGTCAGGATAATACCGAAAATATGGTGAAAATAACGCACGTAGCCGTAGTCTCATTCTATTTAACATCCATGTTCCCTTGATATTTATGAAAATTCCAAACCTACTTTGCAACAGCTATCACTACAGCTTCTGTAATGTATTCATAATTTAACAGATTACATTACAGTTTGTTAATATTAATTCCAGCGTAATTGAGTGTCACTAGAATCATGTTGCCATCAACAGACGTGTACAAAGTACTGAGCATTTTTAAGTTGCCAAAGCTTTTTGAAATGAACAATGTTTCAAAAAACATTACACTTATTAATCACATCATCCCCAAGCGTCAATCACATTCATTGACATTGGACACATCAGGGATACAAATATTACATTCACCAAAAGGATTACAAAATGAAGCTCCTGGAACATTTGACCAAATGGAATGCGAGTTACATTCGGACATCATTTTAAAAAATATTTAGGTTATATCTTTAGATTCTCACTATCTACTTCCCACTTTCAACAGATCTTACTGTGCATTTCCCACATTTTATAATTTAATTATAATTTAACTTACTTTCAATATATAAGCTGGTTTTATACACTTTAATTTTGTGACCGAATTTAGGACAAAAGTCTGAGAGGCCCCGACTTCTAAGAAAAACAGGATATTAAAGTATCATTTTGCTGATAACTGGAAATTAAGAAAGTACTGTTTTACTGACAGAAGTGAAATCTGTTTCAATTTCAAGCATATAGCAAAATAACTGTCAGCTCCATTAAATCAGTAAAGGTACCAAAATTTGACAAAAATCTGGTCAAGCCACTGTACTAATATTGGTGGGTGTGTCTGACATCATTAGACATCATAAGACATGTGAATGAGTGTCAGATTATTGCAGAACACCATTCGGAACCTCTACAATTCTATGCCGTCGGTATGCTGCGTTAGCAAACATAGTGGCCTGAGGCCATACTAAAAGACAGCACTTCCTTATGTGTAGACAAATACATTTTGCCCATATCAGCCTAATTTTTATAATTTATTGCTCCTGGTAAGCTTTACCATACCATTGCAAAAACAAGAACGAGGTCCTCTATGCTTGTCTTTGTCTTTGGCTTTAATTTTGTGAAATGAATTCAGCTGGAACAGGGGCTGATTAATTCATCATTATTGCATTTTAAGCAATAACCTTGCCAATATTGATGGGGTACTTCATGCATTAGTATGCCATTACTACTAGCGCTGCAAGCAAAGCCGTTATAACGATCTTATTTGTAGTATTTAATGGACAAGCTCGTTTAAAATATGCTTTAATGAAAATAGTACAAACACAAACAGTTAACAGTTTATTACTTCAAATAAAACTGTATTTTTTTTGCATTATCTGGCTGCTCTTTTAGGATACTAAAGTTTTACATACATACATATACCATTTTCTCTGCTAGCCTCATGCCTACCTCTTGTCTCTCTTTTTCCAGTCTCAGCGTAATCTTCTATTGACACTATCATTTCTTGTTATTTCTTTGCTGTTCCTTCTTTCCTCGACTATTGCCCCAGTTTATCTGATTTTCCTACTCTGCAAATTGCTTGATTTAGCCTTCGCTGTGGGGTTGTAGTGACTGCCGGTGGTATAGGAGGCCATGTAAATGTCACTGTGCCTTCCATCTCAGTGTGTGTTTGTGTGTTTTAGTGGGCGTGAGTGTGTGTGCTCTACGGGGCGTGAAATTAAATCTGGCAGAGTTTTAGGGTCTTGCTTCATACGGTCATCTCCTCGTATGCCTGCAAACATGCAGCACATATGTCATAACCACATCACTACAGCACACCCCACCCTCTCATCTATTTACACAAAAAATTAAAAATAAAAAATACAAAGATGCATGCTAATGCTAAAGGTGTAACTCACTAACGGTGCATTCTCACTTCACCCGCAAACATACAATAGGAACATAAGAATTATCTGTAATGTGTGCGTATGGCACTTTATAGAGTTATTTACACTCTGTTGATTCTTTTTTCTAATTCTACTTAATTTGTTTCTCTTCATGCAGTGCTCTGAGTCTGTGAAAAAGCATCCTTTACTTTTAGCTAGAATGAAAACAAATGAAAGAAGACAAGGAAGACGTTTAAGTGATTTCAGGCCATTTTTCTAAAAATGTATAGTAACAAAGGTTTTTATTTGTGTCTTCTTATAGGAATGCAAAAAAAGCTGAAAATGTTGATTTATGCCCAAAAGCCACCAGTCTCTTTAGGCCACCGCACACACTGCATCAAACGGCGGATTGCAGCTATAGAATGGCAGCACGGACAGTCAAATTTAGTTTTACACTCTCTTCCTATAAAATGAATGAAATAAGCTTTCTGCATGACTCACAACGTTACCTGGTGGTCAATGATGAGTTATTTTCATATAATTATTTTCACAGTACATCAGCTTCCCACAAAGCTCAAGCTCCCTTCACAAGCCTTGCTACATAAATTACATGAAATTACAGTTACCTTTTATTACTTGGTATAATAATGATTTTTTTCCATCATATCTTTATAATGTATAGTTATACCCAAGAAAACGGGGCAGCTACATTTGATGTAATCTGTTATTTCCTTTCACATTTCCTTCCTAAAATTTCCTAACATTCAAGCAGCTGACTCCATCAGGATACGATAGCCTATTTTTCTGTGGCTGAAGCATCAGCACAGCTGAGGTGAGGGAGTTGGCAACCAGCCAGCACCAGAGTATTAACAGGACACTCCCGATTAATACGGGGTATTTTGCACCCTGATCAGATTATAATGTTGTCATCTCATTTGGATAATGCATAGCACAGTGTCAGTTATGGGGATAAAACAAATAATTATTTTCATTTTTTACAATCTTTTTTATAGTATAGGGTTTGCAGGCACCACTCAGGTAAAATTGCTAAAATTGCTATCTACAATACATCATGACAGTACACCGCATTGTATGTATATGTCATAGACAAAGAACCCTGACCAACGCATGCAGAGTTAAAAGTCAAACAGGCTGTACTGAACAATTGCACAGTTGCACAAAGCAGCAAAACACAACCAAACATTAAGGGGAGATAGAGATACAGAGTCAGGAAACAGGCGAAAGGCCAGAACCAGAAAGGAGGGTCAGCGGAGATACCAGAATACAAGGGCTAAACTGAGAGAATAGTCAGAAAGAACGGAGATCAAAAGCCAGGAGTAAAACGAGATCAAAGCCAAGGGGGACGAAGAGAGAGCAAAAGTCAGAGAACTAAATGAGGTCAGAACCAAAGTGGAAACAACAGTAAGAACGCTCAGGATTGCAAACAAAGGTGGCAAAACTTGGCAACATGTGAGTGTTATGGTGTAGCTTTTATGCAGACAGGTAGTGATTGCTGACAGCTGTGGCTAAAACTCAGGTGACCTAGACAGTAGCTGATTGGATGGTTGGGTGCATGTGGGTGTGACGTCATCAGGCTGTGAACTCTGGGAAGCGGAGTCCAGGGGAGCGGAAGAGCCGGGGAAACCTGGAAGCATGACAGTATAATGCACATTATGCAAATGGGAGATTTATTTTTTTGTTATGTCCTGATCTATGTATAAATGTAGACAAAAGAGATGGATCCGTATCTGCAGACCCAATTATGATACAGGACCAGTGGTCCATACATTAATGTCACAGATCTACAATTTACCCATATACAACAAGACACCACATTAAGTGAGAAGGACAAGTAAAATAATTAGACTGGCAGCACAAAAATTATTAAATAATATAGCCACAAGCGGCAATTCGGGTCCTATCACATATGTTTCTAGTGAGGCTGTTTGGAGCAGTGAGGCCTCACAAGGCCTAAAGCAGTTTGGACCTTGTTTACAGACAGAGAGGTAAAACCTAAAGGAAGTGGGATTTTATCAAAAGCCCTTCATTTGCCTGAAATAATGAGCAGTGCTCTATTAACATTATACAGGCTGAGGCTTATATGTACAGGCCCTTTAGCACAAGGTGATATAGTGGGACACAGAAGTGAGATTAAAGGCTTTAGACCATGTCGGGTAGGACCCTAACAACGGACAAATACAATAGGGTCCCTGCACTACGTGCTAGGACCCTAATCAATTTATTGGTCAATTATGTTATACACATCTCCAAAATCAATTCATACCCACACCAGGACTTTCAATGTGATGTCAAAATTCATTGTAGTCCCAAATCCAGGCCTACTAACTCCTATTTCTATAGAAATAGAAATATTGATCCTATAGGCTCAATATGTAGGATATGGAAGCCCCCATTTTTCTTCCTTTAAATGTTGCTAAAATAAAAAAATATCACAATACTTTGAGCACAGTATCATAAACAGCATAAACAGAGATGTGAGTGAGTGTATTACCGGCTGTACCTCCAAACCTAGACATTATGACTGTTAAAAAAGCCTAAACACTTTATTGTCCTATCCTACCGTTGCCTCCAAATCCTCTCTTGTTATTATTACCTGCACTCAACAACATCAGGGAAACCTTGGCCATCAGGTGGATTTATGTGGGCAGTCATTATCTGCTCCTAAGTAATACTATGCACGAAGAGTTCCGTTCTATTTTTAACTACAGAAGATCCCTGTTAACCAGCCCTTACACAAGTCTGCTTTAAATAGGCTTTGCGAGTGTTTGGAGGAGGGGTAAACATAAGATCAGGAAAAAAGATAAAGACTGACTAATATAGGAACAAATAACACAAACAATACAGGTGGTAGGAAAATTTCATACAAAAATCTTTTGGCTGATACCCATTTCAAATAAAATGTCTGATATAATCGGCCATAGGGGTTTAGAAACATTCGAAGGGGCTGCTATACCTACAGGCGCTGTGGCGGCGATATTGGAACAAGAGAGGTGATAGCCTAGCTACACGCTCAAATAAATACAGACAAAATTCAAATATTTAAAAGCATCTCTAATGCCTGCTGTCACTGTGTTTCATCCAGATTGTCATCAGCACTGCATACACTAACTCAAGTGATACACAAAGTAAGCACATTTTAATGAAGGAAGTGATTAGCTTCGCAGTAATGCAATAGCTAACCCATTCTTTACACACTTGTGCTCTCAGGCATCTGTGCTTTAACAAAGTTGCTTTGGTAACACTTAACTGTAGAGTAATCTTCTACCTACAAACGCTTGTCATGACAACTAGCATTAGCCTATAACAGCTTATAGGTGTTATTCACTGCAAAGATTACATTTCTGCAAATATCGATCAAAATTAGTTAAAGTAGCCTTTAAGTCAGATTACACCTAAACTGAATAAGCAATTCTAAACATTTATGTAGGGCTTTGTCAGTTGTTAGGACAAGGTTATATGGCCTTATGAACAGTACCCTAGAGTAATGTGTTACTGTTACTTTTGTGTAATGATATGTTTGTAAGTTGTAGATTGCATACTGTATGGCCTGCATATGGTGATGTGCAAACTAGGTGCCTGTCACAGCACCACCGCAGCATTAGGAGCGGTCCCTGCAGTTGTAAGCATTTAACTCTTGAGATATGAACCTTTAAGGTGCCTTTTGAAAGTAGTAACTAATAACTAATAACTACGTTTAAACCACCTATCAAAATCTCATAAGGCCCTCCACCTGTCAGCCCATGTAAGTTATTATGATCAAAGATTCCACACCTCATTTGTTTTATAGTACTTTAACTGACCGATTTGCCTGTCAGTCTTTGGCACTTTAAGCCTTTACATTTTTAACATACATGTCTGGTAATGACTTTTTTCATTAATGCTCTTTATAAAAAATATATTTTTATGTGTTTTATTTTTTTGTTTAGCTAATTTAGGCTGAATTGATGTGTCTTTTCATTGCAATATCAGAATAAGGCACTAAATATTAGTGCTTACCACTAACAATTTATTAAGTCTTACTATCTGTGTAATAATTCACTCATCGTCATCTAAAGCACTTATCCTCCTGGGTTGCAGGAGTGCTGGTGCCTTTTCCAGCCCTCACTGGGCAGAAAGCACCCTGGACAGGCCACCAGTCAATCACAGGGCAGACACACAGACATACACATTCACACAAACTCATACCTAGGGGAAATGTGCATCTTCAATCCACCTGACTGGTTGTGTGTGGACTTGGGGGCCCAAAGGGGGCAAAGCACCCAAAAGAAACCTATTTAAATTCCACCTAGAAAGGAAAGAAAAAAGGACCCTGGATGCTCCACCTGGAAATCAAACCCAGGCCCTTCCTGCTAAAATGTGTTATTTACAGCCTAATTAATCACAATAACAAGAAATATTGTCATATCACCAAGATTTAAATAATAGTATAAAAAAAACACCCTGGACCTCCCAATATTGTCTAGTACAAGCAAAACCTACTGGCTTATATCTTCATATGTCCTTTGCTTCTTTCGTTTTTGACTCTGATCTTTTCTCTCTCCCCCATTTTAGCTGCAGGCATCTTTGTCATCTCTCTGAATCAACTCCTCTTCCTTCTCCTCTCCCTCATCCCAATCATCAGAACACATTATATGGCATGCCATCTCTCCTTCATAACTGTAAGTAAATGGAATAGATAGATATTGCAGGCAGCATTCTCTTACATATGAAGCAATAATAAATGAATAAATAAAGTTGGGGTCTTGAGAACTAAGATGAAAGGTTTGTTGACACACATTACATGCCCAGAAGGTGTCACTCCACTTCCGACCCCACTGCAAAATCTGCAGGAACTGTGTGAGAACATATAAATGACATAGGATGGATTTTCACTGCACACCATTAGGAACCCATACACCATACGGAGAGATACCACTTCTGTGCCAATTCATAAATATCACACAGCACTATTTTAGATACTTTACAGACTACTAGACTGTCTTATGCTAAAACACACTGAGATGAACTGAGAACAAAACTGATGTGAACTAAACTGAATTGACAGAAACTGAAAGTTCAGGTACTTAAACCTCATGTTACTTAATTGTGTTACTTCAGCATCTGAACATTATTATAAATCCTGTCATTTTTTTTTTGCTTTCTGAGATTTAATGATTCTGATTGGCCTACCAAGTCCTAAAATCCCAGGCATGGCACTTATCATCAAAGACATAGTTGGATTGCAATGCTATTGGGGAGGAAGATAAAGGTCACCAGGAACAATAAATGATGATCAGTCTAGACTGATATGGGCAATATTTACTGAGCTACACATACAGAAAAAGTGTCTCTCAGTATGGGGTCAGGCCGCCATGTTTGATAACGCAACATGCCAGGCGTCTCTGTATGAAGTTGTAGAGGCTCGTAATGGTGTCCCTTGTTAATCCTTCCCATGCAGCCTGACTGTTCTCATACAGTTCCTGCATATTATGTGGTAGGAGTGGAGGTTGAGTGACACGGGGCCTTCTGCGTGAGCCATTACAACAAACCATTAATCTTGGTGCTGACTACAGCGCCTCCACACACAGATTACTTGGTCGCCTCCACCAATGAAGGACTCGCCACTGAAGATGACCTGATGCCATTCTGAGACAATTCATGACAGTCTAACACTGCTAGCTGAATGTCCACAATACTGGTCATTGGTTCAGTCAGGTACAGCGATAAGTCCTGTGACACGTCACTTTACCAGCATGGCTAAGTGTGAAACTTGAATCATTCAGATGTCTCATTTGGAACCAAGTGCCATCCCTGTTGGTTGATTCCATCTGTGTGCAGCTATTTGTGTTTTTCGACTATGACTGTAACTGTGCTGGCCCTGAACAAATTCACTCTTATCCTAGCAAACTTTAGAAGCGTTACATCACTTAAGTTCCACACAAATACAGTGTGTTACACCACACAGGCATTTCTTTTTGTGTAGTGCACTCTTAAACAACAAAACTGAAAGGAAAAAGTTGGTTGAGGCAGTTGCAGCACCGATTCAAACAAAAGTGGACATGTTGCTCAGGCAACAGTTTTTAGCAGCTGAAGCAGAACTGTCACACACAACATGGCCAAACTGATGTTATTGTAGTGAATTACAGCAGAACAAAAAAAAAAGCACTGATTTCAGTTTTAATAGGTCTAAAAGGAAGATGCACGTCTGGTGCAAGAGAATAACACTGCAGTTAAAGCTCAGAGGTCTCTTTCACACAGACAGCGTGAAGATATAGTGCAGTTCCTCTGCCAGAACAGTGAAATCCAAATATCTGATAGATGTCTGTGTTTAAATGCTGTGATACGCCCTGACGTGTATGTAATAGGGGTGATAAGACTTCTCCTGATAAGACAGTCTCCTAATATAAACACAATTAACCAAACATGTCATCTGATGAATAGGAATGTCCAAAGTCAGAACACATCCAAAGCAAGCACCAACTAAAGAGGCTGCCGTAAAAACTTGGCAGAGCATTCCAGATGAAGTCTTCAGGAGTCCTGTGATGATAATGTACATATATATATATATATATATATATATATATATATATATATATATATATACATACAGTGGGGAAAATAGGCATTTGATACACTGCCGATTTTGCAAGTTTTCCCACTTACAAAGAATGGAGAGGTTTGACATTTTTATCGTAGGTACACTTCACCTGTAAGAGACAGAATCTAAAAAAAATCCAGAAAATCACACTGTATGACTTTTAAATAATTAATTTGCAATTTATTGCATGAAATAAGTATTTGACCACCAAGCAACAGCAAGAATTCTGGCTCTCCCAGACCTGTTAGGTTTTTTTAAGAAGCCTTCTTATTCTGCACTCCTTACCTGTATTAATTGCACCTGGTTGAACTCATTATCTGTCCATACAATCAATCAATCACACTCCAAACTCCCCACCAGGACCAAGACCAAAGAGTCGTCTAAGGTCACCAGGACAAAATTGTAGACCTGCACAAGGCTTGGATGGGCTACAGGTCAATAGGCAAACTTAGCGCAATTATTAGAAAATGGAAGAAACACAAGATGACTGTCAATCTTCCTCGGTCTGGGGCTCCATGCAACATCTCGCCTCATTCAAACTCAGAAATTCTAAATGCTGAATGTGATTATCAAAGAAATATTGGCATACTTAATTCCAACCACATGTCACCAACTCACACTCTCTAGAATATCAAATGTTAGAGTATGGTAAGAAGAAATCTTCACATTCTTAAAGATTCAAGATTCAAACATTTATTGTCTTATGCACAAAGAAAACCATCTGCACTGTGCAAAAAACACTCTTACTCTGCACTAGCTCCTGGACTACAAGTACTAACAGTAACAGTATAAATACTAAGCACTAAATAAAAAAGCACAAAAAATGTATTCTATGTAAGTCTGAATATTATAAGAGCAGAACGTTTGTTCAGTATGCAGTATTAGTGCCAATAAAAGAGCAGAACTGTGCAACAGCAGCCAATTACAGACTTAAGTATCCTTATTAAGTATTCATGTATCATACACATAGTGTACATAATGCAGTGTAAACATAATAATACTGGTCCTCATATAGAAGTGATGCGTTGAATCACCAGGATGTGTGCAACAAGTCCAGGCTGTGCAAAAGGGTGTAGTTTTAAGTGTAGTTTGTGAGAGGGGGAGACATAAGGAGTATGCATTCAGTTTTTGTAGGGTGTGGTACTGGACCCTTACCCCGTGAAAACTAGTGAGCGATATTATTATAAGATGTATTGAATTTAATTATTGTTTTTATTGCTGTTGTTGTTGTTGTTGTTATTAGTAGTAGTAGTAGGAGTAGTAGTAGGAGTAGTAGTAGCAGGAGTAGTAGTAGTAGGAGTAGTAGTAGTAGTAGGAGTAGGAGTAGTAGGAGTAGTAGTAGTAGTAGTAGTAGTAGTAGGAGTAGGAGTAGTAGTAGCAGTAGTAGTAGTAGGAGTAGGAGTAGTAGGAGCAGTAGTAGTAGTAGGAGTAGTAGTAGGAGGAGGAGTAGCAGTAGTAGTAGGAGTAGTAGGAGTAGTAGTAGAAGTAGCAGTAGTAGTAGCAGTAGTAGTAGGAGTAGCAGTAGTAGTAGTAGTAGTAGTAGTAGTAGGAGTAGCAGTAGTAGGAGGAGTAGGAGTAGTAGTAGGAGTAGTAGTAGTAGTAGGAGTAGCAGTAGTAGGAGTAGTAGTAGTAGGAGTAGGAGTAGTAGTAGTAGTAGTAGTAGTAGTAGGAGTAGGAGTAGTAGTAGGAGTAGCAGTAGTAGTAGTAGCAGTAGTAGTAGCAGGAGTAGTAGTAGGAGGAGGAGTAGCAGTAGTAGTAGGAGTAGTAGGAGTAGTAGTAGGAGTAGTAGTAGAAGTAGCAGTAGTAGTAGCAGTAGTAGTAGGAGTAGCAGTAGTAGGAGTAGTAGTAGTAGGAGTAGGAGTAGTAGTAGTAGTAGTAGGAGGAGTAGTAGGAGTAGGAGTAGCAGTAGTAGTAGTAGTAGTAGTAGTAGTAGTAGGAGTAGGAGGAGTAGTAGTAGTAGTAGGAGTAGAAGTAGGAGTAGTAGTAGTAGGAGTAGGAGTAGTAGTAGTAGTAGTAGTAGTAGGAGTAGTAGTAGGAGTAGTAGTAGTAGGAGTAGGAGTAGTAGTAGTAGTAGTAGTAGTAGTAGTAGTAGTAGTAGTAGTAGTAGTAGGAGTAGGAGTAGGAGTAGTAGTAGTAGTAGGAGTAGTAGTAGTAGTAGGAGGAGGAGTAGTAGGAGTAGGAGTAGCAGTAGTAGTAGTAGTAGTAGTAGTAGTAGGAGTAGGAGTAGGAGGAGTAGTAGTAGTAGGAGTAGAAGTAGGAGTAGTAGTAGTAGGAGTAGTAGGAGTAGGAGTAGCAGTAGTAGTAGTAGTAGTAGTAGTAGTAGTAGTAGTAGTAGTAGTAGTAGTAGTAGTAGTAGTAGTAGTAGGAGTAGGAGTAGTAGTAGTAGTAGTAGTAGTAGTAGGAGTAGTAGTAGTAGTAGTAGTAGTAGTAGGAGTAGGAGTAGGAGTAGGAGTAGTAGTAGGAGTAGTAGTAGGAGTAGTAGTAGTAGGAGTAGTAGTAGTAGTAGTAGTAGTAGGAGTAGTAGTAGTAGGAGTATAGGAGTAGTAGTAGTAGGAGTAGTAGTAGGAGTAGGAGTAGTAGTAGTAGTAGTAGTAGGAGTAGGAGTAGTAGTAGGAGTAGGAGTAGTAGTAGTAGGAGGAGGAGTAGTATTAATGTATTAGCCAATTATTAAATTAGTAAAAAATACGAATGCTAAAAACAAATAGCAATAACGATCTTTTCACACCACTTCTGATTATTTTGTATGATAAGAACATGTTATTGTTATGGCAATGGGCTCTTCATGCCAAGTCTCAGTGGTTTTCTCCAAATTCTAGAGAAAATCTAAACATTTGTTTGGATGGTAATCATGACATCAGAACAGAAAACAGAGCAGCTCTGACTAAAACATTGTGCAGCGTCACAGCCTGTCAGTTTCATAAAAGGCTTCAATTTCATTGGATGTGAACAGACCTGGCTAGCAGCGAGTTCCTGAAGTTCATACGGAGAAGTTCTTGGCACCTCTTGGTACTTAGCATGATCAGTGATTACAAAGCATTTGCCTAATATCCCTCATAGAAACTGTGAAACAGCTCCACACAGCTGCCGTTTCACTGATACGTTGCTGCACAAACTGTTTCAAAGCCTCTGTGCTGGCAGAATAAAGCTAAGCAAAACCAGTTCTCATCTCCATTACTATTACAACTATATCTAAAGTCTTTGCACAGTCTGTTATAGGGCTATTTTTATTTTAGTGTGTTTTGTATATAGTTCAGATACAGCTCTACTGTCAGCACATGAAGTCTAACCATCATGAGCTGAATTAGACATGTTGCAGGAGAAGAAACGCTAAATGCAGCAGAGAGTCCTCCAGGAATTGAGCTTGACGCCACTGTCATATGGCATACATGAGAGGGTCTTGGCAAGACTGAGCTAGAGAGGGATTATGTCAGCACCCAAATGGTTTATGGGATTGAAGTGCGCACTACTAGAGCAGTCATAAGGGACACGGGAATCCACCCTCCAGGGTTTTTTTTACCTAGAATGCAGCCTGAAATATAAAGGAATTGGTAAATTGAACAATAGAGGGATTAGCTTCTAAGTGGGAATTGGGTGCTCAGTATGTGAACACTACAGCTGACGAAAGGCATACCAGTAAAGTCTGATGTGTACCCCTCGGCAAGCAGTTGGGTGTGTGAAGTGTGCCCTCGGGCTTGGTGAAACTTACACCAGTGCATATTCAGTACTGTCAGGCTAGCCTTGGGCACCATGGTAAGCAATCACTGAAAGTGGCGACATCAGGACAAACGCATGCACAGCTCATCTGCTTATCACTACAACATGGAAGACACAATTCTCAAAATAACATGTGCATGCCTGCATATAGTCCACTTCTCTTCAAAAAGACCAACACTAATCAAAAACACTGCTTTCAATGGGAAGTGTGATAACGTAGAACTGCCAATCATTTCAGTCATTAAAGGAACAATCTGAAAGATGATGCAGGCTCTCGAAATCATAAACATATCAAGTTCATCATCAAAGGTGGGAAGTTGGCTACTGGTTGTTAAGATGACCTTCAAGCATTGCTGGGTTTACTGTTCCTTTCATTGACTACCTGTCCATAAATAATCTACAGGTCTAATTCTTCAGCCTATCAAGTTTGACCGATTTGTCTCAACACTACAGTGACTCACTGCTGTGTTGTTCAGTACATGGTATCACAAGACGGTACGGGCCATGGCTACCAGCTTAGCATGACTTCAGTAGATATTTCTGCAATACAATGCACAGACATTTTCCATGTACCGTCAAACCCTTATTTCTACACGTTCTGTTGTTAATTGTAGGTAACCTTGTAATATTTAAACTATAAATCTTACAAATTGCTCCTTTAAAGCACTATTTAACTCAAACTGTAGTACAAAATAAATCTAAAACACAAATATACAATTACAATTATTATAAGTATATAATTTATATTGTGTTTTATTAGCGTTTCAGCCACAATCAGTCAGGCCCCTATAAACCTACAATCATGCAAACTCAAATCCCATCTATTTCATGTTTAAAATGATTTTAAAAGCAGTGAACCGTGTAACAATGAGAGAAATTCCTTAAAACACGCATACACAAACACCAGTCTTAGAGGTATTCATTATTGATGTGCCTCACAAGAGAGAAAGATACATCGAAAGCAGAGCAGGGCGCATACAGAACCTCTCATCAGAGTAAGAGATCCTGCCTGAGTGAGAGAAAAAAAATGAGACACAGTGAAATGCTTTTAAGTTAAAAATAAAGCCTTTAAATATGAAAGATCTTTTTCCGGGCTTTCTAAACGTCTGTGGTCCATTTGAATCTCCCGTAGCAAAAAGCCCAGCCTCAGTGCTGCTGTGCTGTGTGCAACACTGAGGACAGGCAACATGTTAAAAATATAGCATCATGACACATGATGTACAGCACAGTGTTTCGTTTTTCCAAGGCTCTTAATTAAGTAGTAACAAGAAACAAATGTGCCGGCAGAACAGCAGAGACACGTTTAGTAAAGGACATGAAAACATATGTGACATTAATCGTTATTATGACAAACTAGATCACAGCCTGCTTTTCTGAGAGAACATCATGCAAGTTTCAAGACAGAGAGTGTAGTAAGTACTGTTTAACTGGATGTATTGAAACGCTGAGTGAATATATATATATATGTATTTGTGTGTATGATTACATATATAGAATTCAACATGTGCATATAAAGTGTTTGTGCAAATAAATTCATAATACTAAAGTTGTTAAGTGTTCTAGCAATGATTCTGAAAAACATACACTGACACAGTTTATCACAATACCACGGTACTGGCCAACCCTAGGCTTTGCTTTCAGTGCCATATATGGAGACTGGAAGGTGGTGACCTGGTATTAAGCACAAAACTGTTTCGAAGATTTGTTGAACTTAGAGTTAGTTGTTTTCCATTATTGTGCAAACCTTTAAACTTACTATTAATCTTTTTCAAATACATTTTCTTGGTTAGCTGAACGCAAAGGCCTCTATTGTGCTTCAAGGCCTCTGTGAAGGTGTAGAAGAACAGCGATAAAGTGGGTCTCTCTCCCCCCAGTGTTGATGTATACGAATAATGGTTATGATAATGTAACTAAAACGTGACAAGTCTGCATGTTTCTTACAAGCATCTATCTTGTATCTATCTTGACAGTATTATATACAGTGATACATGCCAAATAACCATCAGTTCTAAAACTCTTGACAAAACAGGTCAAGGACTCACATCACAACGTCCAGTCTAAACTACCCATCACGTCATTATGAGTCTCAGAATGGAAAACACTGTGGGTGATAACCCGTTATGTTCATCACCCAGTCCATGCTTTACTGGCTGCACATCATGCTCAACGTTTTTGATTGCGTTTTTCTACTATAGTACGTTTTTCTGTGAAGGCGTGTGTATTCACTACCGTTAACTTCGCCTATTTCAGGGATTAACCGCCAGTGTTCCAGGCGATTTTCCTAAACAGGAACGTTTTTGTATGTGTGGAAAGGCCTTAAGAATCCAATTAAACTTATTTCTCACGTAACTCCCAACAACGACAGGCTTCAAATTCCGCTAATTCAGGTCCAATGGGGGCTTTCAGAATCTGGTGTGTTTACGGTGTAGGGAATTTTAATTCAGTTTAAATTGTACCGGTCAAACGGTCTAACCGTCAACAGTTCAGAGCCAAACGCTGCCTCAGTGGTTGCCGCTCGTGTGGAATCCGCTAAACGAAATCGTTATGACACGTAGGGAAACAGAGCCCTGGACCATCAAATTGCCCAAAGGACAGCTGCCAAACTGACAGGCTCATTATTAACACCACCACGACCACGCTAACGGTCATCAATTCGGGGGCGTTTGCTTTGGCTTCGTTGACTTCGCAGGGTTCAGCAATGCACAAACGTCCAACAACAATCAACAGCAATAGACAATTTAACACCAAACATCGCTCTTACCTCGAGAGTTTCGACTCAGCTCAAGAAGACGTAGCCCCTGGACCAACGACGCCAAAACACCACAGAAATAAATCCGCAACAGTGTCCACCGTGTGTGTATCTCTACTGGGGTCTCGCTGTGTGGCTAGAATCAAAGCGCAGCTTGCCAATGATAGGAGGTCCCCCTACTGCCAAGTCCTATCTCAGGCGTGTGCTAGAGAAATAGAGAGAGAGAACCACGGCGGTGCTGCAGCAGCAGCGTTGTTTTCCCCCACCCCTCCTCCGACAAGTCCCGCCTCCTGCACTACGATAGGCTAGAAGGGTTCGTGCGCTGGGATTGGCTGGTAGTTCATGTGAGCCACTAGCTGATCCCAGCGCAATAGTGTGATGTGACTAGCTTAGTTTACTCTATAAACCCTTAGGTAGCCGACCATTTGGATGGATGCGCACTTTATTGCTCTTAAATATATTCAACAAATCTGAGCAGTCAACTGTCATTGCCTGGGCTGCTTTGCTGTCATTTTATTTAAGACAGAGAGAATCCCAAAAATAAGACCTTTAGTTCATATGCTGGCATATGCTGAACACAGGTTCATATTCCCACTGCATTTCTGCCAGTAGTGGGGGAGTTTATAAACCTGATACTATTTTATCCAAGTGCACGTAATGTACTATTTGCACACAATGTTTTTGTCTATTTGTCTTTGCACTATAGACAAAAACAATGTGTATATACACACACATATATATATATATATATATACAGTGGAGGAAATAAGTATTTGATCCCCCACTGCGTTTAAAAATGTTAATACAAAAAAATAAATGAACAGCTTTATTTTAACGGTGACACATAGAATATCAAAAGAAATACTGAGAAAATTACATGAAAAGAGAAGTGAAAATTCATTTAAATTTCATTGAAGGAAATAAGTATTTGACTCCCTAGTAAATCATCATTTAATACTTGGTAGCAAAACCCTTGTTGGCAAGCACAGCAGTCAGACGTTTCTTGTAGATTTTTTTATAAGGTCTGCACTAGTATAGGTCAGGAGTAATTTTGGCCCACTCCTCTCTGCAGATCATCTCCAAATCCTTAAGGTTTTTAGGCATGCATTTGGAAACACAACGTTTCAGCTCTCTCCATAGATTTTCTATGGGACTGAGGTCAGGAGACTGGCTAGGCCATTCCATGACCTTGATATGCTTCTTATGGAGCCACTCCTTTGTTTCCTTGGTTGTATGTTTTGGGTCATTGTCGTGCTGGAAGACCCACCCACGACCCATTTTCAGTGCCCTGGCGGAGGCAAGGAGGTTGTCACCCAGGATTTTGCGATACATGGCTCCGCTCATCTTCCCGTCGATGCGGTGAAGTTGGCCTGTGCCCTTAGAAGAAAAACACCCCCAAAACATAATACTTCCACCACCATGCTGGACGGTGGGGATGGTGTTCTTAGGGTCATATTCTGTATTTTTCTTCCTCCAAACACGTCGAGTTGAGTTGAGGCCAAAAAGCTCAACTTTGGTCTCATCTGACCACAGCACCTTCTCCCAGTTTCTCTCGGAGTCGTCAATATGTTAATTGGAAAACTTGAGGCGGGCCTGGACGTGAGCCTTCTTGAGCAGAGGAACCTGGCGTGCACTGCAGGATTTTAAACCATTACGTCTCAGTGTATTACCAATGTTTTTTTTTGGAGACTGTGGTCCCAGCTGCCTTGAGATCATTAACCAGCTCCTCCCGTGTAGCTCTTGGCTGATTTTTAGCCTTTCTCATGATCAATGAGACTCCACAAGGTGATGTCTTGCATGGAGCTCCAGGCCTAGGTCGATTGACAGTAATGTTGTACTTCTTCCACTTCGCACCAACAGTTGTCACCTTCTTATCCAGCTTCTTACTTCTTACTTACGGCTTTGCAGCCCATTCCAGCCTTGTATAGGTCAATAATTTTGTCCCTGACATCTTTAGACAGCTCTTTAGTCTTGCCCATGGTGGAGATGTTGGAGTGACAGTGATTCTGTTGGCAGGTGGCCTTTTATACAGGTGACAATTTGAGACAGGTAGGTAGATAGATAGATAGATAGATAGATAGATAGATAGATAGACAGACAGACAGACAGACAGACAGACAGACAGACAGACAGACAGACAGACAGACAGATAGATAGATAGATAGATAGATAGATAGATAGATAGATAGATAGATAGATAGATAGATAGATAGATACTTTATTGATCCCAGAGTGAAATTCAAGAAAGGTGTCTCTCATGCAGGTAATGACTTCACTGAGATTAGGGTGTGTCAGTGGTCTGTGGGAGCCAACATTAGTCATGGTTTTTAGGGGATCAGATACTTATTTCCCTCAATGAAATGCAAATTATGTTTTATTTAAATAATATTTAATTTTCTAGATTTTCTTTTGGATATTCCATCTCTCACCGTTAAAATCAAGCTACCATAAAAATCATAGACTGTTTAATTATTTGCCAGTACAAACTTTCAAAATCAGTGGGGGATCAAATCCTTATTTCCTCCACTGTATATATATATATATATATATATATATATATATATATATATATATATATATATATATATATATATATATATATATATATACATATATATTCTAAAACTGCACTGGAGAAGAAGCCTGACTGTGTTTCACCTGTACACCTGTACTTTCCTTGAATTTCCCTCTGGGATCAATAAAGTATCTATCTATCTATCTATCTATCTATCTATCTACAACCCTGTATTGGTATAATGACAATAAATATGAATTTAATTGAATTGAATTTTTCCACAATATTTAGAATATAATTTGCGTCACTAAATACCTCGAGCCAATAGGATGGTTGCCTCTGAACTGCAGTCACCAACCTGAAGACTGGGCTTGACGGAATACTGATGGGAAAAACACAACACTGTGCAGCAACGCGACGATTGATCGGACCAGAACCAAAGCAGGAGGTGCCAAATCGTGGAATGTAATAGGAATTGGTGACATCATTATGCAGCAACTCTGATGCATTTATGTATTTTAATATGTTAGTAACAGAAGGTCGTGTGAGGAAATGCAGGGATTCTGCACATTAGAGACACACACTTCGGAGGGATGTCAATCACTGTTACAATCATGTTCTTTGATCAATCCAGTGCTCCACAGGGAACGGTCCTGGCCCCATTTGTCTTCACACTCTACACAGCAGACTTAACCCACAAAAGTACTATTGCTGGTTACATTTCATATGCTGGGAATTCGGAGAAGTAACAATGAATTTAGTGGACTCTTGTCAGCAAGACTTCATCAAAGCAGGCAAAGCTAAAGGGTCGAGGACTTCCGCAGGATTAAGTTCTCCTCACCCACTCCGGTGAACATCCAGGGACTGTCAAAACCTCCAAGTACCTGGGTGTTCATCTGAACACTAAACTGGATACAGGGTCCACTCCTCCACACTTTTTATGACTCTGTGGTGGCATCAGCCATCTACAACAGTACTGCCTGTGGGCAGCGGCATCATGACCGCAGACAGGAAAAACAGGACAAGACGATGAGGAAGACAAGTTCTGTTCTGGGCTGTGCATTGGACCCAGTGGAGGTAGCTGAGGAGAGGAGGATGTTAACCAAGCTGGCATTCACAATAGAGAACACCTCTCACCTCTAACCTCTCACCTTTCAGTTGCTGCACTGGCGAGCACCTTTAGTGACTGGCTCCTCCACCTGAGGTGTGCTAAAGAGAGCTCTTTTCTCCCTACTGCTGTGAAGTTCTATAACCAGCACCTCCCCAAACAGAGCCATAGACATTCATTACTGTAGAACACAATATTTAAGATTTAAGATTTAAACCCCTTATTAGTCCCACAGTGGGGAAATTTAGTCTCCGCATTTAACCCATCCGTGAAGTGAAACACCACAAACACACTCACTAGTGAACACACTAGGGGGCAGTGAGCACACTTACCCGGAGCGGTGGGCAGCCCTATCCACGGCGCCCGGGGAGCAGTTAGGGTTAGATGCCTTGCTCAAGGGCATCTCAGTCATTACTGTAGGCAAGGGAATCGAACCGGCGACCCTCCGGTCACAAGGCTGGTCCCTAACCTCCAGCCCACGACTGCCCCCTTTTTTTTTTTTTTTTTTTTTTTTTTTTTTTTTATTTATTTATTTTTTTTATGGACCCGTTCTATCTATATAATCAGTCTAATTTCACTATTGTGCGATGTTTGCTGCTGCACCTCATCACCTATACATCACCTGTATACGTTCTGTACTGACTGCAAACATCACCTAATTCATGCACCCTGACTCGCTACTCCCAATGTGCAATATCTCCAAAACAAATCTGTGCAATATCTTTCAATAACTGTGGAATATGCATCTGTGCAATAACAGATTTGTATTTGTTACCTAACAATGGAGATCCATTTATTTTTGTGTTTGTTTACCTTTTGTTCTGTATCTGTTCTGCTGCTATTCTGCTGTAACGATGCAAATTTCCCCATGTGGATTATTAAAAGGCTATCATATCTTATCTTATCTTATCTTATCAGTGGTGACCCGACTGTAGGTACATGCGCAAATACATACACACACACACACACACACACACACACACACACACACACACACACACACACACACTGTGAACTGGGTGACCACAACATAGACTTCCATTCATTTCCTAGAGAAACTACTGGTCACCACAATGATGAAAGTTTCTCACAACGGCCAGGTTTTGGTCCCCACAAAGCAGCTTGGTACACACATGGCTCACCTATTAAGAATGAAACCACACCCATGTTCCTATGCTTATTCTCCATTTCAGCAGATCCACTTACCATATCGTTGCTGACCAAAGAAAAACACGTATCTCCAAAATGGCAACTTTACAGGAGAGGCCAAAACCACATTTAATTTGAATGGATGTCAATGGAACCAGGCGTCTTTGCAAACCATTCTGGGCCATTTCTGTTGGTCCGTTCTTCAGGAAGTTTCCACACAGTGTAAACAGCAGCTTATGGGATCAAATGAGGCCTAAAAGTAAAAATCAACATAAATGGAGATACATGTTTTTCTTTGGACAGTGACGGAATACAGTATATGTGCTGTCCGATTATAGAGTATTACCCCACATAACCTGTTTTTAGTGATCAGGGCCCACACAGCAACACCTCACGATTATGTGAGCGGTGCATCAGACGCAGCAGTGCTGGACTAGTCAGCTTTCACTGTCACTGCTGGACTGAGAAAAGTTCACCAACTGCCAACAGCATTCTGGGGCCAACACAAACTGTGCAGGAACTGATGAGTCATTGTCTGTGACTCTACATCTACAAGGTGGGCCAGTAAGTTTCATGTGTCTAATAAGAGCAGACAATGAGTTGAAACAGTATTCCAAAACTGCATTTTGAGTCATTTCTTTTGGTCCATGCAACATGAAATAAACACAGGACAAATGAAAACATGATACAAGGTTTTGTTTAGACAAGAGCAATGTGTTTCAATACCCTTTCAGTTTTGGAAACATTCATGATGCATACATTAATACAAACTGTCCAAAACTCCATACAAAAAATCTTGGTATATCAACCTTCATTGCCCACTGCAAGTTAGGAAAGCTGTATTATGCTACATAATGTTGCCATGTTGCATAAAATTTGTCGTGACTATAATAATATAATTTCCATAAAGTATTTGTATTTTTGTGTGTGTATAATACATATCATCGCTGTCCAAAGAAAAACATATAACTCCCAAATTTCAACTTTACAGAAGAGGCAATGAAAAATGTTTAATTTGAATGAAAGTCAATGGAACCAGACATCTTTTCAAGCAAATTCTGGTCCATTTAACATTTTAGCACAGTCTAAAAACAGCTGCTGCATTCAAATGATACATAAAAGTGCAAATAGACATAATGGATATATGGGCATGTTTTTCTCTGGACAGTGACAATACAAACACAAATAAATACAATTTTGTTATTATTATAACGCAGTCTTTTTCAAACGAATCATAGCTAAATGAACATAAACTAACTTACATTCATTTCGTATTATTAAATGAAAACATTTAACATAAAGAACATAACATTCCCATTTGTTCTCTGGGAATATCTGAACATCTGGAACTAATGAACATCAACAAACAAATACTCCTCAGTTAAACCATCATGGAAATGATCAATGATATCCTCAACTAAGACTGAGCCAGCTGGAGAATAAGAGACTTTAGTTTTGTTTCTTTCCTTCAGTGTAAATCAGCCCTCTCATTAGGTGAGTCAGCAAAAAGATGTCGGTTAAATGGAGTGAAGCCTTGGTGGTAGTTTGTGTGGGCTGCCAGTCGCAAAAGGTTTGTGAACCCCTTGATGCAGAGAACGGATTCTTTATTCTGTTTATTATAGTCTTGTTGATATTCATTAATAATTCAGCTTAAAGTTACCCTGGGTGATCTCGACAGAAGTTCACTATACCCTGAAACTGTGGCAAGACAGTTTTTGAGACAGGAGTACTCAAAAAGTACTTGAGTACTACAACACTAACCAGCACAGCATACGCCATAAAACGCCACCATCATGCCATACACTGCGCTACAGTGCTGACAATGATCCATACGTGTTAACATCCCATAGGAAATACTTGGCCCGCATTAGGATCTTATTCCCATGCCCTGTATTTAATAAGAAGGGATGTCACCTGCAGGGTTCTACACTTGTCCATAGAAAGCTCTTGCCTATATGCTGTTGAGTTGGTCAGAATTGTTCACAGAGGGGGTGATAGAAACCTTGCACAAACTTATTACATGAAACAGTTATGAATACATTGCCTGATACCTGAGACATTATTTTGCAATTGCTTTACTTTAAATTTGCCTTGCAGTGCAGAACCTGCCATGCTGAAACTAATCCGACGTGAGTGGACTGAGGACACCGGGGCGAGGACACGGTTTAGATAATGTATGCAAATAAGTCACTGCTTCTAGCTCTAGCACTTGTCTCCTCCGTTGCTTTATTCTCCTCCCATTCTCCTTCTCACTATCTCTCTCTTGCACACACACCCTGAAATAAAACATGTGTAAGATACATACTTTATCATCGTTATGAATGCGTGTCAGGTGATTTGGTCGGGTATGGGCAAGGCAGATTTAAAGGGTAAGTGGGGACAGAGGGTGCATGAGTGGATGAGGTGATAAATTGGCTAGACGAGTCTCACAGGGACAGAGACAGGGACAGAGAGCGCCTTAAATAACAGACACAGCAAGCAATGGGCCTCAAATTATATACACAAGGAAGCGCACACACATCAGACACACGGTGTGCGGTGGGACCGGATTTCTTCTGTACTGTGGATGCGTTTTTGTTATGTTAATAAGGCAGTGGTGCAGCGATTTCATGCTTATGTATATAAACATTAGTATCAGCTTATAGCCGCCTCCATTGCTTGGTTTTGTGCTGTATGTGCCTATGTGCTGAGGTTTTTTTGATGTTCCTACACTGTGCTCTTTTAGGGCACAGTCTGGGGGTAATGCTTTTTTTCCCTCTTCCTTCCTTGTGTAACCCTTTTCATTGAAGATTGGCGGCGCGTGTCTCACGCAGCGGCTCACCTGTCCTCCTGTCCTGTCTTGTTTCCCCCCCTGTATGTTATTGTATGGATAGGTCGATGGCTAATTTCGCCGGTTCTTGTGACTGTGTGACAATAAAGTTGATTCTGATGATTCTGATTCTGATTGAGAAGTGCTGGGGAATGTCGCTGTAAACCTGCATGAAGGATTGTTTATTAGTTTAATGCCTGTTGAGATGAACGCTTTAATTTTTATGTAATGACCTCCTGCTGATTTTGGCTATTTTTCAGCAATCTCACTGGCTGCCACACTGAGAAGCTTATATCTCACATCTTTGTGTCTCTGCATTATCCTCCTGTGACCCCAGCGTCCTCATATGAGGACATTACATTTCTGCTTCTCGGCACTATGATAAGTTTTTAAACGTTGACCCTTTGGCCTCATATGATGACATTATTTTTTGCCAAAACAACTTCCTGTACAAAGACAATGTTTAGTTTTTAAATTTGTTAGGTTCTACTAACACAAATAGCTAGTAGAAATTAAAACTGCACACCAAGCAAGTCCGGGTCTCAGGAGGTTATAGCACTTGTATTATCAGTATAATCTATTGTTCAAGCTTTGCTCATTTGCGTGTTTTATAATTAGAGCCAAGAAACATGATTTTTTACAGAATAGGCTACAACTATTCTGTAAAAAATCATGTTTCTGGGCTCTAATTATAAAACACGCAAATTGGAGGATAAAACCTACATTGAATTTCTAGCCACTAAAAGTTAACTTGACTCTTTATACTCTGATGGCAATCTGACATTTTATGCCCTGAAATGTCCCATAGAATGCATTTCTTCAGTATTTTAAATCATTTTCTACATAGAAAGTTTACACCTTGTGATTTGGTTCTAGAATGAAATGAGCTGTTTTCCCTTTTTTGGTGAGCTCATGAATAATCTGACAAGCTCTGCTCTAATTGGCTGGTACCCAGTAAGAGGCTGCAATGATCAAACAGAAGCAACTTGTTGAAGTAGACAAACTAAAATGAGTTTCTGTGTTAACAAAGTAGTCTTCAGTTTGCTGAAGTCAAGCAGACTAAGGACATGAATTATTGGAACCATGTCCTGCGGTCTGATGAGACCAAGATAAACATACTTGGTTCAGATGGTGTCAAGCATGTGTGAAGGCAACCAGGTTAGGAGTACAAAGACCCACCACCATGCTTGACTGTCTTGCCTTTAGTCAAGCATGGGGGTGGGAGTGTCCTGGTTTGGGGCTGCATGAGTGCTGCCAGCTGTAGGGAGCTACAGTTTATTGAGGGAACCATGAATGCTAACATGTACTGTGACATACTGAGGCAGAACATGATCACCTCCCTTCGGAAACTGGGCCACAGGGCAATATTCCAACAGGGCCATTCTCGCTATCTTTCAGCTACCAGCAGTTTAGACATTAATGGCTGTGTGTTGAGTTACGCTGAGGGCAAATTTACACTATCATACAAGCTGTACACTGACTGCTTTACACTGTATCTAAGTGTCATATCTTCTGTGTTGTTCCATGAAAAGATATTATGAAGTATTTACAAAAATGTAAGGGGGGTCTCACTTTTGTGAGATACTATAGTTGCTATGGGTGCTAACCCAGACAGTGCCAACTACTACCAAAGTGGACAGTGTTTATGGCTGATCCTGAAGATGATTTGGGAATAATGATTCTAGATTACCATCTCCACTCCTGAAGAGATGGTTGGCGAATGTTGTCTATAGGGTTGGCTGTATGCTGTTTTGTTGATACTGATAGGTCACACAGAGTTCATCTTGTCTACAATTTTAAATATTTAAAGATATAATAAAAGAAAAGAATGAAAGAGCTTATACACTATATGTTCATCTTTTAATAATACTATGCTCTATCAATAGCGGGACACCTTAAATACTTTAAAATGCTGGTTATGGAACAAATATACACAGTTTTCTGTGGTCTGTGCACTATTTGTATCCTTGACAAAGTAATGAGCCTTGACCACTGCTTGCTCCTATAGAACAAGACCTTTCACAAATGCTCCTTTAATGTCAAAGTATGATTACATCACCTCTTTTAAAAGGTTTCTGAGTATGAGGAATGACTATTATTATTATTATTATTATTACTGTTGTTGTTGTGGTAGTAGTGGTAGTGGTACAAAATATAGCAGCAGTAATGATGAAAATGAGAAAATTGCTCAACACAAAACCTAATCCATGAAATCTATAAATGTTTCCTTTTCAGAATTCAGAAAAAAGGTAGAAAGGTTTCCCTTCATGCTGCATATTGTTCCTGCCTGGAAGAAAAAAAAACACATCTCCCATTACATAATGTAAAATAATTAATAGACCAACAGAAATTGAATAAAATATCTCTGCTTAAATTGCATTAACAGTTTTTACCTTGTATTATTATTATTTGTTTATTTTTGCTGTATTGCCTTCTTTTCAAGATTTTGGACAAACAGCCATATTTCACGCTAACCTAATTTTCTCTATTAGGTTTAATCCATGTGGAAATAATGCCAATAATGAAGGGCATACAAGATGTAAGTCAAGCTATTTTAGAGACACTCGTAATTATGGAAAAGGCCAGCATCCATTATCAGGTTTCACATATTTAATCTCGTATGATTGCAGAGTGCAGGCAGTAGCCCCACTGGCCGACAGGAGAATGATTAAATATGACATGGACATGATAGAATATGAGAAGCTCCAATAACGACCAATTCTTTCTGTCTCTCACCAGGTTGCCGTATGTGACATCAGTGATAAGACGTGACACTAATTTAATCATAGAGTGGGAATGATTGGAAATACGAGACAGGAAACATATGATGAGTCATAATTCCTTTACATTTCCTTTTGCACCTTCTGTATAATGGAACTGGATTTTACCTGTTAAATCACATACAGGACGACCCATATAAACCATAAACAACACTCATTAAGATGAGGCCAAGCTAAAAAAAAAACAATAGAGCATGCTATATGCACCGCTTTAAATAAATTGCACAAAACTCCCCTAATAAATCAATTTACCAATGATTGTAGTTTCCACTTTTTGACTAATACTGTTAGCAATTGACAGGTTATGTTACAATGAGGGGAAACTGTTATCCAGTTATGTTTAATATCTGCCTTATACTGTTTGTAAATAATGTAGTAAACTGTATATTATTTGTAGTTTGTTTATTGCTTGCATATTGTTAAGATTGTATATTATAATTGTGTGTATTTATTGTGCATATGTGGAGTCATTGTAATAATATGTTAAACTCAAACATTAGCAGTAGCTGCTAAAAATGAGTATCTGTAATGGGTGTATATTCATTTGCACCTAGAAAATCGACAACAAAAATAACAAATCTCAACAATTATCAACAAAAAGTGTTCTTTCAGTGTAAGCCAATGAAATACGCAATGTTGGTTTAGTGGTCCAAACATCATGATGCTCTTACACAGTGTTACAGGGTAGTTGCTGTGTTAAAATGATGAAGTCACATACAGGACGACCCATATAAACCATAAACAACACTCATTAAGATGAGGCCAAGCTAAAAAAAAAAAACAATAGAGCATGCTATATGCACCGCTTTAAATAAATTGCACAAAACTCCCCTAATAAATCAATTTACCAATGATTGTAGTTTCCACTTTTTGACTAATACTGTTAGCAATTGACAGGTTATGTTACAATGAGGGGAAACAGTTATCCAGTTATGTTTAATGTATGCTATATGTGCAAATGTATAATTATTGACTTTATTGTCCACCATGGACGCCTTCAAGTTTCTGGGTGCTATCATTTTTCGAGATCTGAAATGGGACACTAACATCAACATCCAGCCTCAAAAAGGCCCAGCAGTTGATGTACATTCTGCAGCTGCTGAGGAAGTTTATCCCAGACTATACACCAGTGTCCTTCCCATACATGTACACTAATACTGTTGATGTAATACTCTTAAGACTACTACCTCTACCTCAACACTACTGCCTTATACTGTTAGTAAATAATGTAGTAAACTGTATATTATTTGTAGTTTGTTTATTGCTTGCATATTGTTAAGATTGTATATTATAATTGTGTGTATTTATTGTGCATATGTGGAGTCATTGTGTATACTGTGGACTGGCAATACTAAAGAGACACAATTGCTGAAACCAAATTCCTTGTGTGTCTCAACATACTTGGCCCATAAACCTGATTCTGATCCAGACCCTCTGATTCAGAATATGGCCAAAATGAATTTCTCCCACTGCGTTCGCCACTGCACCAGTTTAAATCATGCACCAGGGGGCAGAGTTGAGCCTTACATAACCCAAAACCCAAAAATCCATTGTCCTCTACAGCGGACATTCCCAGGAAAAAAAAATGGTTGGGAAGTAATGCTTTGTACCTACGCTGTCCAACAAAAGTATATATTTTCTTTTTTTAATCAAGTGATGAATGGACTGATAGAAATGCTTAAAAATGCATTGGAACAAAAAGCTTGTTACATGAACTCATAGCAAAGGAATGCTGTTTTTTTTTTTTTTTCGCCATCTCTGGTCAAGGTTTGGAAATTTTAGTTTTTTGTTGGACAGAGACATGACTGTGTTGATGATTCTAAAGGAAAATGATAGTAAAAGAGTACACATAGCAAATGCTAGAGGTAAACTCCAAATATTTACCCAGCAACCACAGAAGACTTGACATACATCAGCTATTCATAGGTCAATCAAGTAAGCATAAGAACATGAAGCACCATTCACACATACTCAACATATATAAAGGTCTTCTCGTTCTTTTATAATAGTAGATAATTAAAACAGTCACCGGATCTGAACAGAACAACCACAAGAAAAACAGACAAGAAAAAGCAGATTTTGAGTCTTTTTTTAATAAAACAGTTTCCATTTTTGCAGTTGTAAAGCATCATGCAAAACAAAAGCGCATGTTCCTCCTACTTCGAATAAAAAGCTAAACCTTCTGCAAGTTCATATGCAGATTAAAAACTGTTCCTTACAAATATGGCATTAGTTTACATGTCAGTGAATCCAGAGCAAGTACATATTGACTTTGTAAACATGGCTTCAGCAAAACAGAGGACACAAAATGAGTTCATGCTTAAACAGTAAGGGAGTTCTTTAGAACGCATGCGTGTGATCATTAAATGATATGTACAATTGAAAAGTTCCTTAATCTGAAAGGAGATGAATATTAGTTTTTTTTTAATGATCACATTAACATCATAAAGAAACATGACCACAGACAGACAGAGAAGACAGACATAAATCTGTAAGGTGAAGTTCTATTATTCTGTCCCCTAAATGTCTCTATATAAGACTATATGCGTGGAGAGATCTGGTGTTTGGCACTAGAGTGTGCGGTTGAGAGTGCTGTGCTATACGATGTTGAAGACCATAGAGAGATACTGCTCATAAGAGACTTGGATCCAGCCGTCCATATCTGTGTCGTATCGCCTGAACACGTCCGTTAACCTCTGCACACAAAAAACAAACCAGGCCCTTCTGTTTGAAGCTACTCCTCATTCAACTGAGACACTGCACTTGGTGACGGTCATATGAACAAACAGCTGCAAACAAGTATGAATAAAGGACTTTCACAAGCATAACATACAGATGTTAAAAAAATAATACTGCTATTATAAATAACGGTGTTAGGTACCATATGGTACCCTGTACCTGCACTCACTGGCCCACTTTACCATAGGCTTAGGTTGTTACCAAATCTGACAGTAGATCTTTTGGTGCACAATTTGTTATCCCCCACCCCACATCCACTGATGAAAAAGTACCATCATGCTGTCAAGGCATTATTTGGGTGGCAGATGCTGGGCAGCAAGATATGGGGTACCTGCAGCCAGTACCGGCAAATCTCCAAAGTGCACTTACAGTCTTATGCAAAAGTTTGAAAAGCCCTAGTTACGTTGCACATATTGTTGATATTCTAAGTGAAAAACGGCTTTGAGGTTTTATGCTAATTTGTGCACAATTCCTGTTTATTTGTTGACTTCATTTGGTCTAATAATATGTTAAACTCAAACATTAGCAGTAGCTGCTTATAAAAATGAGTGTCTGTAATGGGTGTATATTCATTTGCACCTAGAAAATCGACAACAGTTTCACATTTTGTGGCTGTCCAAAAAAATAAAAATCTCAACAATTATCAAGAAAAAGTGTTATTTCAGTGTAAGCCAATGAAATACGCAATGTTGGTTTAGTGGTCCAAACATCATGATGCTCTTACACAGTGTTACAGGGTAGTTGCTGTGTTCAAATGATGAAGATGAAGAAAAAAAGGAGATGCTTGGTATTTTTTTTTGGGTGGGGGAGTAGACCATCTTTAGCTACATCTTGGATATATTTTATTAGAGTTTTTAAAAAAATAAATAAATAAATTTAAAAAATACACCAGTGACAAATGTCTTGTGTGATATGAGGTATGTTCATACCTGTAGTACGATACAGCACTGTATGAAGTCATCAAAGGCCACCTGACCTTTCCTCTGCCGGTCAAACTTCTCTATCAGCGTGTTATAGAACTGATCTGAAAGACGATACCCTAGACAAGAAGCACAACAATGTGAAGCTCAGACAGTTACCAGCAAATGCTTTTTAGATTAGTTGTGTTATCATTAGCTAGTCACCATGATCACATTCTAAGTCTTGTAAACTCTGTTGCGTGTTTCAAAATGGAAGTGTGCTAGCTGTTAGACATTTGTGTCAACAGAAGCTTGGGTAGAACTCATGAAGCTTTCACAGTAGGAGCACTGGTGTAGGATCAGATTTCTTTCATATTTAAGATGATGGGAAGAGATCCTAGATCAATATTCACTACTCTGAGAAGCTTGATTGATATAGGCCCCTGATAAGGTCTAAAGATGTAATGGCCCAGTAATGGATTTATATAATCAGAACCATTTGGAATGTAACCAGCAAAATTATAAAACATAAAAAGTACATTTCAAAGCAACATGCATCGACCTTCTTAACATAAGACTTGTATTTTCAAATAAAGCAAAAATATGAATTATTTATGAGCCCACAAATCAAACCAAGTATGCTGCTGCTGACTGAGGCTGCCTGCCTGATCACTGTACCAGTACCACATGAACAGAACAATTTTATGAGCCTTTAAAACGAAGAAAACCTGCTACTGAAGCATTCCTGTACTGCTATAGATCGTTCTGCCTGAATCGGGTTTGTCCACCCTGTGGTCACCCTCATCATGATGTCTCTGCAGAGACATTGACTAACAACTGCAGACTTAATAACTTCAGTAATCGCTTCTTTCCTGAACTGCACTGCCTGATTTACAATTATCCGTGCTTTAATGGGTCAGTGTGCCAACCTCTCATGTTCACGCTGCATTAGTGTGCGCCAAATAGCCTTCTTTCCAAAGGACTGTATTACCTAGGGGCTATTACCTCTGACCTGCCACCATTGAGTTAATAAGCTAGCATTCGTCTACTCACCAAAGCCAGTAAGAGCCTGTTTCAGCTCATTCTTGTCGATAAACCCTGAGTTGTCGCGATCATAGGTGCGGAAGATGTTCTGCCAGTCGGTGATATACTTCCATACGCCTGCGAATTCATTAAAGTTGACCCCACCTTTGTTCTCTCTATCAAACATAGCTAAAAAAGAAAGAGACACAAAACACAGAGAGAATTTTATTGTATGCTCAGGCTGAATTTCTTCTTTAAAGAAGACATATGCTACATCTTGGTTTTATCTAATCATGATATTAATATGTTTAAAATGTAAAAGACAAGCAATAAATAAAACCTGTAATGTGGCTGAGGATATTCAAGAATGCATGCTATCACTTAGTCCTTCTGTAGTCACAGCCTCCACACCAGCCAAATCAAAATATCATTCCATGTGAGAAACTTGGGAAACTTGGGCACCTAGTTAGTTTACTGAACTCTGCACCAGTGTTTGGGTTATGGTCTTGTGAAACTGTGCTTTTCCCCCATTCATTTTACATTCCAGTGGCTGGAGCACACAATATAATACACAAGGGTTATCTCTGCATTGGTTGACTAGTCAGAAAATGCACACAATCAGTCTGCTTTTACATCTGTCTTCATTTTTTGTTTTACTTTACTTTTCACTTCTGTGATAACACCCAATTTAGATCTAACTCTTACATTTACTCTTAATAAAAATATACAATTATACACAGAATGTTGCAGGAAAAGTAACACAACCAGAGTAATACACTTGCTCTCTACTTATTTCTGACTAATTCATTGAAACAGTCTGAATATTTATAATATTATATATTATGTTCCCTCAACTGGTGTGGACTAAAGCCCGCAAATGTTGACTGTCCATGGCTCCGAGTACTAGTGAAGTGTTCATTCCTGTCAAAAATGGACCAAACAAAAAAAAGTTTGACTGGTCAACATCAAACTAGGTAGGCATGAGAGCGCCTTACATTTGTTGTGTTTTCCTGACTTTTGGAACCTACAACATGCAGAGTCATAAATATTGACTGTGTTTAATGAATACAAATTTAAACTTTTAAAACAATTAAAAGCCCATTCCCAAGAGGGGAAACTGTAGCAGGGTGCAGGCATTAGTTTCCATATGTGGAAGAGGTAAGAATAGTACATATTGAACCTCAGAGCATTTACATATTAAATTAAATTCATTAATTTAAAAATACACACAAACCAATACCTGTTTAAAGTAAACATGTGCTGTCTGATTACTGATGCCCTTTAAAACCAACCTGTATTCTGTTTTGTAACTGCAGAGGCAAACAGGTCTCATACCTTTGGCAACCTTCTCAGATACAGCAAATAATGAAACAATAACACGTGTAATAAAGCAGCATGAATAGATGAGCAATGTTTACACAATGTGTTAAGCATACATGCTGCAAAATTTCAGAATGTTCAGTCGTGTGATTTAGTGTCTACATTACCTTGGAATATTTCAGGGCCAGTTCAAGGACCTATTTACCCATCAAGTGTACCTGTCCAGTGTTCTCCAAGCAGGAGGTTTATCTTTACACCATTAACAATTAGCTCTTGTCTTCCAAAATGCTATGCAGTGGCCTTTTCCATTAGCTTGGTTTGAGATCAAGCCCCCACCCTATATGTGACAGCTTTGTGAATGAAAGATGAAGACACCCCGCTGTTTGACAGAGTCTATTTACTCCCATCTGTCAGCTATGGGGTTTAGTTTTAAAAACTAAACAACAGACGTTTATTCTCATAAGCACTTATGTATCACTGTAAAAAACTTCACTGCTACTGAAAAGATTACCAAAACAAAACACTGACTAACACAGCATTGTCTAACCTAGGGAAGGTTAATCTCTGTCAACATATAAACTTGTCAGATTCCAAATATGAAATAGAAACAAATATAAGGACCACATAAGCTAAAGCAGTTGGCAAAATGTGTCATTTTCTCATCTGAAATGAAAGTTTGCTGGACATAAAACTCTCCAATATTAAAGTTAGAGAAATATCAGCGTTTGAGATCAGGGATCAGGTAACCAGAAGACCCTCAGTAAGATAAATCAAAGGAAACTGAACATGGAAAACTGAAAGGAAAAAAACTAATTTACTTACATATAATTGATCTGACAGTCACAGGATTGAAGGGTGTCCATGTGCCTGTGAAAGAAGAGGAAACAGGTTAACACTGGAGTAAAAAAAACAAGCTAGGAATCCAAAAATATATTTGAAGGTGCTTATTCAACACCACTGACAAAATAATCCAATTGAACCGAATTGTTACGAAATTTAGGATTTAATGGAAAAAATCTCATGTTTTCTTAAAATAGTAAATTTGTGTACCCTAGGGACTAAATTACTGACTTCAGTGTCCAGTGCCAATGGTCAAAAGATTTCACATATTGGGCAGAAAAATGCAGTGGTCTGAGTGGCCTTTTTTCTTTTCCTTTTGTAATAAACCTATTTGGTTGAAATTACTTAACTGTAATGGGGACGAGAGCTAACATGATATTTTGGTGACATTGTGGTGGCTGTAGTGGTCCCCAGTGATATTACTGGTGTATAAAGATGTTTTTTAGCTTTACGTATGCTAATATTGGTCTATAGAATAAGCTTGTAAATAAAATAAGAAGTTATTTATTATTTAAACAATATTTAAACAGTACCTAATAATATAACCTACATCAGATAACGTCAGGTAGGAACAACTTAAACCCAACACAATCATGTTTCTATAATAACCCCTGTTTACAGGTCATGACTGGGCACAAAACTGACCAATATGTACTCCCGCCCAGCACACACAGCAGCTTAGAAGTTTTAGCCACGTTTCATCCTTCAACTTTCTAGTCTTGACTTACATTTGCTGACTGTCCAGTCTTTGTTCTTATGAGGATGTGGATTAGTATTAGTGTTTATTTAATGAGTACTTCTTCCAAAGTTAAACAGAGAAGCAGCAGAACTGCTTTCATGCTATACCCTTTAACCCAAGGCATGTTTAGTTACTTATCTGTTGTCCCACTTATGATAATTTACATTTGCTGTGAAAAGACATGAAGGACAACTTAACAAAGCCAAGATTCAAAGCAATCTACTACAGATGTAAAAAAAAAAATGAGCATGCGCACACACACACACACGCACACACACACACACACACACAGACACACAGACACACACACAGACACACACACAGACACACACACAGACACACACACAGACACACACACAGACACAGACAGCTCACTATTCCCTAAAGCTGATTGTAGAGAAAGCCCTCCTGTATGCATTAGCACTCATTAAGCTATTATATAACAAATTTCAAAGAAAAAGAAAAGAGAAAAAAGCATAAAGAAGTTATCAGGCTCCTTTCAACCTGCGAAATTACTGGGCTCAGGACAAGCCATCAAGTCCCTCCCAACTAACTTATGTGCACCTGACTGCACTCTGGCCCAACTGTCCCCTATCTTCCCTCATGCCATCAATAATACCCTGTAAGCCCCTCCAACTTCTTGGAGCACACCGGCGTAGGGGTTACCCGAAAGACCATGAGAAAAAATGTCAATTCACACAATTCACCTGATCATTGACATCTATACATTCATCAGCATATGTGCTCATACTTTTTGATAATTATTATCTTGTGTGCATTAAAAGGCTTTACACTTAAAGCTAGTTTTATGAATTATAATATTAACCAGATGCTACCCAGGTGTAGGAGTAGTAGAATGTTACTGGCGATACTTCTGGTGCTTGACATCACATTATTACAAACAACTTATTGCAGGGTGGCTTTGTCCACATTCCTTGCTGCTGGAGGCACAACGGCCATGGCCAAGGTGCAAAATAAATCCACTCACGCTCTCTGCTGAGTCATAGCTTCAGCTCCAACACTCTAGGGTGGAGTGATAAACTACTTTCTAAGCAATTCCTCCTGCAGCTTAGAACTTCAGAGCTGTGAAGAGTTTGTTTGCTCTGTTTGGTTCTACAGCAGGAGGGAGCTGAAACAGATGTCAGACTCTCCCAGGAAACGATCAAAAAGAGCTCAGACACAGGGACGGTCCCACTAAGAAGAGGAAAGGAGGCACGACAGAGAGAACATGAGGGAGTTAGTGAAAGAAAACAAGGAGTGAATACAAAAAAGGGACAGAGAGGGAGAAGAGAAGAAATACAAGGACACGGGAATTTGATAACAATCATTCCTAACATGATCTGCAGTTGGACAACTGATTCGTTTTATTCTGGCTGACCTGTTGTAAGGGGTCAGGCGGTACTGCCTGCAGCCAGCAGAGGGCGGCAGTGGCAGCACCTCCTCGAGGCAACTACAGTCTGGAACTCGAACCCCCAGAATGGCCTGGACTGATCACCCAAGGAGCAGCACCTGATTCTGTTTGACCCTTTGCTGGTTGTTTTGCTTCTTTTATAAATACTCCCTTTTGGTTTGAGCATGCCACTGTTGCCGTCTCCTTTGTTTGAGCTTCCTGCCCTTTTCACTCTCACCTTCACAAAACTGCGCATAACGCAGCAGTAGCACATGGGGTCATCCCCACTGATGCTGGGGCTTCAATCCTCGCCTCAGACGAGTTCACAAAAACACTTCCCTCAAACCAGTTCACTCCTCGCAATTCACGTGCATCCACATCCAGGAAACGGTTCCTGCCCTGCGCTTGGGTCCACACCCCATATCCATGCCATGACACCTGTGCTGTGATTTCATGATGCTCATGAAATGAATCAAACACATACAGTACTGTGCCAAATTTTTAGATACCCAAGAAAATTATAGTCGAAAAAGCTGTTTATCTGGGCAGTGAATGTTTGTTTGCTCAGAAAGGTGCCAAAATATTCCAACACATTTCGTGTGTGTCAGTACAACTGAACTATTTCCAAACTCTTTTCTAGAAATCCAGATATAAACTGCAGCCGACATCCACCTTGATCCAACTGATAAACGGTTCGTTGTGCAGGTGCTGGAATTCAACTTATCCATGCCATGAATGCAGTCTGGAGTAGACATCTGGAATCAAACACAGCAGTGTGCTTAGGTGCACCGGTCTATCTTTACTACTTTGTGTGCTACATCTGCTGTATCTTGCCAAAGAGTGTCCAGTTGCCTCTTACCTTTTTTTTTGTATCACTAAGATTTCGTGTTATTTAAAAAGCCAAATGCACTTTAAAAATGACATCACTTCATTGTTGTTCTGTTGTGTAATTGAGTTTTCTCTTATTAAAGTGATGTTACTTGTAAGGGACCGAAACTGAATCAGTTTCAAGGAAATCTGGTATTTTAATGAAAGCTTTGTTTTGTTTGGTTGATACAGAGTTGGTTAACGGTCCTGGAATTATCCATACTGTTTTATTTACCCTCTTTGTGCTGTCTTTAATTACTACCCTTAAAGTTTTGGGCTAAATGACTAGCCTCAATATTGTGACAGCAATTCCTACTGCTTATAATATCCATTTTGGTAGTGGGCCTTGTAGGTGATCTGTGAAATTAACCTGATCATTGACATCTATACATTCATCAGCATATGTGCTCATACTTTGATAATTATCATCTTGTGTGCACTTTTACACTTAAAGCTAGCTTTATGAATTATAATATTAACCAGATGCTACCCAGGTGTAGGAGTAGTAGAATGTTACTAGCGATACGCCTGGTGCTTTATTGCAGGGTGGCTTTGTCCACACTCCTTGCTGCTGGAGGCACAACCGCCATGGCCAAGGTGCAAAATAAATCCACTCACGCTCTCTGTGGAGTCAAATCCACACACGCTCTCTGCTGAGTCTCTGCTAAGATAAATCATAATCGGTGCAGCACTAACAGCTTAATTACATATATTACCTAAACAAATCTTAACCCTGTATTATGATACTTATGGCAGGTCAATTCATAGTTCTCATATTAAGTTGTAATAAATAAAACTCCAGAGTTAGAATTTACTCAAACAACTTATGTATGATTAACTTGAATTGTGTACAAATTATTCAATCAAATTTTTCGAGGTTGAGTGGAGTCACTGGACATAATATTTTGTATACTTAATATGTTTTGTATACTTAAAAAGAGAAATACAATAAGTATGCTAGGTCCCATCTAATACAATGTCTCCTATTGACTATAATATCCATGGTAATAGAGCACTATAGGTCATCTGCAAAAATGTAGCTCATATATTATATATATATATATATATATATATTATATAATAAATAAAAATAATAAATGTTATGTTTAAATTGTGTAAAACCATGTTTCTCCATTCTACTGGAACACATTTTTTACATACATGATCAACAGGAATTACATGGGCTCCAGTTTAACAGTAACACCAGGATACGCAGTGTGTATATACACGTGTGCGCCTGTTTGCTAGTAAGCTAACAGGGAGGGGGAATTGGTGCAGCCTACACACAGCCTGGCCTCAGGCACAAAGAAGCTACTATACAGTACACACTGGACCTTCTCACTGCTTTGCTCGCTGAGGAAAGGGGCATGAAGCAACTGAATGTACAGCATACTGACCGAGTGAAAGACCAGCCTATCAGCGCACCAGCAGGCATAAGCCTCTATTATAGTCCATTTGCCATGCATACAATCAAACAACTGGATAAAAAATAAATAAATAAATTATATGCTGCATAATGGGCATCCAACATCCGACAGCTACTTTTTACCATGCTCTCTATGGGGCTACTTTGTAAAAACGTTTATGTAACTACACACAGATCTGAAAAAACATACTTTTTATTTTTTTTAGATGGTCCCACAGCTATTCTGTACTGTAGCCCAAGCTCAGGGTGAAGTGTTTCAGCCTACTGCATTTCTCTAAAACCTGGGGCTGCTATTCTTCTGCCAAGTCTGGCTAAATGAGTTTATTATACCCATATTTTTATCCTTCCATAGAGCAAAATTCATGACTCATCCATGATAGCTGGTGAAAGCAGCATGGCCACAGTTAGAGGGGAAAATGAGCTGGCTTCCAAAGAGCTGTGTCTGTGTAAATCATCACTGGGATTTCCTCTCATTCACTACTGCTATACTAGGCTCTGTTTAAAAAATGACCCTGAACATGAATCCAGCTAAAGGGACAGCACTCTGACAAATGCTTAGAGCAGCAACAGGGAAATTTAGGAGTGCATAAATTAGGCGAGGCAGCAAAAGTGACAGTGCTGAGAACTAAATGCTTTTAATAAACTTAAAAAAGAGCGAAATAGACTGATATACGACATAAGCCTATTACTAAGTTGCCACTGCACGGAATGGTTACATGCAAGACGAAACAGAAAAAAATAGCACATTCAGGCTGCTTGATCACCTGGGTTCAGAGAAAGGTATATCATCACTGTGCAAACAAAGGCAAGTATCTTCGATATGGCAACTTTACAGGAGAGGGCGAAAATCTCATTTTAATGTAAGTCACATCTGCACAGTACATTCAACCTCACCTCAGCTGTGCCATTACTAACCATTTTTATATTATATTCCTTAAAGAAATGTGTAGTTTAAATTCAGTTATAGCAGTCCTCGGAAATTACAGGCACACAAAATCTGGCAAATAATCCATGAAAATAATTTTAAGTTTGGCTTTTTTTTTTATTTATGATGATAAAACCTGATTTAAGTACTTCACTATGTATGCACACATGTAACATGTAAAATCATGATCTTTGGCTCACCACAAGTCTCAAACACCTCAAAGCCAGCTAATTTCTAAAGGCCTCCCAAAGAAATATAGATCAGAACTTGATTATCATTATAAAATGTGGCAGAGAAGTTATGCTCTGCTTCAAACTGCTCTTGCACATTTGTCGGGCTCTATGGCATCAAAGATTCTCTTACAGTTTTTGAGCAAAATCACAGGATCACACTTTGGACATTATCATTGGACTCTATCATAGAGTTTACAATCCAAACATATCCACCCAGGTCACAGTTTACTGTATCAATTATTTGATGGCCTTTACAGACCTCACAATTTTGAACGGAAGAATGGGTTTAGCTCATCCAACATTGGAGAGGGGCCAGTACCACCTACCCATTGTTGTTTTTTCCTCCACATTATTAAAAGATGCCATTTAATTTTAGAGCACTGTACAAAACATGTACATTTATGAAATCCTGCGCTCCATATTAAACATCCTGGGCACTAAACTGGCCTGATGCAGGCTAAGGAAAACTCTTCTCTCAAGAGGATACAAAAAAATCCAACAAGACTACGGCAATGCTGATCATGGATAAACTTGGCCACTGAGCCTTCTCCTCTTCTTTTTTTCTGATGTGCCACTTTTTAGTTGTGAGCTGTTTAATACTGTAAATGTCTTTGAAGCCTGCTTGGTAATAAATAGTAGCATTGCAGATGGTTTAGAGGCATTTGTATTCAGAACGTCTGTACATTTAGCTGCTCAAACCATTACCTATGCATTTCATTACTTCCTATAGATTTCCACACTTGCACTTTCATAAATAGGTATATATTTGATACTGAAGCCTGTTCAAGTGGTTAAATACAGTGAAATAATTGAGCTACATGTAACCCTGTTTTGCAGCCTTGAAGTCTGTTTATTACAGTTAGTACGATTTTCACATCTAGCATTATACTCTGTATATGAAAGTAAGGTTGACATGGTTGTAAGAAGGAGGAAGCACATGTTATTTATTTAAAAAAGTTTTAAAGACATTTTGTAAAATCTGATTTATTTCACATTTTTACTCATCTGTAATTGGTCACAACTTTACTGCCTTTAAAGCACACAGAGCGTTATCAGTGCGTTTAAAACCAAACATGTATTTCCCTTCATATAGGTTAGACAGTATTGTAAATTCTGTCTGCAGCTAAATGATTTAAAAGCTTGACAGCCTGCTGTGTGTGGCTTTATGATGCACTAAAGTAAATCATGTCTCCCTGTTTGTGGTTCATTTTAATGGACAGTCCACGCCCCACACCAAGCTTCATATGCTGCATGTCTATAGGGGTAAAAGGTAGCACTTTTTAACCATGTTAACTTAACAGATAACACAGTGGCATTCTGATCGGTGCAGTGTAGAGAGACTTTAGACCACTAAACTGTCCGAAGATCTTTTAACAAAAGAAAAGATTCAGCCCGTGCTTTGTCGAGTCAGCTGTCTGGGCTTATAATGCAGTTAACACTATTATATTTTTATACTATATTATATAATACTAGTTTTACAGTTTTTTTTTCAGTGATAATATCATTGGCTTGAAAACAAAGACAGCACTGAGTACGGTTACCATGGTGAGAAGTGGTGCATTTTGTGTCTGTTTTTGTTAATGTAGTTTACTGTATGTCAAACTCAGTCAGCTGGAGATTAGACTTTTCCCCTAGTTTACTAGTCTTAATATTTGTTTTCAGTCTGTGTGCTTGTGTGGTCTGTTCAGTATGTTATCTATCATGTAATTGTATTTTGCTGCACACACATTGTGTATATGCCCATTTTCATGTTTCACATTTTTGGGTTACACTAGAATAGATTTATCCACTTCATTTTGCCCAATACACAGTATTTCTCACACTGTACATCAGTATTCACCCTCTGTCTGAAACACATGTTAGAGCTCTTGTGTCTATGAGCCCCACCTCCCAATGAGAACAATGTTCTCTGTCTGGTCAGCTCGCCCACTCTGTTGGAATTGGTCAGAGCAGCATCCCACTAAGTTCTGAGCCTGATCATAAAAGGCAGGTAGAACATGTTAGTAAATCTGAGACACCTTCACAAGCTAGACTAGAGCAGGACGCTTTAGAGAGTTACATTTTTCCTTTTTAGCTCTCTGTGTGCTGTGTGGGGTTGTGTCTGGCTTGTTGGTAGGCAAGTTAAAAGGATGGTGTTACTAGATGATATCACCTTGTAACAGAGAAAAGAGTTGGAATTCCAACAAGGCGTTTAAGGTGACAGGGAAAAGTGGTTTCTATGGGAGACAGTTACTCTTGCTGGTGTGTACCTTGGGCCTTATAATTATAAATATAAAATAAATATAAATATTTACCCATACTTATAAAAGGCAATGTATGTGATAAACGTAACAGATGAAGAGAAAGAAGAGAGTTAAAACACATACCATTTGATAAAGCTTGCTGAAGCTCTGTGTCTGATATTGCTCCACTCCTGTCTTTGTCGACTCTACGAAAGAAACAGACATTTCATGATTTATATGCCAGCACAATTCAACAACAATTCAAGTACTCTCAGCTTCTGTGGCTGAATTACTACTCTTCGTAACCATCTATATAACGTTCTGTAATTTGCACCATGTCCAAATTCTGGCTCCAAACTGGATTTCTCTATTACAAACATGAATATGATTTTTGAATGAGATTTGCTGCTATTGTGTTCATTAGTGAATAAAAAGGTCCCAAACCCGACACAGTATCTCCCCAAAGTGAGTACACCCCTAAGTGAAAATTGTACCCAATTAGCCAATTTTCCTCCCTGGTGTCATGTGACTCGTTAGTGTCACAAGGTGTCAGGTGGGAATGGGGAGCAGGCGTGTTAAGTTTGGTGTTGTCTGTTTCACAATCTCTGTCATGCTGGTCACTGGAAGTTTAACATGTCACCTCATGGCAAAGAACTCTCTGAGGATCTGAAAAAAAGAAGTGTTGCGCTACATACAGATGGCCTAGGCTATAAGAAGATTGCCAACACCCTGAAACTGAGCTGCGCCACGGTGGCCAAGTCCATACAGCGGTTTGACAAGACAGGTTCCACTCAGAACAGGCCCGCCATGGTCAACCACAGAGGTTGAGTGCACATACTCGGCGTCCAGAGGTTGTCTTTTACAAAAAGGAGTGCTGCCAGCATTGCTGCAGAGATTAAAGGGGTGGGGGGTCAGCCGGTCAGTGCTCAAACGATATGCCACAAACTGTATCAAATTGGTCTGCATGGCTGTCGTCCCAGAAGGAAGTCTCTTCTAAAGATGATGCACAAGAAATCCCACAAACAGTTAGATGAGGAGAAGCAGACTAAGGATAAGGAACTATGTCCTGTTGTCTGATGAGACCAAGATAAACTTATTTGGTTCAGATGGTGTCAAGAGTGTGTGGTGGCAACCAGGTGATGAGTACAAAGACAAGTGTGTCTTGCCTACAGTCAAGCATGGTGGTGGGACTGTCATGGTTTGGGACTGCATAAATGCTGCTGACTGTGGAGAGCTACAGTTCATTGAGGGAACCATTAATGCTAACATGTACTGTGATATACTGAGGCTGAGCATGATCCTTCAAGACGACCACTGCCTTGCTAAAGAAAGGTAGAGGGGTGAAGGTACTGGACTGGCCAAGCATGTCTCCAGACCTAAATCCTATTGAGCATCTGTGGGGCATCCTCAAATGGAAAGTGGAGGAGCGCAAGGTCTCTAACATACACCAGCTCCATAATGCCTTCATGGAGGAGTGGAAGAAGAATCCAGTGGCAACCCGTGAAGCTCTAGTGATCTCCATGCCCAAGAAAGTTAAAGCAGTTCTGGAAAATAATGGTGGCCACACAAAAGATTGACAATTTGGGCACAATTTTGCCATTTTCACTTAATGATATACTCACTTTTGTTGACAGCGGCTTAGACATTAATAGCTGTGGTATAAACAAATGCTGTAACTATTCCATGTGCTATTTCAACAAATATTAAATTATGTTATCAATTTATCCACTGACACCACCTAAAAAGGCAGCGCACCTAAAGGACTGCAATGATACAGAATTTAAATGTGATTTCTGGAAAATTACAATACACAAACACATCATTTTACCATTGTAAAAAAAGTCTTATTTGTTTCCTTTATTTTTTCCTTTCAGTTATTTAAGTAACAGCAGAGAGAACAGTGCACTCACTGCTCGACCTCTCAGCACAGTTAATGAATGCGTTTTATCAGCTTCCTATTGAAACATTTGCATGAATTAGGGCATACTTCATGCAAATTACATGTAAATTAGATATTGCCAAGCTACTTGTTTTTACGCATTGTTCTCAAACGTCTGTTTGTTTGCACACCGTATGAAGTTTCATATGTCACTAAAGTTGTCGTTACAACCAGAATGAGGGGCCAGTGTCGCTACAGCCTCTTGTGAAGAAGTAGAAAAAATGAATAATGCTACATTATATACTTATATATTTAAAGTAATATAAAGCATTCTTTAAGGTCAAATTTAAATGAAAAACTAAAAATGTTTCTTTTCATAAAAACATCTGCTAAGTGGACTGAAACTTCTTGTTTCTGGCACGTCTCGTAAAACAAAACAATGTACCATGTCAGCTATTACTGTCTTCAAAACAAATACTGAGCAAATCTGTGCTAAAAAATGCCACAAATTCAATAAAATGTGTGGAGCCTGGACAGTTGCAGGCATGACATGAATAATTCTCCATGATTTACAAATCTGACAAACTATAGATTACTATTCTATAGAATCAGATAAGACACTTCTAGCTCTGTGGCCAGTGCAAAACAAATATTATAAACAACCCGAAGACAACATGGTAAGCCTCAGCACTCTCAGGAGGCAGGCTTTGACAGCCTCCCTGGATGGAGCTTGCTCAGGCTCAGTTGAAACATTCCTACTTCATCATAATCTTATCACTTGACATTTGTTACAAATGGAATAAAATGGAAAATGCAAAAATGGAATATAGTATATCAAACTATGTTTGGTGTATAATACCTGTAACTGCATATTATTATGTTGCTACAGTTACCTATAACAAACAATACTTACAATGGCAGCCTGTCTTTTGCATTTTTTACATTGAAATGACAGCCATAAGCTAGTGGCACTATAGCACCAGCTGAATAACAATGAATGAAAACGAACCCTTGTCATAATGCCCTACTGCAGGAATGTCTACTATGCATAAACTCCACACAGGATATTTTGATAATGTAAATCCTCTTATCCCATATAATACCAGTATAAAACAACTACAAACCTTAAGAACCCACATTTTGGGGCTGGGGTGTGTGGGAGTTTGCATGTTCTCCCCGTGTCTGCGTGGGTTTCCTCCCACAATCCGAAGACATGTAGTTGGAGAGTGTAAATTGCCCCATAGGTGTGAGTGTGAACGATTGCTGGGATAGGCTCTAGCAGCCCCACTTCCCAGAAGAATGAATCAGTTTAAAAGATTATCCAGTGTTATCCATACTTGTAATCAAACTGCTTTTAATTTTTAAACTTCTTCAAGTAGTTTAGAGTTATATTGCACATTTACTCATATTTTACTATATAATGGTAATCAATAATGCAATCAAGGGATTTCCCTTTGTGTATCTGGGTGTGTTGAGAACTTCTGTGTAAGGCTGGAGGTAACAGCAGTTACATAAATAGTATAGTTTGGTAAGAACAGCTGGTCCCTGTAGATAACTTTCTGTAGATATTGTATGGTCACGTGTGTCTTCTGAACAAACATCTTTTGGGACATTAACAAGAATCTGACATACAGCGAGGGTAAGAACGGTTACGCAGAAAAGGCCTGGGGAGTTTAGAGACTTCATTTTTTAGTAATGTCTACAGCCTAGGCCTGATTGGACCTTGCACAGAATGACTGATTGTTACTTTAATAGATCAGAAGTTGCAGTTATTTTAACTTTACATTAATTCAATTACTTTTATTTTTCTCATGTGATTTTTTCTGGCATCATTTTCTGAATAAATATAAACAAAATACACTCTAAACAGCATTTGTGGACTCTTGAACTATTGAATTTGCGGACTCGTCTCGTTTCGTTTGAAAATACCAAAAAGAAACACAAATAACTTTTATTCTGATTACATAGATTTGAACTATTACATTTAGGTGGGATAGGCAGAGATGTGCCAATATTGGCATCTGAAACATACAGATGAATTTTACTCATTAACATGTGCTTCTGCTCCTAGCAACAATCAACACAATGTACAACCAATTTGCCGTCGTTGCCATCAACACAGTGTAATGAAGGTTTGTCCGTTGTATGTCCTTGTCTTACTGTTCACAACATGTTGAATAAAGTCATATTTAAACTGGACTGTTATTTGTTTGATCTATTGTACTTGTCAAGAGTACAGTAGAGTTGTGACTGTCCAATAAAGATCAGGTGTTTTGCTACAGTATTATTTTGTTATCAAGCATTTGAATGCTAAATTTTGCTACTGATTAAACTTGCTATTGATAAAAATAGATTTTTGGTATTGGGACAATCTTACAGCAGCATGGAATTACTGAGCAAGGAAATCTTCAACCTATGTATTCATTCTTTACTATTACTTTCAGTTCTTTACATGGTTGAGGTAACGTGTGATATAACCTTCAGCATAGACTTGATCAGGAATTATTTCAAACATAAAGGCAGTTGACGACTTGTTTTACTATGGGCTCCACCTTCTGTGTCTTCAGCTAACATAATTGCTTCCAAGGAAACAAGATCAAACAATTAAATCGAAAGTCTGGACTCAAGACAAGCTAGCACTTTCAGGCCAAATACAGCAGCGCTGTTCTGTTAGAAACTACACATATACTTGACCAAAATGTAGGAGAAGCAGATCATGTTGATCCCATGACAGAGCGAACAAGCCTTAGCAGAATCGTAGGTGCCACAGTTATGAACTAAGTGGTGAGAAATCATCCAGTGAGTCAGACATTCCCTAGCAGCTTGACAACAAGCCCAGCCCCACAGACGGACAATAAATCCAGTATTTCAGAAAGGAAAGAGCTAGAGCAAGGCCTCTCCGCTATACCAAAAACTTTGATTCACCCAGAAAGAATGAATGGAACACCTTGTTGGTTTGTTTACTAAAGAAGGGTGTTCCCCCGTCCCTATAGCCACCAGTTCTAAACACATGACTCTCATTCATGTAGGCCATTCCAAGGAAACTGGATTTTCAAGGACGTATATAGGATACCTAAAAGAAAAAAGGAATGTGGTTTTCCTGTCACATCCCATAGCGTTTGCCTACTGACCTGTCAAAATCAGAGGTAGACTTTTAGAGAAATTCAAAAAAGAAAAAGACCTCGTTACTTTCCCCTCAGGAAACACCATCTGTCCTTCATAAGCTCCTGTTCGGCTTCCTGGAACCCAGGTGAACACAGAGTGCGAGTTCCCTCTCAAACTTTCCTCATATGATTTTGTTTTCCACTGCTGTAACTAATGTCTCCATTAGCTCATACTGAGTCAATAGCAGCTGGAGAGTGAATGGCTAACAAACTGCATAGTCTGAAAACTGAATGCATAATAGGATGACTATAGTTCACAGCTCTTTACCAATAGTAGGCCTACCCAAATACAACCTTAGCAGTGTCAAAGGCATCAACATTCTTATATTCTCACAGTGAGAATCAACCCATGGGGTCCACTCTTTCAGACTTATTCATGTGACAGTGTCCAGAAAGGAGTGTGACTGTAACTTACTGAGCAGGACCTTTGCTCTTCTGAGTTCACATGATCAAGGACAAAAATTCCCCACTTGTTTGCTATGTCATCACTCCAAGGGATTCCCGACGCCAATGGAGTCTCAGCGTTTATGGCCACGTTGACTGCTCGAGCTGTGCGTTTGCTTTTGTCAGGTACAGATGTGCGTGCTAGCTGGCTTCAGACCCCGCGGTAGTTTTAGTGTGGAAAAGCAGCAGTCAGCCCTCTGCAGTATTACATAATTTATTACTACCTCAAGAGGCAACTTAGCTGGGGAGTTCAGAATTATCAGCCACACTACAAAAACTAGGAACCATGAGCGGTTGGAAATAAAGCGTGGCTTGAATACAGCAGTTTTATACCCCTGCATAGGCGACAGAATACCATACTACTAAAACTCCTCGTTATGTGAGCAGCCAGTCAGTCAGTAACTGTGCTGATGTGGAGGAGAAACAGGAAGTGCCGTGAAAAAAAAGGAAACAGCGCCGAGAAACTCACGTAAACCGATTTCTCCATCCGAACTGCGGCATAAATCACAATTACTGGTAACTGAAGACCAGCTGGAAGTTTTCTTTGGTAGATATTTCTGCGCCAGTCAAAAATCTTATTAGCTCACAAAAACTTGGCAGAGCCCCTCTCTGTCCTGTGCTCGCGGCGCTAGGAGCCGCAGTAAGTAAAGCTACGGTGGGTTTAGTGCTCCGAATGCGGAATGGTCCGTAGCGCTGGTGTCGCTGGTTGGTGTTTGTTTTCACTCACCTCTGAAATATATTCCACAGAAACGCCTGGTCCGGCGGCGCGTTATTGAAGTGCGGAGGTCTGTACTGGTTGTGATAAGCCATTTCTACTCGTATCCGTGCTATATTCTGCCCAGAGCACAAGGCGTAGTCAATCTTGCTTCAATCTGACTCTGACATTCTTCACGCAGAGGCGTGGCGTCGAAGGAAAACTCGCCACTTCGGAAAAAAAATCTGTGACGTCACGCCAGCGCCGCCGTTAGAACGCCCCCCGGCAGTTTCTGCCTTTCTGATTGGCCTTTCGCCTGACAGCGTGTTAGATTTGTGCTAATGGGGCGGAGCCACAACGCTGACTGATTGGCAGGCTGGCAGACCGCTGGAACAGTTATACTTATTTTCTTTTACATACTTACTTTTGCGAAGTTTAGGATTATTTTACTGTAAACCATATGAAAATACATAACATATCAAAAATGATGGACTGTCATTATTAAAACAAGTTTCAGTGAATTAGCCAGATTGTTTTAACAATACAGCACAATATGTATAATAAACATATGAATTAAGTTAAGAATATATCCATACTACCACGATCCCTGTTGAGAAACATCCTGATTGGTCGCTCAGCGCGATCGCAGCGCTGATTGGATGAAACGACACGATTCTCGATTTTTGAATTTTAGCAGAGAGCGCCAAAAAGCCTGTCAGCATTTTGAGACGCATATCGAATCATCTACATATATCATCATCCCAGTACACATTTTATCACCGCTGCCGACTTGTTTTCTAATAGACCTAAATTGTGATTTAAGTTATATTGAATAACAAGGCAAATTAGAGGTTACTGCAGAGAGCGAAGCTAAAATGTTTTACTACCCAAACGTTCTTCAGCGTCACTCTGGATGTTTCTCTACAATCTGGTAAGACCTCTGGCTAATAGTAATAATGGTATACATTTAAAACAAGGAAAACAATAAATATATTAGACCTGTAACCTCTAAATAGCTAAGCTAGTGTAGCTTGTGTGCTCTCTCTGAAATGATTTGAGTAATTTGAGCTATTTTTGTTACCCAAACGTCTCATTTTAACATGGAAAAACGTTATTACTATGTTCTATATTACTGTAAGTGAAAGTTAATATATGCTGTTGCCAATAACACTCACAGGTTGGCAGCCACGAAAGGAATCAGGATAACAAGGAGGGAGTTCCTGAAGGTCAACGTTGGGAAAACATGGTACAGTATGCTGTAAAAGATGCTCTAAAGGCATGTGAACTATAAATATTGTGGTGATACCATTACCCTAAAAATTGGTTGCACTCAGAAGCAGGTGTTGGATTGCAATTCCATGTTGGAATGCCATTCAAAAGGTATATAAAGGTTACCAGAAACAATAAATGGTGAAAAATTAAGAATGATATAGGCAATATGTATTGAGCTACACATGCAGAGGTAGTGTCTTTCAGTAAGGAGTCAGGCTGCCATGTTTGATAACCCAACACGCCAGATGTCTGTGCATGGAGTTGTAGAGGTTCCTAATGATGTCCTGGCATAATCCATCCGGCCCAGCTTGAATATTTTCACACAGTTCCTGCAGGTTGGCGTGGAGGCGAAGTAACACCATGCCCTCTGGACGTGTAATGTGTTACAACAAACCGTTAATCTGGCTGCTGACCACGGTGCCTCCACAAATGGATAAATTCCCCACCAAGACAACAGTGGAACTTGTCACTGAAGATGACATGCTGTCATTCTGAGTCACTCCATGAAAGTCTGACAAGACACCATTGTAGTGTTTGGCGACACAGACGTGGTTTTAAGAACAGTCATTGTAATTTCTGCTTGTATGTAGTCCTGTGTCGTGCAGTAATCATGACAGATCACTACTCACTAAATGTCTACAGTCGTGGTTATTGGGTCAGTCAGGTATATCGATAAGGCCCGCACTTGCTTATCTCTGAGCGTATTGACTGAGTGTTAAACTCAAACCGCCTGCATGTCTCCTGACGGTTGATTCCTTCTGGGTGCAACTATTCTTTTGATGATGTGTGTATATACTGTTTATTCTGTTACATCATTTTACAGGTGCCCATGCTGGGTAGCACTTCACTCAGTGATGGGGGAGAGTAGTGGCAGTGGGTGGTTTTGCAAGGGATCTGCAGGTTCATTTTTTTACGAGTGGTATAACCACAGATGTTTACACGCGTCAGATGTGGATGCATTTATAGCACAGCCTCCACCCCCACTTTAGTCTGAAGTTCTGATTTACCCTGATGCTTAATTTTGATCATTGACAGTGGTTTCTACTAAAAGGCAAATGATCTCATTACTTAACAGAACAGCATCTTGCTTCCTTTCTAGGCACTCTGCACCATTCCTGCAGCAACAAATCACCGTGAACCATAGTATGGTAGTGGAGCGGAACGACAGCAATGTCTGCTCCCTGCTAAAAGCGGACTGTAATCATTTTGCTCCTGCTCTGCTCGAGGTTTTCTAGTTCTCAATCCCCATTTCCCACACAATTACACATTATTTATATATATAACTCATGAGCGTCTCTGCATAAGACTATGTGTTTTTCATCTTTTGCATTATGTAGTCTGTGGCTGGTATTCAATGAAAATATGGGTATATGGGTTAGATACGATTGGGCTGCCATAAGATAACAAAAAACTAGTCTAACTGTGTCTGTAGATTACTGAAATTGATCAGTGTGCATAAAAATTTTGTTCATTTTTTGTAATTGTGGAATGTACAAAAGGAAAAATAGGAACAAATAAGGGAATTGTAGGTGAATGTTTATAGCTGATCATTTTATTGTGTATATGTATTTATAAAGTATACATATTAGCGCTACATCTACCTGCATTAACCTTTCACACATATACTTCTATAATGTTATGAATAAAGTGAAATGAATGAAATGCAGTGACAAAAAGTTTGACAAAAATTTACTTAGTATTCAAACCTCGCCTCCAAACTGTAGCAGTAACACGGCAGACCTGCAGTTTGGCTTACTTAATATCAGATTCATTTTAAAGCAGTTATCGTAAATGACATTATAAACCACCAGAAATTTGATGTTCTGTTTTTGCACAGAAACTTGGATTCCACCTGAAGAGTACTTAGCATTAATCGAAGCCACCCCTGTGGGTTATAACAATGTACATAGACCAAGATTATCAGGCAGAGGAGGTGGAGTATGTGTAATCTACAGAAATACCTTAGATATTAACCAGAAACACTGTGATACCTTCACCTCTTTTTAAATTCTTTCTAATAATATAACTAATCTGGGCACAAATAAGAATGCATTCTCGTTAATTAATGTTTATAGAGCGCCATTGCCCTACTCAGATTTCTTAAATGAATTCAGTGGCTTTGCAGTGAGCTTAGCAGTGTGCAGTAATAAAGTAATAGCTGTAGGAGACTTTAACATTTACATGATGATCCACTACAGCCTTTACATAAATCTTAGACTCTGTCGGCATTACTCAAAATGTAGTAGGGCCTACTCATTATTGTAATCATACCCTAGACTTAGTTTTGACTCTGGGTATTAACAAAGACAACCTAAATACGCTCCCTCAAACAATCTCCGACCATTATCTAAATTTCATTTAAGTTACATCGTAGCCTTAATACTCGCTTGTGCCCTCGTCACTGTATGAAGCGCTCATTAACATCTACCGCTACACAATGTATAGAAATCCTCCCAGACTTATCGACCATAGCTTACTCTCCAGCAGATCCAGTCGAGCTAGATAGATTAACCAACTGCTTAGAAAATACTTGTAGATCAACTGCAGATCTAAAAAGCCAGACAAAAAAAACTCGCCCCGTGGTACAAGGACCAAACAGAGCGGAAATGGTGAGCCTGGAAGGACAGCCTTCTCGAGTACAGAAGGGTACTCACTAAAGCACGCTCAGCATATTTAGCCTTGCTGATTGAAAATAACAAACAATTCTAGATTTCTTTTTAGCGATATTTTTAAAATGACTAAAAATCAGGCTGGTGCTGAAATGCTTGAAGCTTTTTATCCACTTCCACAGCAAGAACCGGAGAAAATCATCTCTTTGTTAAATTGTACAACTTGTACACTAGATCCAGATCCTTTAAAATTACTTAAAAGAGTACTACCAGTTATAATTGAACTTCTGCTAATGTTAGTTAACTCATCCATTACAATGGGTCACATGCCTAAAACTTGTAAATTAGCAGTTATTAAAACTCTTAAGAAACCAAATCTTGATCCTAGTGTATTGTGTAAATACAGACCTATTATGAATCTATCATTTCTATCTAAGATCATAGAAAAGGCTGTGGCCCAACCTTTATGTTTATATCTGCATAAGAATCCTATATATGAACATTTTCAAACTGGATTTTAGGCCCCACCACAGCCCTAATTAACAGCACTAGTAAAAATAACAAATCTCCTTTATGCTTCTGGTCAAGGCTCTGTCTGTTTGTGCTTTTCGATCTCAGTGAAGCTTTTGACACAATAGATCACAGTATTCTACTAGAAAGATTAGAAAATAGGGTTGGAATCTCAAGAACACCTTTATCATGGTTCGGATCCTACCTAATCGATCTATGTCAGTTTGTAGAAGTAAACAATGTTTCCTCCAATCATACAAGTGAAATATGGAATCCCACAAGGCTCCATTTTAGCACCCCTATTATTTACACTATATATGCTACCACTGGGCACAGTCATAAGTAAACATGGCATTAACTTTCACTGCTATGCAGATGATACTCAGCTATACATATCAGCCAAACCAGATGACAAAGCCAAACTAGAGAAACTTGAGGCCTGCACAAGAGATGTGAAATGCTGGATGTTGCGAAATTTCTATTTCATCTAAATTCTGATAAAACAGAGGTTCTCCTTCTGGGTCCAAAAGCCGCAAGACTGAAACTATCAGACATAATGTTAAATATCGCTGACCTCCCTGTCATACCCAGCTCAGTAGTTAAAAACCTTGGAGTCCTAATTGACTCTAATTTATCATTTGATCAACACACCGGTAATATTACTAGGATAGGATATCCCTGCATGATGGAGAAACATTAGTACATGCCTTTATTACCTCCAGACTAGACTACTGTAACTCACTACTGTCAGGATTTTCTAATAGGAATTCTCCATTGGCTCCCAGTTTAATTCCGTAATGATTATAAAATTAATCTATTACATATAAGGCCCTACACGGGCTCGCTCCTGATTACCTCTGAGAACTTATTTCCTATTATGAACCTTCTCGTTTACTAAGGTCACAGGGTGCTGGCTTATTATTAGTTCCTAAAATTAATAAGCTATCAGCAGGGCGAAGCGCCTTCTCCTATAAAGCCCCCAGCTATGGAATGTTCTTTCAGACTACAATAAATATGTCTTCCAATATCTGTTCGGAATGCCGGTCAAATCTAAACATCTGTGTGGTGGTTTTTTTTGGGTTTTTTTACTATTACTGGCAAGACTTTGACATATTATACACACCTAAAGTATAAAATCATCAGCTACGTAGGTCTCTAATATACAAATGCCTGAGTGGACCACATATTTTACCACATCTGCTGTGTCAAAAATAATGTGGTATTGAAAGCTGTTTTTGGGTATGTGTGTCTGTGTGCAGTGACGACATAATTGACTACTTGAAAGTCCAAGTTCCACCTCTTCACCCAAGCCTGCCACGCCCTCGGTTCTCTCTATATCTCTCCTCTCAGCTGCAATATGGAGTGGTCATTGTCTTTCACCAACAGTGTGCCTTTCTGCTGGGTAAGATAATCATATCCTGAACTCCACAAACTGTAAATATGAACATTTGCTAAAGTCACTAGCAGTCAAGAATTCCACTCATCAGGGCACCTGCCACAGTACTGAGCTAACAGAAGTTTGAATTATTATTCTACATTTTTAGTAGATGATTTGATTTAGATTTTTGTAATTTGATTTGCTGTAATCCTGTAGGTGCCAGTTTAACACTTTTCATGTTCCTTGGCTGTGTATTTTGCTCTTATTTACAAACATTAGGTTATTCAAAATATTGCCCAGAATTAATATATTCATAAAACTGGTCAAATTAATGCAAGTACACACACTACAAAATATACTGCAAGGGCTTTTGTTTGTTTGTTTGTTATTGTCCCAATAAATTGTGTTTGACAGCAGCATTGACAGAGACAGCAGCTAACTGTTTTTAACTGCTGACACACCCAGAGAATAGATAAGAAGAGCCATTCCATTAACAGCCTTGCACCATTAAATACATATTGTAATATATTAATTCTATAGCAGAGATCAATGCATGAGGTATACAAGCAGTCCGAATACAGAGCTTTCTCATCTGTCCTATACCGCCTCAAAAGCAGCGTGATTGAATGGAATGGGTAATGTTTTATTGTTTAAGCACAAAACTGGAGTCAGATTTAAGGATCATCATAACAGCCTGAATATGTTTGTGTTCAATAAATAAGTAGCCAACTAGCCAGGCTATATGTATTTGGGATTTGGAATTGGGAATAGATTGAAGCATACAGTGAAGGCCTTCATATAATATGGACAGACAGACTGGACTAAAATGGACGGACATTGGGATATTAATGAGCACGTTTGCCAATCCCTGTTAGCGTATCTTAGCATACATATTTTAGCATACTGGGGAGAGGATTGCAACTATGTGTGCCGAGGAGGATTATTGGGTGATGAACTAGGGGAGGGATATTTTGCAGCAATGTCAATGTACAAAAGCTGTGAAACAACATAACCCACTGATTAGCCTGAGTACCTCTCAGATGAATTCGTATGCTTGGCCAAAAGTCGAAAGCATCTTTGGCCACATTTCTGGCTACGTATATGCAATAATGTTTTAGGTCATAAACGTACATATAGCACCAAAAGCAGCAAACAGAATTTTCTTGAAGCAACCCATGGTTTTACCAGCATTGCTGGGGAAGTCACTTATTAACAAAATATACACTCAACATGTCAATAAACTTGCATATGAACATGTTTACAGTTCATGTTTTCATTCTTTTTGACATTAATATTATTTATGAAATGCAGTGTTTGGGTAACATATGATCTGTCTCTTTAAAGAGGAGGTCCAGCAGACCATTGAACGCTTTCTACGCTCAGAAAAACATTCTCAGATCGACATGCAGAAGCCAGACAGGTCAGACTCAAGCAGTTGTCTATCACCTCACAAATCATTACTGTAATTTACCTGAACAGACACATACTGTTCTGCAGGTAAGACTTGACTTACAAGGCTTACCCTGATACTGCAGCCAATGTTTTAATGTTGAGTGCTGTTAAGGTGAAATGCTCTCTTACAGGTTGGCTCTGAACCTCCCTGACTCGCTGTTTCTGTTGGAAGAGGCAGAGGGAGCTCTGGCTCCGTTCTTTGGGAAAATGGACGCTGAGTGTGAGCTGCCCAGTCCCTATCAGCTACCACAGGTTAGGAATTCGCACTGACTACATTGCTGTGCGCAAGAAATTTGTTCTAGTACAGAACCCACCAACATTCCACTGCCATTTCGATGTTACAACTGTGCTGACAATGTACTGAGATTGGTACATTGTAAACTGTGCAGCAGATGGGCGACAGTATGTGATTGGAGACCTATAAAGTGCACTTATATGGTAGGGATGCCTGAGCAAATGGCCAATGCATGTTCTTACAAGCTAAGGTACTCCGTATGAAAGTATGTGGACACCAGTTATTGAGTTCAGATGGTTCAACCACACATATACATACAAAAGCCTTGCTGAGTTCCAGGGAGCTCAGTGAGCCTAAACAGCCGTAAACCTATTATATGTTGCGTCAATCACGTCAACCTGCCTCTGGAAACAAAATTAGAACTCTGCATCAGGAGCTTCATGAAATGGGTTACCATGACCAAACAACCGTGTACAAGCCTAGGATCAGGATGCACAGTGCTATGCATCCACTGGAATGGTGTAAAGCATAACACCTATAGACTCTGGAGCAGAGGCAACAGGTTTTAATGAATTAATGAATGATTAATGAATCACGCTTTACTATCTGGATATGTGATGGATGAATCTGGGTTTGACTGATGTCAGGAGACATGCAAGCTAACAATGCAAATTCTACGGCATACAAAGACATTTCCTAAAGTTGCTTCTAACGTTGTGACAGCAGTTTGTGGAAACCCTTTTCCTGAGTACCACAAATGTGCACAGTGCAAGGTCCATAAAAACATGACTTGAACAGATGAACTGGAACTGGTCTGTTTGTCCATTGGCAGAAAATATTCTATTTATGCCACACATATTTTCCCAATTCTGCTCCTGGCATCTTTTATGAGTATATACACAAATAATCTGTATAGACTTTACAGATATATAGCCTTGTTGTGCGTTGACCCTGAATGGATTTATTATCCACTTTCAGCCTTGGCAGCCTATGATGGCTTCATCTCCAGAACGCCATCTGGAGACCAGGAAAGAAAACACAGCACCCATAGGTAAGAAATAACAAGATGATCAATTAGATCAAAGCCATTGATTTATTTACTTTTGTTAATTTATTGTTAATTTATTTACTCTTATCTCTGTCATTTATTGCTGTGTATGCATATTGTTGTTATATTTAGTGATGTAGTGACCTTTATTGTAGTAAGAGCATGTCGTTTAAATTTTAATAGGCTGCTGTGTTAAATTTATAATTTAATAATTTAATCAATTATAAGCTTTTATTTGTTATTTTATCTTTTATTAATTTTACTGCATTTGTAAATATGCACATACTGTACACAATTCTCTATAAGGTTAATTAAGTTTATGTAGTCCCCTTTTCTTCAGTTTACACATTGGCATCAGTATCAGCCAATTTATACATGAAAGGTATTGAAAATCGCATTGAATCTCATTTTCCATACTGATGCATTTCTAAATAATATGACTGGACGTTTGAACTGTAATTTGAACATCAGTTCAGCATTCTCTCTTTCTCCCACTCTCTCTTTCTCTCTCTAAATCTCAAGGCCTCAATGTCTCTCCTGAAACAATTACCATCAAAGATAAGGAGCCAGTAACTATCCTCACTGCTGAGGTACACTATAGCTTAACTGCTTTACCACAGTTCTTACTAAACTGATTTCCGCCTTGTTTATACTTCTATAATTGCATACTTTTTGCCCACTCTTCAACCATGACCTCATTTCTGTTGCTTACCCCATGCAAAATCTAATTTGTGAAGTTGAAGTCAGCTGCTCATCTGTGTGCAGGAACATGTGAGCACAAATCACTGTGTAAGCGCGGGTTATCTGCCTACGTTAGTGCCTACATTACTTTGAGTCATCGTCCAGTTGAGCAGTAGAAACCGTAGTCTATATTTAAAATTTTCACCCCCACGTGAGTCACCAGGTCTCATATTTCTTCTCTTCACTCCAATGTTTTCAACATTCTTTCCTCGATCCTAAGTTTGGAGGGGCAGAGTTACAAGAAGCTACAGCCCATGAGATCGACATGCTTATGCAGCAACATGATCAGTTCGTGCTTGGAGGTGAGGTAGACAGACTAATAAAATGAATGGGCTTGGTAAGGAATGGGTGGATGATATTTCTGTCTCTAACCCTAGCAGAAGTGGAGGATAAGGAGATGGATAGAGCAGCTGAAGGAGAGAAAACAAAAGAGTTAGAAGCTGCAATGGTCTCTTTAGAGCAGTGAGTATATGTAAATAAAGAGCAGAGTTATCTTTTGTTATGATAATAATAATAATAATGTTTATTTATAGAGAACCTTTCATATCGTTGGCAGCTCAAAGTGCTTTACAGTTGACATAATACTAATAGTCATACTAATAATATTAAATACATATATACATACATACTGCTCTGGAAATAAATAAGAGCCCACTCCAGTTTCTTCTTAAAACAACATCTCCACATGTACAGCAGGTTCTTATTGAGGAATAGAGGGTTGGGTTCTAGCTTTACTGACAGACACAGTGAGCGTCTGGTTCTTAAGATCGAAGTCAAGCAGCAAACGCACAGGACAACAAAGCTACAGACTGGCAGAGGGCCACTCTCTGTTGACTATGATGAGCGCCACCTCATTCCAATGTCACTTAGTATTTAACTAAACAGAAGCTGAAATTAAGTTACACAGTTTAGAAGCATATCATCGCTGTCCAATGAAAAACATGTATCTCCACTTTTGACCATATTTACTTTTATGCATCATTTGAATCCATCAGCTGCTGTTTACACTGAGCGAGAATCTCATGATAAATGGACCAACAGAAATAGCCCAAAACTGTTTGGAAAAATGTCTGGTTCCATTGACTTCCATTCAAATTCAATATGGTTTTTGGGCTCTCCTGTAAAGTTGCCATTTTGGAGATACTTGTTTTTCTTTGGACAGCGACGATATATAAAGCCATGCTAAGCCACACTATATTTATATATACTGATGTTTTATAACATGTGAGTTCAATAGCTACATGCAAAGAGTGTTTTAGATGTCTCTTAAACTGAAGTGTTAACAGGTACATAGTGTATAGGATAGTGAATCACAGCAGTTTAGAGAGCAATCCTGGGACACTCTTAAGTCTCAAGATTCAAGATTTTTTAATGTTTTTTATTAATGTTCGTAATAATAAAAGAAAATGTTCATATTAGTGCAGGATAGCATCTAACTTGTTGGCTTGATGCCACTGTGGACAATTAAAGCTGGCATATTTAAGGATTTGGAATTTCTTTATCTTGTTGCAACTTCTCTAAACGGTTAGTCATGTCATGTTTGTGCTCTCTCTCCCACTTTCTGTCTGTCTGTTTGTATCCAGACTGAATTACGTAACATCCGAGGACAAGTCTTGGCTCTTTGGGGACACTGAGCAACCACTGGATGGTGCCATGCATATGGTGGCCATGGATATGACCCCTCCACTCACAGCCATACCAGCTACTACAGAGGCCAGTGAGAGAGACCTAGAGCTGGAAAAAGAGGCAGAGCAGTTTAGTAGTGAGGTGTGAAGTTGTGTTGTTTATGTGTCTATATTACCTTTTATTATTGTTGCATAACAACAATTATACGGTATAATACGGGATACCATCTAACTGGTCTGCCTGATGCCATTGTGAACAATTAAACCCAGAATATTTAATGATCTGGATTATGTGGATCTTGTTGCATCTGCGGTAAGTCATGTCATGTTTATGCTCGGTCTGCCACTTTCGTAACAACAATAATATGAAACATGAATAACACAGAAAGGCAGTGGCATCAATACAAATGAATCATTACTACATCCTGAGTATTTCAGACTTCCTGGTGTCCTCTTCTTCCCTCTTTCTCAGATTCCTGTGATCGAAGAGAGGGTTCCTCCTGAAATACGAAACTGTAAACGCCAACTGATGTTCGCTGATAGGCACACACAGATCTCCCAGGACGCGATGCGAGGACAGATCAATAACCCATTGACTGAGACTCGTTTATTGGTATGGTCTATATACAGCACACACGGTCCAAAAGTATGTGCGTTTATAGTGATATTATCCACCCTGCTGGAAAGGCTAGATTTTAGAACATGCTTACAGGGTTTCTATTTACATTCAGTCACAAGTTAATGAAAATGAGTAGGTCACTAACATTAAGCGGTACAGGTCTAGCAGAGCAGTAGTTTGACAAATTAAAATAAAAAGGATCCTATTGGAGTGCTACCTGTGATGCAGTTGTAGTTGTTTTGGCTCTCACTGACATCATAGATTAGCATTTAACCGACACTTGTTCAATGGTGTTTCAGTGTGGTAACTGACTTTGGCAGTAAGTGCATTCTGATAATGGTTAATCTTCTATGGGTCTGGGCCATGAGTTTTGGTTCTGTTAACAATTTTTAAGGTAAATTAGGGCATTTCTAAAACCAAGAAGATGTATAAAGAAATTATGTTTTTCTAGAGAGTGTTTCAGTGGTGATTCAGTATTTTTTATTGCTAAGTTTTTTTATTCTTATTATTTATTATTTATTGTGCCATTGGACTGCCCAGACTAAACTGATGTGTAGGTTGGCTTATGATGCGAGATTTGCATGTAAAGAACCTAAAAGTCACAAGAATTGTTTCAATTCAAATTCAGATATTAAGAGTACTGATGATCCTGCTATTTAATCACAGACTAATCAGACATTTATTCCTCTCCCTAAAAACACGTCTTTGTAATAGACTATCATCATCTATCATCTAAGAGTCACTAACAGTTCTTTTTCAATATTGCCTGTAATTTTAAACTCTTATCCTCCATTTGTTGCTGTCTGGGGTCGAACTGAAGAGGATGGGTTCCTTTTTTGAGTGATGGTTCCCCTCAAGGTTTTTTCCTCTTGCTCTGGGGGAGTTTTTTCCATGCCACTGTCGTCTCTGGCTTGCTCAGAGGCTTGGACCAGAATCCTTTGTAAAGCTGCTTTGAGACAACATCTGTTGTAAAAAGAGCTATATAAATCAATTTGATCTGACTTGACTTGATCCAAAAGCCATTAGTTAGGCACTGCATTGTAGGCATGATTACCTAGATTATTAGTAGATCATACGTTTGAAGAAATTCCAGATCAATCCATTCAATTTTTACGTGTGTTAAACTGCTGACAAAATTTCTTCTTCTTTTTTATCTTCTGTTTATCTCTACTCCTCTATTCTAGTCTGATGTACTTACACCGATTCCCTCGACTTCCAAGATATCATCATCCTATCTCTTCAGTTCTCCTTGTAACAGTAAGCCTTGACGCATTTACTATGCTTATCTCACAATGCATCTAACACACTTTAAAATTCTGCTTTAGCTGTAGATAATTGACTCTCCCTACATAACGAAGCCTGTCATTAGCAGAATTCACATCAACACATAATGTAATAAAATGCTAATGTATGCCTGAATATAAAATGAAATTTTCTACCCAAACATGATATCTGAAAAGTGTATTTACACTTTCTAATAAGGCAGATTAGTTCAGTAAGTACATTTAGATTTTCCAGCTAACATTCCACTATACCTACGAAGCTCAAAACAGTTTTGACCTTTTTTTTTTTTTTTTTGGCGTTAGTTTACATACTAGGTGCACTGATAACACTTTTTGCCTTCCAATACCAAGGATTGATATCAACCAACTCAAATGGAGCTACTAAGTTTAACAAAACTCCAAAGTAAATCTAACATAGCTTCTCAAGAGGTGCCTATTAGTTCTAATATTTATGAAATTCCATTTTTTTGTATACTGTCACGCTCCGGGTCTCCCTGACACTGCCGATCTCCCGGACTCAATAAACTCCATTAAAACCCACCTCTGACTTTTATCTCTGCTTCTCCGACAGTAGTCTAAGCACAAGGTAGCTTTCCAGGGCTGGAAATCTGACCGACTGGTGCAAAAGAACTCAGATAACGTGCTGTTATGTTAAAGACTGTCAATATCCTTATGACTGGCTGTCCCTTCCATATATCTCTGAAATGTTTGTTCACTAAGTTTACAATGTCTAAGTTTATTTGTGGCATGCTGGTATATAGACATATATACAGTATACATAGATATTTGTGTGTGTGTGTGTGTGTGTGTGTGTGTACATACTTGCAATACAGCTATTACTGTTCAGATCTGAAATAACTGCTGTGTTGCTTGCTTCAGTTAAGGTCCATCTACTGGAAGTACGCACTTGCGCATCGGAAATTGCTTCACAGTACCAGGATTCTTTATTGCCGACTCCGCTACTGTCTTTAAGGGCTTGTATCTGCACCGGTACCGATATAGTATCACTGTAATGCTAATATTAAGCCGATGCCCTTCAGCAGACCAACATACTACAGCAGTCAAATGTAGCATAAGGTGTTGCCCAATCAGAACACACATTAGTCTTATCGCAGTAGTATTCCAGTCTCCCATGTGCAGGGGCATGCTATCTGGGAATATTTTATCCATAGGGCTTTTTCCTTCAGCTGTTTAAGCTAAATTTAATGTTTTGTCCAAACGTGACCTTGGCTAGAGGGAATCCCCTGACGCAACCTAACAGGCACAATGACAGCAGTTAAAACCACAGGATACACAGAAAGGACATTATTAAATTTAACTCATTTAGAAAAATTATAGACCCTCAGCTGACGCAAATTCTGTTGCAGTGCTTCTCCACTTCGACCTCCAGTCACTATGGAAACAGTGCTGTGTCCCTGTCATCCTCCCCGACCCCACCAGCAGATACCACCCTGAGGAGGACGGAGAGCTGTCCGAGTTGGAAAGAGAGAGGGTGGGTGAGAAAGAGGTGGAGTGGAGGAGAGAGTCCAGTAGGGAGGTGAGAGAATTCTAACAGCTAGCAAGGATTAATTAAAAATACCCATTGAGTAGTACCAATTTCAGACTTCAGATTCTGGAAAACAGAACATCAGAACATAGTTTATCACAGTAACGTTAACATATCATACTACCCACCCCTACTTTATTTATATGGACAATGATATTTGCCATACTGTGTTCAGGTGCTAAGAGAATCTGCAGAGGCTGCCCTTCGTTTCTCTGAAATCTCAGGTCAGATACTTGATAATCACATGGCAATGTAATCTATGATGAATGATGTTCAGCACATAATCATAGATATAGACTGTATTGAGTTCAATTGATCTTTAATATGCAGCAAGGATATTCCACTATTCCATGACATGTCAGATAAATATTGTGCATCAATGGGAATTTAAAAAAAGGTCTTTGTAAATAAAAAAAAGAAGCCTAGCTCACCAGCTAGCAATAACTTGTCTGATATGTCCTGGATATGACTAAATGCTGTAGTGTTATTGTATACTGTGTATTAGAAACTGGTGTTAGAAAATGTGTTAATATTAATAGAACATACAGTACATACATACAGAGTAAACAGATTTCCATTTTTTCAGCATGATTTAGCCATTGACACTGGAAGTCATTCAGATTGGTTTGATGTGAAATGGCTCATCACAGAATAACTTTAAAGGGTTCATGAAAGGTTGCAGTGCTTCCTACTCTAATATTTACAAAAATATGCAAACATATGCATGACTATATATAGCTAACCTAAACGTGTGTTAGCTATGATGTTAATAATACTGCTATAGTGGTAAATCTGGAACAATAAGTTTTCTTTGATGACTATATATGCGTCTGGGTGTGATTTCTTAATTTACAGAAATATCTGGGATTGGGATTTTGATTTCTGCGATTACCCCGTGTGATTACCATCGTGTGCGTTTTTGCATTGCTTTGAACTTTTCCTTTAAGTAGCGCCTGCAAAGCTGACAAAGAACCGCAGGGGGCAAGCCATCATTTGACCCACCATTTTTATCTGGAAATGTAAATTAAAAGTCTGATCTCCTTAAAACTACACAGAGCACTGAATAGCATACACAGACCAGGCGTTAAGCTATAACCATAATTTAAATAAAAGCATGTGTTATTTGTCTTGATAAAGAATAACTGTTCATTTATTGAAGTTTAATAACATAGTGGTTGCGGACTCATCTGTCAACTATTTTCACCCGTACCCCTACCTCATATATATTGGATCAGTGCCAACCCCAAAACCTTACACCCGCTGTGGGTGTCTGTTTTCCCCATGCCGCCATCCTGCCCCAAACTAAAATATGGTCACCCTAGCTTTGTGCAGTAGCTTTTAGAGGCATTCCTTCTGACCATGTATGTCAAATCAAACCACTCAGAATGTCTTTTATTTATATTAAACAGTTAATTATGCAGAAAACAGCTGATATCTTCCATAAAACTACATGAATCGAGCATTTTGCGATTGTGTGTGTTTGTCTGTGTTGTTGTAGCTGCCTCCGATGTAGTATTGGATGTTTCAAAAGGAGACGGGTCTCAGAGTGATCTCATCACCCCTACAAATAGATGGTAAGAAAAAAAACAACTATATAATAACTTTTTGGAGTTCACAGACAGTGATGGATGGAAAGAGAAATGCAGGTAATCACACAATTTGTTTATGTGTAGGTCTCCTGTAGATGAAGCTGCTGTCCATATGGATGCGATATTAGAAGAGCATGTGGAGCTACCACAGGGAGAGATGGACACAAGCGTGATCACTACACACAGCCTACTTAAGTAATGCACCTAAATGTGGATCAGACATGGCAGTGCTACCGGAGAGTTTAAACACCCTCAGTGTCATTTCTGGACTCAGAATAGCCCATCAAGCAGCACCATCCAGTCAACAGTGTCCTGCTGGCAGCAACCTGTGACCACTAATGAAGGACTAGGTGATGATCAACATAAACTGTGCAGCAGCAGATGAGCTGTCATCTCTGACTGCATATCTACACGGTGGACCAGCATGGTAGGAGTGTCTAAAAGAGTGGACAGGGAGTGGAGAGTGAGTGGGCACTGCTGTGTCTGATCCACGGAAACCAGCACACACACACTAACACGGCACCATCACGTCAGTGTCACTGCAGTGCTGAGAATGATCCACCACCCTATTAATACCTACTCTGTGGTGGTCCTGAGAATCTAAGAGAGGGTAACAAAGTAAGCAGTGATTCAGACGAACAGTCTGCATATGTAGCATTGTAAATGGACTAACATTTGATGGCTCATAAATATAGGTAGAAAGAATTCTAATCAAAACGTTAGGGTCTGGTCTGCTCACCACAAGCCCCTGAACATTATGGGCCCTTTGTGAATGCCCCACCTGAACTGCTGGTTGCAAAGCATTGATCCACTGTGAACATTTCTTTCTTTTTTTCTGTTGCAGAATGCTGAACACTTACATTGATCGCTTTGGGAAAGTCTCTTTCCACTCACTACTACCCCCAGAGGCTGATCGGAGTATTGCAGCTCATTTGTTCTACAAAGTACTAGGTAAAGTGCCAGTTTGGTTTATAATAGTTTGTGCCTCCTTTTCTCCAACATTTCTGATGTGTTATTGTGTACGGAGTAGAGCTGGTGTGTGTGCAGAAGCTGAGCGTGAATCAGAGTGGACAATACGGACCCATCACTATCAGCGGTGGACGCATGTAAACATACTTTTAACAGCATCCTCTACAGGTTCAGTGGTTTGTTTTTAAATGTTCTGTTGTGGGTTTTATACATTGTAATCCAGTAATACTAAGATTCTGAAATACACATCAGCTTAAACATGTGTGTGCCGAAGGAAAAGACCTAAACTGCTGAAAACGGTTGGGTATCATTGGCGAATGTTTTTTATCTGATAAGTTACCGCTAGAAACAGAAATCTGAGACATTTTAATCCTTATTTTGTCAGTTTTTAAACATTTTAAAAGAATATTATTAACTTGTATGTTATTACTTATGTGATCAACTTTGTTCATAACATTTTAGTCATTTACTGCCACTGAAGTTAAAGTTATGAGTTATTGAAAAACAGACAGATGACCCAAAATTATTTTGAACTGCTCTCAGATGATGCAAGACATTGTGCTGTCTGTAAGATGTTTTTTAATGTTTGTTAAATAAAAGAACTTTCTACACATTGCTGCTTAGTATGATCAGTCACATGACATTACAAGGTGTGCTTTTAAAGGTTTTAGCCATCATAGCAATTGTACTGTTTACCAGGTTTTACAATTTGCAACTTTTTTTTTTTATCAAGCTAGAAAATGGACACCCTGGATGTTCTTATGTCTTTGGTGTAGCTTTTCGATTTCCAGTTGTAATCTGTAGGAGGCAATATGGATACCGCAGTTAGTCTCGGTCTATCAGTGGAGAGAGAAATGAAGAGTGACCTCAACTCCTGACCCTGCCTGTCCTGTTGTGGATGTGCTTTGCTGGCAGAAACAGACTGTGATCTCATGGCTGACTTACTTCACACAATGGGAAGAAGGTGCATGAACTACGCTGCAGGAATGTAACACTGGCCTGCAATGAAACAAAGACCCAGCAGTCTGCTTGGCACATTCCCTTTACTGGTGACTCCAGACAGCAAAACATAGGCGTGTACAGCAGTATCATTAAATAATATACTTGGGTAATTATAAAGATGTGGCAATTTTTCATAGTTTAAAATACCCAATGTAGAAAATATAAATGTAAAATGCAAAAATAAATGTCAAATATGTTTTAGTAATAATTAAAACTGCTAACCACACAGCTTTATGCTTCTGTCTAATAGGGAATGCAAGAAACACCGCATGTTACATTAACCAGCCCCCAACATATCTGCAGTTTTATCAATGGATAGTTTAGACTCTTACATCTGGTTGGCAGATAAATCTTTCATACAACCTTTTTTCATTCATAACAGCCCTTCTTTCAGTTTTCTAAGAACAACAATCAAGAGTTTACTTCTCATGACCTCTAAAGTTCAGTCATAGAAGTTAGTTGTATTTTCTGCTTCTTATAATCCAAGTAATCTCAAACATGCAGTGATGCTGAGATCTGGAATTGTCTTCTCCCAGTGTTAAGACTGACAGATCCGAAATTAAAAATGGAGCTTGATCTTTCACTCTCTCTCAAAGATGTAAGACTTAATAGCTTTGTATCTGATGTTGATGGTTTTGGTGGTCTACCTGAACTTGCATGGTTAATAGCAGGCCCATTTGTTCTATCATTTAATCATTTTAATATTGGAAACTCCCACTTTTCCCACTAATTTCCATTTTTTTCCCATTTTCTTATTCCTTATGTCCATGTACCTCAGAAATATTTTCAGAAACGCAAATAGCCTGCTTTTCAAACAACTGGAAGGTGATTTTTGCTTTGAACTATATATGAGCCCAAACATCAGTAGAGGTCTATGTTTTGATATTTGCCAACCATAAATACCCTATACTAAATACTAAATAAATACTATCGAACTAAATAACTATTGCAAAAACGTGATTATTAGTATTATAAATTACATTTTTATTTAATTATTTTGTATTCTGCATAATGTATCATGTTTCAGTGTGATATAGAGCATCTGGTGTTTGCTGTATTTTACTATTTTTTATTTATCTATAGTAATTGCTGTTTTTGCAGGTTCAAATGTAAATTTTACTTACTTTTCTGTTTCAAAACAGTGAACATCAATAACCTCCTATAGCCCTCACAGAGCCCTTCACGGGCAACAGTTTTAGTCTATCTGCAAGTGAGATTCTTAGAACAATTATCTCTGATAGAGAACTATTCATATTCAGGCTCATTACTCAAATTTCACTTAATCTCAGCACCTTAGGCAGCTAAATGTGCACAAAGTCATTTGCCTGCTAAAAAAATGTAAAGACCTCAGAGATTCCAAACATGACCATGACATGTGACACGTACACGAACACAGGGCAGAGGTATGGGTGCGACATGTTTCCTAAGGTGATTAAAATGTGGCGTGTTGCTGTCAGCGCACAGTAAATCACTCATCCGTTACATTTGTGTCTCATGCAGTAGAAAGAGACAGTGGACAAAATGACCTTGTTTAACTCTGTGGTGTCTTCATCTGTATAATACAGGGTCTTATAAAATATGTATGTAGGTTAAGGGAATTCTCCAGCATCTTTCAACCTAACCTCGATCTGCTGCATCTATTATAACAACACTTATCCCAGACAATAATTTTAATGTGTTTCTCTATATTCAAAATACAACAGAAACCATGCTGAGTTTAAAGACACTTATGATGGAGGATAATGGGCAGGTGCTAAGGAGATAAGGCAGAAACACTGGTGTATGAGAAATGTGTGTTTTGTAACATACGTTTTTTTTTTTTATCAAAAGCTACCAAAACAGTTCCTTATGTACACTCATTGTCAAAAGAAAATTGCACAAACAGTTGAATCAGCTGACAGGAATGAAACTTGGTGGGTAAGTTAGACATCATGAGATATTCGGTTTATGCTCAGCCACACATGTGGCGTAAACAAGGATGGGCCTTATCGCTGTACCTAACTGACCCAACAGCCACGATTGCGGACATTCAGCAAGCAGGGTTGCCTTTTAATGAGTCATCCTGTTACTGCCGGCACCACTGGCAGACAACTGCACATTGCAGGACTACATGCACGCAGACCATTACGTCAACGTTGCCAAAGACTGCAATGGATTGCCAGTTTGTGGAGGCACTGTGGACAGCACCAAGTTAAATGGTTTGTTGTTGCATGTCCAGAAGGCCTAGTGTTACTCCACCTCCACCCCATACTGCAAAATCTGCATGTTGCATTGCGGGAGCTTTATATTGCCCGTATCAGTCTAGATGTATTATCATTTATTGTTCCTGGAGACCTTTATATTCCTTCCAATAGCACTGCAATCCAACACTTCCTTCTTGTTGCGACTATTTTTTGACAATGAAAATTTAATTACAGAATTCACATCTGCATAATATCCCATCCAGTGCATGCAGCAACAGTGTTTTGAAGCATATAACCAACTAACAGCAAAAGCTAGCCAGGCTGAACAGATGCAACCTTGACACAGCTTAGTTATTTTTAACCTCATCTAAGTAAACCTCATGAAGCAAACAGTGGGGAAAAAAAACATATACCATTTTACTGAAATTCTATCAAATTTAAAAAATCAATCTGTATAAATCATTCACCAAGTCTCCCATTCCAAGCCCATGGATGCACCCACATAGTATCATATATACTGTCTTTTGAACTGTGATAACAAGGCAGATGTAAACTCCCTTCTAGTGATTAAAGGACCATGGCAAATGTGTGTTAGTTCATGGGCTAAACTTTATCTTAGCCACAATCCTGTGACTGGAACACTTCTATTAAAATATTCATTTCAATGTGTCCGACGAACTGTTTAAAGCTGTGCGTCGCTCATAGCTCTGTACCCTTTGTTTTGCTACCTCATGTTCACCGCGATTTCCCAGCATCCTTATATGCTTAAAGATTTTTTTTTTTTTTTTTTGGTGCCACTTTTAGTCTTATTAATCCTGGGGCCAGGTAGACCACCAAAACTGGCACCATCAGATAAACAGTACATAAAACTATGAGAAAGAAGAGAAAATCAAGCTTTGCATTGCTTCAGATTGGAAAAATCCAATGTTTTTTTTATCCAATGTTCCACAGTGAAAAGACAACAATGTGGGTCAGAAAGGATGTGTAGCTCTAAAGAAAGGAAATCAAACATTCAAGCTGCTGGTGTTTTGGATTACTTGGATGATGAAAAGCAGAAGCTGCAAGCAATAACTAAGACTAATTAACTAAGTAATTAACTACCATTAAATGAGTGAAAAAATAGCTCTGCAGATTTCTTTTAAAAACTAACAAGGGTCCCAGATTCAGCCCAAAGCCCTGTGGAACACTGTGCAAAATGTAAATAAAAACACAGTGCAATTCATCTAAATCTGTACTGGTTTAAGGTCAAAAAGGGAAAAATGTAACCAGGGATTTTGAAAAGGGGGCTACATGGCACTGAAAGATGCAAAGAAGTGAATGGAATGCATGGCTCTATAGATGACTACAGTAATTCATTTTACTGTGGCAGTGATTTATGAAGGGAGCCTCCTGGAGTGAGCACAAACACAGTGTGGACTAGAAACACCCATCAACAAGCATAAACATAAAAACATCTCCTCTCATTTATCTGCGTCTGACAGCCTAATAAACTTCACAGGTCAGTACAACATTACACACGTTCACACTGGCCATTTAAATCTGCACAGGCTTCAGAATCTCTCACAGATTGACTCCACACCTGACACAACCTCCAGGGGGAAACAGAAGAGAAAGGAGGAAGCGTCTAGCTCCTTTGCGGTTCTTTCTACAGACAACTTCTAATAGAAGAAATCAGCTGTTTTACTTGATGAGAACTGATACATACTGCTGATACATTTCTTAAGGCCCCCCAAGAACTGGCTGGATAATAGGAAGAGCACCCACTAGCTGGACAAGCTGGCAGGCCAGGAAATTGAACAGGAGCCCCGGGATGGAGGTTCATCTCAAGAAGCCAAGGTGAACGGCGATTTAGGGGAAAGCTCTTCGAACTCTCCCCTTGATGACAAAGTGGTACGGACCGAGGTGGAGAAGGAGATTCCAATGTGTGTGTCTTTACCCATTGAGGTCATCAACCATGACCAGACGTTTCCTTTCTTGAACACCACACTTGCAGATCTGGGAATCGAAGAGTAAGTATATGTATGTTATATATCGTCACTGTCCAAAGAAAAACAAATATCTCCAAAATGGCAACTTTACAGGAGAGGCAAAAAACCTCATGTAACTTTAATGTAAACCTATGGAACCAGACATCTTTCCGAACAGTTTTGAGGTATTTCATTTGGTCCATTCATCCTGAGGTTCTCACTCAGAGTAAACAGCAGCTGATGTGTTCAAATGATACATAAAACTAAAAATGTGTGTGTGTGTGTGTGTGTGTGTGTGTGTGTGTGTGTGTGTGTGTGTGTGTGTGTGTGTGTGTGTGTGTTTTCGGAGCATTAGTGCTGCACAAGAGATATGAATAATGAAATATTAGTATTGAAATTTTATGGTTACTATAAAAAAAATTACAATATATTAAAAAAATGCAATTCTAAATCAATAATGTGACGTTGCTAAAGATTCATTGCTACACTGATTCATCAATGCACCTACATAAATACTCAACTGGACATGCAACTGGCCAGTACCAGCTCACAGCATACAGCTTAAAACCCACTGTGATTGGTGTTATTGGTTAGAGGGCTGATATCAACATTGCAAAGGCCATACTCCTGTATGCATCCATGCTTTTGTTTTATACACAGATTCATATTATACATAGATGTTTTAATGAGCTTTAATGTGATGTCCCTGTGTAAAATGTAAAAAATTGTTGCAGAGGATGACAATCATGGTTTACCACATTTGGTACATGACAAATGACCAGTGACGCTCAAGCCATAAATAACTCGCCTGTTTGCTGTGTACTTGTTGCCAAGGATGTCCATGACGTGTGAAGTGTTATACATACATTGATCATCACCATCTGTTATTTCTGAGTGTTCCTGGCAATCTTAAGACCATATCTGCGTGTGTCTACTTTTAGATCAGCAGTTAAGGAACGTGTGGTGTGGGTGGACACCAAACGCACGCAAGTGAGGAGCAAATCAGGGAAGCTGAAGGAAAAAGAGGTGACCGTATTGGAAGTGCGGGTGAAAGCTCAACCCCCAGGACAGACCCAGTGCCAGGAGGTCCTCTACAGCACAGAGTCCCATACGGATCGTGCCTACTGCCGTAGTGGGGTGGACATTCTGCCCTGGATAAACACTCAACCAGGTGAGGAGAAAGAGGTCACTTGAAAATGAAGAACGAATGACATTCTGCACACACTGACAACTTCATTAGAACCGCATACCTTGCTGGTGTATAGAGAATATAGTGGGCATTTTGTGTTAGCCATCCTATAGACCAAGGCTAATGTCTGTGGTGGGGGACAAAAAGACAAAACCACCTTTACTTGAACAATGGTTGGATGGCAATTAGCTGATAAATTGAGCAAGAGAACAGGCTACAGTCAGTAACATCTGTACTGTACTGCAAGGTATGAGAAATGTAAATACACCCTCGACAGTAGAACAGTGGTTTTAAGGTTTAACTCTGTACCTTATGTACAGAGGCAAAAAACACATTTGTACTTTTTAATCATTTTTAACAATAAAAAGAATGGATAGGGTGTGTGGAGTCCATCTAACTTAAAGACATTATCTAAACTGCATAACATATGTATGTATGAATATTGTACAATTATGTACCCTAACAATATGATGATTTTTTTTTGTAAAGGGCTCAAGAGTTCTTCTGTGAGACAATGATTATGTATAGAAATATGGGCACTCAAAGAACCCTGTAAATAATTATTTCCTAGGTAGGTCCATATGGGTAGTGGTCAAAGGACTTTAGTAATGGCAGGTGGCACTCAAAGTGGACAGAAAAACAAGGAAAGTGTTTTGTGTTGAAGTGATGAGAGTATGCTCCACAAAGTCTTTTAGATGTTTTCCAACTTCTAAAAGATTTCATTATATAACAGATAACCAAGTACCTCATGGAAGCACACTGACTTTCTGAATGTCATATTTTCTTTTAACAATTTAGAGCCAAAAACCAAGCCAAACACACAACAACTAATAATAATAATAATAATAATAATAGTAATATTAATAATAAACACAATAAACATGTATCATTACAGGATATTGTTTTTTAATATGCAAAAGGATTGAAGAATAGGGGCAATGTCAGGGTCCAGTAAAAACAGGATGTGAGCTTTAGAAGGGTTTATTTAAAAATAAAAATATAAAATAATTTTTAAAAAGAGAGACGCAACCCAGGAATGAAAACAGTAGGACAGGCGAGAGGTCGGGGAAATGGCAACCAGGTACAGCCAAGGGAAACCCAAAAATCAAAGTCAGCGAACAGGCATGAAATTCAGAAACCAAAAGGACAATAAGAGAAAGAAAGTCTAGGCACACACTGGAAAACAGAAACATTATTTCACAAAGACACAATCCAACAGTCTGGGATTGGCTGCGAGCAGGAAGTCCCATAATTGCCAGAGGGAATCTGGGGATTGGAGTTTTCAGGTGTGTTAACCTGTAAAGAACTGGGGAACGTGTGACAGTACCCCATCCCGCCCCCTTCTCAGGCTTAAGAAGAGATACGTGAAAAAACTGGGAGACATGAAACTACGGTGGTAAGTCTAGCTGATCATTCTAACCATCTTGAACGGGCCGATGAAATTGGGGTGCAGTTTTCTGCAACTCTCTCCAAACCTGAAGTCCTGGGTTGATTGACACACTTGATCTCCAGGCTGGTAGGAGGGGGTCTCCTTCCCGGCGTTGATCAGCCTGCTCCATATTCCTCCACAACACATCGCTTCAATGCGACAGTGAGTATCCTTCCAGACCCAGACCAGGCAATCTGAACAGTCCAAGTCCAAGGAGCGAGGAAGGGGTTGATAACCTAAAAACACCGGTAAGGAGTCAAGGCCATGACGATCTGATCAAAGAATTCTGAACTATTTCCACCCAGATCAAAAACCGGACCAGCCAGCAGGGTTGTTGTGGCAATAGAGACGAAGAAATTTGCCTAGTTCCTGATTAATTTGCTCACATTGCTCATTCGACTGTGGATGGTATCCAGAAGCAAACCTGAGGTCTAGACCAATACGTTCAAAAAACTGGACCAACCCTGGACGTAAACTGGGGACCCTGATCAGAAAAAAATCTATTCTGGTATACCAAAATGTCTGGAAACATGAGTAAATATGGCCTCTGCCATCATAAAGCCGGTAGGAATGGCAGAAAAAGGGATTAACTTTACCCCACGAGAGAATCGATCGACCACAGTAAGAATGGTAGTAAAACTACTAATCAAGGGAGGGTCCGTAACGAAATCTACAGAGATGGGCAACCAAGGTTGGTCAGGAACTGGTCTTAGGGGTCTTACACTGAGCACATACAGAACAGAACGTGATAAATCTTTGGACATCCTGATTAAGGGTCTCCCATCAGTAACGAAAGCAGGTGTTGCGTGCGTGCTACCCCAGAGTGACCAGAAGTCAATGAGGAATGAGCCCAGGTAACTAACCTATCCCAGAATGGTTCTAGAATATAAGTCTTATGGGCAGAACACTGGCTGGGCACAGAGACAACCTTCAGGGCTCCTTTGAACTGCTCATCAATCTCCCACCTAATAGAGCCGATTTGGGTCTTTCCCCAGACTCACCTCTGTACATTATAGACAAGGCATCAGCCTTGGTATTACGGGTGCCAGGGCGAAAGGAGATACTAAATCTAAATCCGGAGAAAAAACAAGGACCAGTGTGCTCAACTGGGGTTTAAGCGTTACAGTCCACGATACCATAGTTACGCTGCACCAGGGGAACGTGGGAATAAAATGCCACAGGATGTAGCTTAGGGGCGGTTACCGCCACACTTTGAGAGAACGCCCCCAACACCAATCTCTGAAGCATCCACTTCAAATATAGATGGTGTTGACGGATCAGGATGTCTGAGAATTGGGCCCTAGATTGATAAGCACTCTCCGCTGGTAGTGACCATGACAACCTCCTCGGGGTGCACTTAAGCAAGGCGGTAGAAAATTTTAGCACTATTGCTGCTCTTTGGATAAATCTGCGATTAAGATTGAAACCAATAAACTTTTGCAGCTTCTTCACGGTGGAAAGCGTATGCCAGTGAACGCTAGCCTCAACCATATGATCTTCCATAACGATCCCGTTAGAGCTAATAACGTATCCAAGAAAAGACAGATTGTAAATGAAAATTGCATTTCTCATCCTTCACATATAATAGGTTGTCCAGAAACCATTTGAGTACTTGATGGACTTGTGTAACGTGAGTTGATATCGGGGGAGTAAACCAAAATGTGTTCTATATAGGCAATAACAAAGCACCCCGTCATGTCACGCAGAATGTAATTAATAAAAGCTAGGAAGACCGAGGGCACTATAGATAAGCCGAAAAGCATAACCTGGTACTTGTACACAAAAGCAGTCTTCCGCTTGCCCCCCTCCTCAACTCTGACCAGATGCAACAGGGATGAGTGGTAGAGGGTAAACACCTTCCTTTGAAACATTGTTAGGGCCATGGTAATCAGTGAAAGGCCTAAGACCGCCGTCCTTTTTTTTGTGAAGATGATTCCGGAAACAACAGTGGAGGTAGAAGGGTGTATAATAACCTGAACCAAGGTCGAAGGCGAAGTCAACTGTCAGGATCTGGTGAAAACAGGACGTGAGCAGTAAAGGCTTTCAAAGAGTTTATAAAATAAAATAAAAGAGATAAACCAGGAATGAAAACAGCAGAACAGTTTGCCGGTGTGATAACCCACAAGAAACTGGAGGGATGTGAGACAGGCAATTTTACTTAACAGTACCTCAGTGTTTTATAAAACATGGAAGATTTTAGATTTGATAATAAAAAGGAAGAAATCTAATTAATATGAGAGAGAACCCCAGCAGTACAGCAGAGACTGTGCTAACAATTGTAGAACAGTAGTTGAGAAAGCTTGAAGAAGCACCAGGCCACAGATAACATGTACTTGTTTGTTCAAATGCTAATGAACAAGAGATGAAATGAAATGAAGAATTGTACTAAAATTGCACAGCATATATCCTGTGCCACTGACAACAATTCTAATGTTTCCATGTATTTGGAGAAAACCAAGAACACCTAATAACTAAAAACACACAATAGATGCAACTGGTCAGGACAACAGGAGACGCCGATATATGGAGCTGCTGGACAATCATATTTCCGTTAGTCCTTTTTGTCAATTGCTTGTTGACTAGTCACTAGTCATACCATAAAATAGTACACCATCACTTATTGACCTACCTATCATCTACTGACCTACAGTCAGAACCCTCAAGTGTGAAATACTGTAATAACCATTTAGTTTAATCTTGTGTTCAATCTTGCTGATGTCAGTTTTCATGGCAGTGTCAGTATCTGAAGCAATGAATGGTTTTATCCTGACATCACGTCACAGTTAGTCATAAAAATGTTAGCGTCTGGTGTATGAGGGGGGCCAAGTTACTACATTATGCCCCTAACTCAGTGTGTTTGGTATTTTTCCACTATAGTACTATCATCAGTAGTGCCGTGTCTGGAGAGTATGGCTGTGTCTGTTCACAAAATGATTTGTGTTCTTTCCTTTTTTGTACAGTTGAAAATGGCATAGAGATGACCCTGGCTTTGGACACGCAGACAAAAAAGGAGGAGAAAACAGAGGTGCTAAGGGTGAAATGAGCAGGAAAAGAAAACCACACACACACTCTCATTTACACCCACACGCTAGCACGCACACAAAGACAGCCAAAGCAATCGAACACTAAAATGCATTTTTGTCAGGGCTATTCAATATATCTCACAAAGATCCCATTGTCAATACTTTACTCATCACTGAAACACTGTCTGCATATAGTCATGCTATTATAACAGGAACTTTATTAAGTCCTGATTTGGGTGAAAATGCAGTTGATGGAATTATCTTCAACATTCCAAAGAAACAAACAAGCAAACAAAAAAAAAAGATGGTAACAATTCATTGATACAACTGTATGTAAACAAACAGACAATCCTCAAACAAACTCCATCGCTTAAACAAAATGAGCAAGGAACACTTACTGCTGAACATGAAAGATTAAACTGTATGACTGTACACAAACCAAAAACTGGGGACTAGCATGTTAACCAGGTGACGAAGGTTCTGAATATTCTACTTTAACACGCTGTGTAAAATGTCTGTACTCCATATTAACAATTATGTAATTTTGCCTTTAAAATTCATAACGTTTCATAAATAAAGTGTTTGATAAATGGAGTATCCCAGAATGTGCAAAATGTTGAATGATACAATCCAGGAATAAAACAATTTGTCATTGCAAAGTTAATACATAGCTTCACACTCAGTAATCTAGATTCTCATAGATTTGCTAGAGAAGCAGAAGATCAGACCTGGAGAGAAACAGTTTATTAAAAAAAAAAGAAGGAAGGAAGGAAGGAAAAAAAAAAAAAATCACTATTTCATAAATGAAAAAATAACACTGAACATCACTGGGAAGTGCTGAAGTATGCATTTGATTAAATTACATGGACAAAAGTTAAATGTAGTAAAATATGCTACGACTGTGGAGCTATGACTGAGCAACAGCTACAGACACTTTGGTTCTCTGCTCCGTAGGGAGCGACATCACTGCACTCTCGAATTCCTGTGGATATCGCTGGCCAATGTCTCGGAGCAACATGACCAGGGAGTTCTGAGTCTCTGAAATAAAACATTAGAAATACTGAATTAACACTGAATTTGCAGCAATAACTGCTAGATAGACACAAAACCACCAAACTCACCTGCATCAATATCCTTAGTTCCCAGTACATGGGTAGCAGCAGACAGTATTGGCTTCATATTGGAAATAATCTAGGTGAAAAAAAGTGATTTATATATAAATGTATTAAGTCAACTAACCTTCTACCTACACTCACTGGCCTTTTATCAGGACACCTTGCTAAAATGGGTGCACTGTATAACTGTATACTTAACGATTATATCCCTTTTGTTAGCCACAATTTATCAGTTACCCTCATATGCCCATAACTGAGCAGATGATCTGTGGTGAACCAGTCTTAGTACTGATAGTGACATATTAGTGTGCATTGTGTATCGAGACCGCAGTGTTACTGGAGTTTAAACACTGTGTTTAACGGTGGGCTGAGAATATTCCAAACAAAGACATCCAGCCAACAATAGTCTGGTGTCAAAATCTAACCACTGACAGAGGACTATAGGATGACCAACACATTTCTAACACAACACTTCTAACTAAGACAGCATGAGCTGCGCATTATCAAGTTATAACAAAGAACAGGCCATTACCAGGGCTGAACTGTGGGAGTAGAGAAATGCCAAGCAGCTGTAGACGGTCTTATTCTCCTCCATGTCTTCCTGCAATGGAAGACGTTCCAGAAGAACAGGAAGCACCTGTGGAATGGACATGTACTAAGTAAAAATAAACTTATGTAATTAATACAAATTACACTCCCAGGATTACCTAATTCAGTGGTTGTCAATGGCAGATCTAGAGATACTGGCCCAGAATGTTGTGCTCACCTGATTTATATAATGAAGGGCTACAGAATAACTTTGCAGATTCACGTGTTGGAGTAAAGGCCATTACATATTGAACACAATGTACATAAACAATACAAAAATGCTAAATAATGAATGCCTAAAATAAAATATGCATCATTTGCACCTCACAAACAAGCAAATGGTTACTTTAGGCAAACAACTTTTTTTTTTGCTTTCCAAAGCAGCAGGCAAACTAATGTTTCTGGGGGGGGGGGCTAATTGGTGAGACCCCTGTATTCCAACTGATAACCTTAACTGAGGTGTGGCCTACCTGTTCGAGTGGAACTCCCTCTGTGTGACTCATGATCATCCTACACAAGGCAGCACACAGATTGTCGATCACTCTTCTGTCTGTCTCTTTAGCCAGTAGATTGGAAAACAGAGACAGCATCATAGGATAATCACTATAGGACAGAGTTAAGGAGGTTTCAAATCCAAAAAACATTGTTATCTGCATATACCACACATATTAGTCACATATCACAAAGCAATGTTAATGCAAATAGCACTTTCCTGCTTGAATAATGCTAATTTTCACCAGCACAATGGTACCGCTAGCAGCACTAACAGCAGTTCCAGCATCAACACTGAAATGTGAAGCTTGCAACAAACATTCATATTACATTTGTATGTTACAGGATTAAATTTAATAAGTCAGTAAATATTTTAACTTTCTACAATTTTAACTTTAATTCAACCTAAAGCTTTTTGTACTTTTTAATAATCCATGAGCATGCTGACCACAAGAGATGTCATATATAGAAACATGAGACATAATCAGATTCAGATCACATACACATCTGTGAAGGATACGTAGAGATAATGGGTCCAGCAGCCTGAGCAAGGGCTCCCAGGCCATACACACTGTTATTGCGCACCTCCGCATCGCTGTCTTTAACCCCAGCCACAAGCACAGGCAGCAAGCGATTGGACAGGCGCCCTGCAATGGCCCTACCACCAGACACGCTTACTAGGGAATGCAGGGTCTCTGCAATTGTGCCCACAGAGAAGGAGCGGTCTGCAACAGTGCAGGAAGGCTTCTGCCAGTCAAAAGAAATAAAAAAATAAAATAAAAATAAAATAAATTAATTAATTTACTACATGCTACTGATGCACAGTGTTGATTTATTCAGGAGAGTAAAGAAGAGGAGAAAGACTCACAGCTTTGTTCATAATAAGAGGCAGCAGGTCATTAAGATGAGTATAAAAGGTCTCTGCAGGGGCAGCTGCGGCTAGGATAGGAATTCCCTCCCCAGCAAACTCCTGCAGCATGGCATCATACTCGGCCTAATATGCAAAGATATACACAAAGCGACATTTTAGACAACTAAACCCCAAATTTTCTGTTGTTGATGAATAGTGTTTTGTACTAGCTTAATGAGAAGGACAACCTGCTGCTCATCATCATCTGCCTCATCTGCTCCTCCATCCTGACAAACAGTCTGAGAGAGAGAGAGAGAGAGAGACAGAGAGAGACAGAGAGAGAGAGAGAGAGAGAAAGAAAAAAAAGACTTGGTTTAGTTTTAGAAAAAGGAAAGCATGTGTTGCAATAGCTCAAAAGGCAAGTTAAGAGTCCTCACCTTCTTCTTCAGCACATCTCTGATGGCATGGCTAATTTCTGTTAGTCTGCCAGGTGTCTGCAATGCCTCCCCCTGGCATGACTTAATGACAGCATTCATAGCTTCTAGCACTGACATGACCACTTGGCGCTCACGCTCCTGCTTTACTGCTTCCAAGAAGCAAGGCATAACCACCCCAAGCAGCTTATGCAGCACTGCACAGAGACACAGTTCCATCACTCATTTAGGCAATTTAAGATCAGTGGAGGCAATTAAAGAAGGGGTCCCTAATTTACAGAAGTATTTGCGGCTGAGTATGTACAATGTATTGCCTTCCGTAATGTAGGACATTAATTATCTTAAATGGCTATTACCATAAACTGAAGATGAGCCCGCAGATTAGTGTGTTTGGTAAATGATGTGGCCCTTGGTTAGCCTGTTAGCGATTAAATAACCCTGCGTGAATTTAACTTTACAGGGCCTGTGTATAGCTTGTTAGCATGTCCAATGTTTGGGGGAAAAATTAAGTTTAAAATCTCATCTTGGCTTTAAACTACACTACATTGTAAACACGGTTATCATAGCAGCAAATTAAAAAAATCAAAGAGATGCTAGACAAACGTAATAGCATCACACAAGTGGTTCTGTGTAAGAAACACAATGTAGCCAAGCAACATTCATTGGAGAAGGATAACTGTAATTTGCCAAGAGTGCCAAAATGTCCAGGCACTGGGCCTTTTAAAAAAAAATAATAATAAAAAAAAAAAACACAGAAAGAGATTAAAAGATAGTATGTGGGTTTAGGTGTATTTGTGTGTACTATATACCCTCATAGTTGGCCTCAGTAGGATTTTCCTGCCACACTTTGTGGTGAGCTCGGCAGAACTGGCCCATGGCACCAAATGCAGCTCTCCTCACATCTTCATGTGGGAACTATTACACAAATACATACCCAAGAAACATGGAAGGAACAGAGTCATAAGCACAATCAACAGTCCATCAAAGCTAGGGTAGCAAACATCCATACAGATTGTCACTCATACATGCACCCTGAAACGAACATACACTCTCAACAGGTTCACTCACGCAATGTGTGACATATTTCCTAATACTTGAGGGGTCCTATATTGGCTCACTAGTCTTTTCCTGGAAATAGTCTTCTCTAGTTTGGTAGCCAATACACTATTCCACATATTAATTGTAATAGTACCCATCCCTTTTGTCTTTGGGTTATTGCAATTCAATTTTTCCACAAATCTCTTCGTAAAATTGACCATGTGGTGCATGATGGGATGCAATACACCAAGAAGGCTATGAAGGGCCCCTGTATTTCAGACCTCGCCTAAGGGGGACACAAGTCAACAACTTACATCACGCAGCTCGTAGACCTGCTCGAAACTTGACTGTAGGAAGGGCTGGAACGCAGCACTGACACAGAGAGACAGCGAGAGAGACAGAGAGAGAGACAGAACCTAGACCATAAGTTTGTCTGTCTATGTAAGGGTACATTCACTACAGCTGTGACTCTCAACTCCACGTTAGAACTATATGAACGTGGCAGTAACATTAAGGCGAAAGTGCGATAAAAATGCATTTGCTGAATTCTCCCAAGTTGTACACAACTGCTTCTAACTAAGAGTAAGCTTGAACAAGTGTGTGCATTATGTAAAAATGCTGAAGCTGTTTACCCAGTGTTGAAGGCAATTTCCCCCAAAGCATCACAAGCATCTTCTTTCTCATCTATATATGCATTTTCCACACTGAACCTACAGAGTTAAAGAGCATTTTAGATAAAACATTTTAAAAGAAACTCTGACTGTTAAATGTAACTGACTGTAAGATGACGTATCCGTGGTGTGTGTGAGAAAGAAAAACATACCCAGCAACATCTTCCACTTCATTTTCCCCATCTTCCTCCAACGCAGTATCACCCTCTTCGTCCTCATCATCCTCTTCATCCAAAAGAACAAACTGCTTGTCCTCCTCAACATGAGCCTGTGCGTAATACACTCATTTGCTTTTGTTTTTCTATTCATGTTTATACAGTAATAAAAGGCATCAGTACGTTATGTCCTGTTAACATAAAAATGATTAGACCTCTTATGAAGTCCAACTCTTTTCCAATATAAATGTGCCAAAAGAAAAAAGACAAAAATTTTACTGATCTATAGTGGATTTTCTAGATGTGTTAATCACCCCCTGAACATGGTGCAAGGAACAAACAAAATGCAGGCCTATGGATGCATCAGGGCTCTAGACTAACTTTTTGAACTGGTTGCACTGGTGCGCCTAACGTTTTTTCTTAGGTGCACCAGCACTAAATTAGGTGCACCCAAGTTTTAAACTGCATCACATTCAGAACAGCAGTTTTACATGTTCACTTTTTTTCTTTTTTTAAATCGCTGTCCATATGGGCAATATTGACTTGTAAATGATTAACTAACAATGTGGTCAACATAAAGTTCTTTATTTGAAGCACGATTCTACAGTAAAGGTAACACTTGGGCAGTGCATTTGTCGCGGCAGGTAATGTGTTTGATAGATGCACTGTGCTTTTTCAGCGCTTCAATTCTAAATGTATTAGAACCAGTCACAAACGCACTACTGCCGGCCATGGTCTTCCCACACTCCTCACAGTCAGTGCAGGCTGTGACTCGGAGTCGATCGTATGTGGCTAGTTATCTGATGCCGTCTCCGGACCAGGGCTTGACATAACCAACGCTCTGACACGGAGCCATCAGCCTCCCAGGTTATCATTTTCGAACGGATCAGGCCTGAACTTAACATTCTTAACCAAAATGTTGTAAATCATTCTTTTCGCCGTCTCTCGTCATCCGCAGCTACACCCGCTCTGTTTACCTGACGGGCCTAGGCTACTCACCACTCTGTCTGACTGCTAGTGTTGTGTCGTTCGTGAACGTTTCGTTTGAATGAACGAATCATTTGAGTAAACATAACGAACCGAATCCTCAGCTGATTCGACTCAGCAGCGACCGTGCAGGCCGGCACGGGAGCTGCTGTGTGGTCTGTGAATCACTGAATCACCCGCGAATCTGGTGGCGGAGACTCTCATTGCGAAGGAACTGTGCTTGCTCAGTGATTCGTTCACTGAACTGAGGGCTCCCGTTCACTCACTGATTCGTTCACTGAACGTACTATCACTCAGTGCTGACGGCGCTCCGGGGTCCCGCCCTTCGCTATCTTTGATTGGTTTAGACCACGAAATGGGCCTTATGCGTGTCTGTTTTTAACCACAGGGAGACTTTCAGAGTCGCGAAGACTTTTTCTTTTTTCCCCTATCGAACGGCTGGTCGCACTGGTGCGACCTCAGATTTTTTTTGGTTGCACAATTGAGAAATTAGGTCGCATGTGCGACCAAATTGGTCGCACTCTAGAGCCCTGTGTATGTACTAACCGTAACACCTTCTGTAGACTTAAGTGACATTAGCATCAGGGTAGTGATGGCAGTAAGATGAGGATTGAGGCTCTCCGGGCTTTGGGTTGACACAGCTGAAAACAAGCTATATCTGTAAATAGATACACAAGATGGATAAACAGTTAAAAGGTAAGAATGTTTAGCCAGTGTCTGCACTGCCCATACTACACCACGATACATAAACCAATACCTCCAACAATAATGGTTTAAATTGTACAACACTGCCATCTAATGTAACATTATATGTAAAAGGCAGTCAAGATACCTCAACAAAAAAATATATATATTATTTGGGCTCATACGTGCACCGCCGCAGGTCAGGATCATCCACAGCGTCAGTGAGTTTCAGACCCAGCTGCACACACTCTGCAGCCAATGGACTAAACACATCCCTACCAATGGTTCGGGCCAATACAGACAGAGTGTCTGGAGGGTAAATAAGAAGAGGGAAAGGGTTTGATTGCAAAAAAATAAATAAAAAAAAAACAAAAACACAAGTCACAAAAAAAACAAGGCAAGAAAATTAAATAGTATCCATCATAACCCTCACCTAAGGCTTGGGTCTGCAATGACCTCATTTCCTCTCTTGTATCTGTCAAGAAACCCTTCAAACTCTCTATAACAGGTGGGAAATAGGGCACTAGGGTCTCCTTAGCAGCATTTGCTAAAAAGGGAGATAATGTGGGGTGGGAATTAGGAAAAAAAATTAAAAAGTACAAAAAAAAACCCCAACATGTACCAGATCATAAAACAACAATGCAATTACTTATAGGTAGAGCTTTACTTAGCCATTTGTTTGTTACCTATAGCTCCTATAGCACTGACAGCAAGTTCCTTCAGTTTCAGGTTGTCTGTGTTGTTAAGAGCTGACAGCATGGTGTCCATAAGTGTGGTCAGATAGGGCTCAATATCATTACCTGACATCACAAGAAAGAAAGGCCCAGTCAGTTGAAAATGTAAAGCCGTGAACATGCGTTAAGGCTTTGTGTAACAGTGTGGTGTATTCTTACCCAAGTTTTCTATAAAGTTCTCAAGAGCATAGAAAGCCTTGGTAACATGGCCAATCTTGGCCTCATTTAGAGAGGACATGTATCCTAGTAACAGTGGCATCAGCTCCGCATGATATTTACTGACTTCAGGCTACAACAGATAAATAGCAAGGTCAATTTAAATAAACATTTTTCCAAGTAAAGGTATAATTACTTCATCATGTATCAAAATATCTAATATTTATTATTTATTGAAGTAAAATGGAAAGGGAAGGGTTTAGCTAATCATACACACACTTAAATATAAAAAAATCTTTCTCTTGATGCATTAACATATGAACACATAGGGAGACAAGACGGAAGCTCATGACTTAAAATGTGAATTTTATTTACTTAATTTATATCATCATGTACACCTAAAATCTTACCTGAAGATGCTCAGAAAACTGACCCAGAGCAAAAAGCCCAGCACTGCGCACCACCTGGTTGCTATCAGATAAGCTGCGACACACAGTCTGCAGCATAGATGACAGCATCCTGTGAAACACACAAAACACACTTTAACAAAAAAATGTTTTCTTTGTGTGGAAAACTGCTTTGAGCATGCAAAAAATACTGCCTACTTGGTGCGAATGTGGTCTGCACAGCCCTCTGCCAACACTGCTAAACACAAGAGTCCCCCTTTCCTTTCATATGGGTTCTCACTGGCCAAGCAAGCTTGAGTCAGAGGCATCTAGCAGAAAGGAAAATAATATAGTAATAGTAACTATATAATCATCTCAGCAACTTAGCTGACATTTAACAAACATGAGTATGTGGCATTGGCATTAATATGTGTTGTTTTTCAGTAAAATGTTATAGTTGGGTAACATTTTAGTGCACAAGTTTTTACTAACCAGTTGGTTAAAAAGTTTTTCTGGTGGCATATGAAGAGCCATTGTGTCAATCACCTGCAAAATGTAGACAGACAGTGCAGTTTAAAAAACAACTACATTTTTTGGTGCTGAAGAAAACATTATGAAAAATACAATACAATCATGAAAAGACACACCTGAGTAGCAAAGTGTTTCGGGCTTTCACTGTCACTATCACCGTCACTGTTCTCCTCATCTTCTGGGTCCTCCTCTCCAGGGGGTGGTGTTGCACTCATTATAGGAAACACTACCTGCAGGATCGGAGTCAACAGCTTCTGCTTCAGCACGGCCTGGAATAAGAGGGGCACAGTAGGGTACACATCATCCTATACTCTGCATTCTTGTGTGTGGTCCATCAAGCCATTTTCTGAAATGGATTAAAATGATATCATATATAAAATTTACCTTGCTCTTGAGTCTAATGAGGAGTGCAATACAAGACAAAGCCTTGACACGCAAAGAATCACTGAGTGAAATATCTGCGCTCACCTAGACACCGAGAAATAGGATGAAAACACTGATAAAAACGACTGAATTTGTTGATCAGACCTATCTAAAAACTGTGAGTGTGGCCTAATATTCAAAGAAGCATATTTGAATGGCATTCCCAGCTACCCCCAAAAACTACCACTATACAATACTGCATTTGACGATTTAAGGAATCTGAGAAACTCCAAAAACAATGTTCAAATGTGGTAAACTAGCTGAAATAAGTTTTGATAAAAAATTTAACTAAAAAAAATTAACTAAGATTTTAAGCATCTGGTAGGTTTAAAACTGTTAACACATAAAGGCAAAAGCATTGATTAACATGTCCTAACATGTCCTAATATGTCCACTGGGTACAAATGTAAACCTTTTGATGTGTACCTCCAAACAGAAGTGAACAATTTCAGCAATGTGTGGGACCACAATGGAAACCTCACTCTCCATCAACTCATCAAACACCTCCATTGCCTCGCTGGCCTGATTCTACAATATGCATTAAACAAACAAAGTAAAACACACAAAAGACAGTTAAGGTGTCAAAATTAAGTCAGAGACACTAAACAGAATATAGCTTTCTGAACTGCACTTCTAAATAGCTTAAAGAGCACAAAAAAAGAAGTGCCCTAGTGTGTCTTTAGCACATCATTTGGGTAAACAAAGAAACTGATTAGAACATTAACACACACGCATTGCAAAGAAGCCTGACCTGGTCAGCCTGGATTAGGTGTTTCAGAGCAGTTATCAGTCTTGGAATCAATGAGCGCATCAGATTCTGAAAAACAGAGAACAAAGAAAATGAAAATGATCTTAAGAACCCCATAAACACATTTGCACAACACACTTAAAAGGTGTTTAATGCCTCTTGCAGAAATATGTCTTTACAAGCACCGGTTAAAACAAATCTATTTAGGGCTAGCCTTGTAAAACCTACACAAGTCCTACACAAAAGCTACACAAGTCCTACACAAAAGTGAACTTCGCATGGCTCAGCTAAATTAACTCAATTCAGCATTGAATGTAACAAAGAGGGCTTAACCAGACAAAACTAACCATCTCTTCTGTGCCTGTGAAAGCAGTTATGGCGGTGAGGGTGAGAATGCAGTAGTACAGAGCAGTGGGGTTGGTCACATCCTGAAGCACAGTGCCGAACAGCTGGAGCAGTTGTTTGTAATGAGGCTTGAAGGGTTCAGGATTGGACTCTACTACTTTGCTCAACAGCAGCAGACCCACCTGAAAAAGGCCCCAGTTACAGAGAAATAATCAGAAAATGTTCCCAAACAATAATAAAGCATAGTCAAAGAATTAATATTTCTTAAAACAGGAATAAACATACGTGTCTGTCATGAGGATTGTTGCTTTTGGTGGACTCGTTTAGCAGTGCGAGTAGTGCCGGCCAGCGATCAGGTGTTTCATGTTTTACCATCACTGCACTCAGCTGAGAGATAGAGTGACGAACTGTGTGCCTGAAGCGGAGAGTAGTACACATACGTTAAACCTACACTGCTGAATCAGACTGTCTGATAGTCCAAAACATGAAAATAAATCATGATTCATCAAACTGACTATATATAAACCTACTCTGTTTCCTGGCGGAATGCTTGCAGGACCACCGCCTTCAAGCTGAGGAGGTAAGCATTTCAGGACGGTTAATTGATGATGTGAAATATAAAAATGTCAAGATGAATAAGTGCTAAATTCATTTTTCTCAATAAACCTTTCTCTGTCATTTGAACTGATTTTCTTCCAGTGTTTCTTCACTCTCATTCTCAACATCACTGCAGCGGACTGCCGGATCTAAAAGAAAAGAGAACAAAGTGCTGATCAATGCGCTGGACCGAGCAACTAATACAGTAGAGTGTAAATGGCTTTGGTGGTTGTCAAATTGAGGGAGAACAAAAACAGCTGGCTCACTGCCTACCTGTGGATTTAGGGATCCAGTCATAACTGCACATAAGGCAGGGATGATAGCTGGGTCTTTAAAAGCCTGTTTAAGCTGAGCAGTGGCCTGACAGGTGAAAGGAAACATTTACAGGCAAGTTAACATACATATGGCCAGCATACATAAAATAGAAATAAACAGCTTTACATCACTCTGCTGACTGGCAAGCTACAACAGTGATAAACTACACACGCCCTGGCAATTCATTCCCTATGGGAAAAATTTACTGGGACTAACTGATCTGAAATAAGCTAGTTAATCTTCCAAATATTAAGAAACACATACACAGATAGGTGTTATCACAACCCATTTAAATTCCACTTCAACTTGAAAACATTTAGGTACCTTCTGAATAGCAGCATTATCAGGCTGTGTCAGCTGAGACAGGATGTCCTCTAGTTTTTCTGACATGTTGGAAAAAGACGTTAACGGCGTCGTATGAGTTCAAACTGAACCACCAGCTTTACCGGCCGCTAGCTGGGAAGATGACAGGAGCCAACGCGGTTGGACAGCGGGAACAGGGTAGCTACCGGTTCGTATATGGGCCAAGTGGCTATCAAATGATCTGAAACACAAGCGGTTATAAATTGTTTGGGTTTTTTTCCATTTGTTTCTCAGCCGACTCCACAGAAGACAACCGTTAATGGGCAGTTAAAATTCAAAAAGCAGCTGTTAGTGAAGTTTGGGTCCAAACTTACCACGCGGGGTGGAAGAGATTCGCACGCGAGGCGCGCTGTTAAAGGGACAGTAGTTACTGGACTAGAAAACCAGCAGCAGCCACTGCTATAGCGCTACTCACAGGTACGGAGGGCTCAACAACTGCTGAATGTCAAAATGCTCCCTACTCCCTAAATAGTGCACTACGTAGGTCAAAAACTGATAATACCTTTAGCACCCGCGCGCTATTTTGGTTTAGGGCATTTGAGATTCAGTCGCACTTTCACATGTACCCTGAATAAACAGCAAAGCAAAACTACAACCCAGTGTACCAAACCATCTTCATCATAAACAGAGTACAAACAGAGTTTTAGGGAAAGACCATTCATCTTGCTTTAAGGCAATCATGCAAGGGAGGATGATGTGCTAATGGGCTATTAGCATATGTTTTTACCATCAGAATAAGATGGCCCTGATGGACATAACAGGCCCATTACTGTTACACAAACAACTGCATCGCGCATTACTCTCTTTTTAAACAATCAAAAGGTAAAATTCAGGTACAGCGAGAATGCACAAGTCTGGTTTCTGACCACGCTGGACACGCATGCGTGATTATGCTAGGCGGTTCACTTGACTTAACATCTGCGCGTATTTGTACATGTAACCGAATCATTGCCACTCTAATACAGCAGAATGGCTGAACTACAAGCATATTTATTTCCATGACAATACGAAGGCAAACTCAGTCCTACCAATGAGTTCCTAGTGTATAAAATAAACCACACCAGCTTTTAAATTAAATACATGTATAATGGGGGATGTAACTTATATATAGGGACGATATAATATAAAATAAAACGTATAATTTATAATATCAAATATTTCCTGAAAAGTCCCAACAATCTCACACAACAATGCTTTATACAATATATTAGCAATGTATGAAGGAAAATGCGAGCAGGTCTCATTAATGTTTAAGCTTTTCAGTTTTTCAGGGAACATTAGAAATCTAGGAATTCAGTATTCAGTAAATTCAGTTTTTTGTTTTTTTTTAGATCATGGTATAGTATTAATGTTGTTGTTATTGTTATTTTTACGATTAGTTGTATTGTTATTATATATTAGCTTTTGTGTCTTTTTTTAAATCAAAGATTGTAATTATAGCTCTATATTTTAAGAACCGTGCTTGTTTAAACACAACGCCAAGGACGCTGGATATGGGCGTGGAGCCTCACATAACCCACCCCCCCCACACCTGGCTTTATAAATTCACCTCATTAGTTAACACACCCAATTTAGATATGTGAGGGGAGGCTGCTGAAAGCTGCACGTCTGGATTAAAGGGGCTTGAGCTTTGCTTGGGGATCCTAGAAAAGAGGGCCTTCTAGCTAGTTTTAGGTTTGCTAAATTGGCGGGAGTTCATCCTTCATTTAGCGTAAATATCTAGCATCTTGCTCTTTAGCTAGCATAGTTAGTTGCGGCTACAGCAAACATGGCGGACTGGAAAATGCCAGTGAGTTACAACTATAATCCGTCGTACCACGCTTATGCCTACGGTTTAATGTACCCTCAAGGATCCGAACAAACTCATCCGACCATGGGCTGGGCGGAGGCCGCGTATGGCCCAACTGCTGGGGTCACTTCTGGCTTCTACTCCTCGCAGGCTCCGTCGCAGTCTCCGCCTGGCAGTCCAGAATGCGCGGCCAGCAACACTAACGGACATTACCCGAGCTCGGTCGTGTACTACTCGGACTCGCAGTCGCACACGCAAAACGGCCGCCTTTTCCTCTCGCACAACCGTGTCCATTACGACCAACAGGCGAAGGACCAAGACCAGGCGGGTACAGGGAGCGACACGCCGAGCGACTCGGAGGCCCACACACCAGGTAATAACGTTCGTTTTACTATTGTTAGCTGGCTAGTCGTTGTATGTAATGGCCTACAACTGGACAGAGCGTAACAGGTTTCGGAGTGTGTGTGTGTATAGTGAAGTTTGTTTTGGATTTTGAATATAAACGTTGATGTAGCACGCAGTAGCGATCGACTCTACGTTATGCCATGGTAGACCCTTGCGATTGCAAACGAGTCGGTACTTCGACTCGATGTGGGACTCGGGGACGACTCCTGGTCGACTTGAAGGACTTTTCTAAGGATTTTTTTCCACCTTAGACCTTCTGACAGGGAATAAGTGTTTGTGTAAGCTGAGTTTTCTTTCCTTCTTAATCACGTTCCCGTTCTACCAGACAACAGCTTCATCACCTTAAGGTGGCCAGTATCTGCCTGTATCCCACCATACAGTGGTTTGTGTATTGTAGTAAAGTGGATTTGAGTTTTAGTGGCAAGAGTTAGACTCGATTTCAGAAAACCTGGAGGTCGTGCATCGCTATCACTTCCTAATATACACCAGTCAGTCTGAGTAAAGCACTTCGAGACTTTTCGTTTGTCTAAAGTATTTCTTCCTTTTTGCAGATTCTTGGAGCTCGGGTAGTAGTCGAGAAGGAGGCGCCCCCCCACACGACCTTGACAATCCCCACTGGGTCAGAAAAGAGGGGGCCTATGAGTTGGAAGACGGCAGTCCCGTCGGCAGTGAAGTTCTTTCCAGCTCCCTCTTAGCAGCGGAGGAGCCGACGGGTTTGAAGGTGGGAGGAGACGACGTGCCCGTCGTGTCCGCGCCGTCACCACCAGAGCAGCTGTCTGCGCAGCCCCGCAAGGCGAAACCCCGTACCGCGTTCTCAGAAGGCCAGATGAACGCGCTAACCGACCGTTTCAACGTGCAGAGATACCTTACTCCAGCGGAAATGAAGACTTTAGCTGGGCTAACTGGACTGACTTACAAACAGGTGAGGCCTAACACCTGAAGCTTAAACACGTTTCCTTTCTAGTGTTGGAAGTTAACTTTTCTCCTCCTTTCAAAGGTTAAAACCTGGTTTCAAAACCGCAGAATGAAACTCAAGAGACACCAGAAGGATAACAGTTGGGTGTCGGAGAGGTACATCACGGCAGGAATTCAGAGTGCCTCAAGCGCACATTCTCAGGTGATTCCTAATGTGCTTTAAAATCGACAGATTTGTTTTGTCCACTCTGCCCAAAAGTCCTATCCTTAAACTAGGAGTGACTTACTCAGTTTGGACACAAAGAAAATCATCCACTATAGAAGCATTTCAGTAGTTGGGGAAGAAATGTTTAAAGGCAGGATGATACACACAGTCCACCCCCATCTTTTCCAGCATGCATGCTTCTGTATATTAACTTTTTTTTTCTTCACCTCAGTTTCAGGTTGATGCTCCCCTACTTGGCCAGGACATATTTACCAACCCTCAGTTCAGAGATGCTGTCTTCAAGAAAAGCCCCCCACAAACACCATCCTTATATCACAACTATACTCGGCCTCTCTCCCCTTCGCAGGTGTCTACCAGGCCTCAGGGAAACTGGCCTCTACCCCCAGCTGTGACGCACTACGAGTTCCCCAACCCCTCTAGTTATGTGCCAGTTAGTGGAAATGGTGGAAGTGCTGTTGACCCAGGTAGCAATTCTACACAACTGGCCCCAGTGCACAATGCCTCCCAGTGGTCATCTTAAGCAATTGTGCTGGGCTGCGAGTTGGAGGCGCATGTAAATAGTTTGAGCCCCGCAGCCTTTTTGTTGTAGACCTTACTTGTAAATACATTTTAATCCTAGGAGCTTCTGGTAGGTGTTCCTGTTCCTTTTAGGTCACTGCTTGTTGCAAGCCGTCCAATGCACATCTTGTGTTTTTGGGTTTTTTCCCCCCTCCCCACTTCCTCTTTTTATGGATATAGGGAAGGGTTGTCATCAATTTTATACTAAAGCTCTATTTTTGTAAGTTCTTTCCAAGTTCTTTGAACCATCCAGAGTATTTAATTTTTTATTTTTTTAGACCAGGAACCCTCACTCTTATGGTGCTTGATGGGTGTTGATGTGACAGCAATGTGGTGATTACAACAGTTGAATTGAATATGCTTCTGTGCAAGGCACTGTTCCACATCAGCTGTCAGCAGAGGAAGATTGTTAATACTGCACTGGATTGTTTCTTTCCATTTATAAATTGTCACCTCTTGTAAAGGTCTTGTTTTGAGCATTGGCTTTCCAGATGTTCCTATGCTCCTCTGCTCATTGTCCTGTTCTTGTTCTTTGACCCCTGTCTTTCAAGCTGTATGTCCTTTGAAACACTCCTGGACACTGACCTTCACTAATCTTGAGTGTTGAATAAATGTTTTATTTGGTGTCCCTGAAAATGCTCTTTATATTTGATTGTTTTAGTAATAGAATTACATAGTTATGTATGTAGATTTATTTTGGTCATTTGACCCTAATTTGCTTCAAGGGTTGGTGGGTATAGATGTTGGCATTGGATGACCCTTTGTCTTTAATCTCAAATAATGAACTGCTAAATAAAAACAAATTGGTCAATATTTAAATTATTTTTAGTGGTAGACCTGAAACCATTCAATTACCTGCACTGAAAATTTAGTTTATCTGCAGGCATATTAAGTGACTGTACTTATCTTTAAATAAAATCCTTGCTGTAGAGGAATAAATATTTAATTTATAAAATAATGAAATTATAATAAAACCAACATTTTTGGTCTGTTTCCTTTACTGCACTGCCATCGTCTAAAATGAAAGTCGGCTTACTCGTTTGAAGCAGTATTTAATGTCTGCCTAAATGAGGAGCAGAATTAGGTTTAATTTGTTCAGATTCTCTTCAAAAGCTTCTTCAGAATTTGAGACCTCATTCCACCCGTGTTCTTCAACGGTGAACTGCCAGCACACATGTGGATTAATTTTTTTAGCAAGCATGTGTCATAGCCCAGCTAGAACAAATATACTGCTCCAAAAAACAGAACACTTAAACACCACAACTTTAAAGTAAATCAAACTTTTGTGGAAGCAAACTGTCCTCCTAGGAAGCAACACTGATTTACAATCAATTTCACATGCTGTTGTGCAAATGGAATAGACAACAGGTGGAAATTATTAGCAAGATGCACTCAATAAAGGATGGGGTTCTGCAGGTGGGGACCACAGACCACTTCAGTACCTATGCTTTCTGGCTGATGTTTTGGTCACTTTGAATGTTGGTGGTGCTTTCACACTTGTGGTAGCACGAGGCAGACTCTACAACCCACACAAGTGGCTCAGGTAATGCAGGTCATCCAGGATGGCACATCAATGCGAGCTGTGGCAAGAAGTTTTGCTGTTTCCGTCAGTGTACTGTCCAGAGCCTGGAGGCGCTACCAGGAGAGGTGGAGGAGGCCGTAGGAGGGCAACAACCCAGCAGCAGGACCGCTACCTCTGCCTTTGTCCAAGGAGGAACAGGAGGAGCACTGCCAGAACCCTGCAAAATGGCCCCCAGCAGGCCACAAATGTGCATGTGTCTGCACAAACAGTTAGAAACCGACTCCATGAGGATGGTATGAGGGCCCGACGTCCACAGATGGGGGTTGTGCTCACAGCCCAACACCGTGCAGGACGTTTGGCATTTGCCAGAGAAAACCAGGATTGGCGAATTATGCTAGACCTCAAGTGGCTGGGGTGTGTCAGCAGTTCCTGCAAGATGAAGGCATTGAAGCTATGGACTGGCCCACCCATTCCCCAGACCTGAATCCGATTGAGCACATCTGGGACATCATGTCTCGCTCCATCCACCAACGTCAGGTTGCACCAGACTGTCCAGGAGTTGGTAGATGCTTTAATCCAGGACTGGGAGGAGATCCCTCAGGAGACCATCCGCCACCTCATCAGGAACATGCCCAGGCATTGTAGGGAGGTCATACAGGCTCGTGGAGGCCACACACAATACTGAGCCTCATTTTGACTTGTTTTAAGGACATTACATCAAAGTTGGATCAGCCTGTAGTGTGTTTTTCCATTTTAATTTTGTGTGTGACTCCAAATCCAGGCCTCCATTGGTTAATAAATTTGATTTCCATTGATGATTTTTGTGTGATTTTGTTGTCCACACAACACACAGCTTTGTACAGAACAAAGTATTCAATGAGAATATTTCATTCATTCAGATCTAGGATGTGTTATTTGAGTGTTCCCTTTATTTTTTTGAGCAGTGTATATTAATTATTCCCCTTTTAATAAAATGTCTTTTTAAATTCTTAAAGCTCTTGTGCATTTTTGTAAGCTTTAGTTTGTTTTATGAAAAAACTCTTTTTTTTTTTTCTTTTTTTTTTATGAAAAGGGTCTTCAAATGATTATTCGACTCGTCGGCTTCTAGAGGGCAGCCCTACTATTAGAAGACATCACTGGATTAGTAGAATTAAGTCGATGAGCCTTATGTGACCTCTGCCAGAGTTGCAATGATACAGTTCGAGTAAATGTAAACTGACTTGCTGAACCACGCCTACATATTGACAAATAATCGGAGAATACAGTGGTAGAGGTGCTTTTTAAAGCAGTCTAAAAGGGGGAAGACTGGGCCAAGTTTTGCATGAGCATCTGTAGTACTGTATATTTGATTACCACTGACTGTTTTGCCTTTGCAGCTGCAAATTAGTTTTAATTATGAGTGTTTAGACTGGGCTTTCTGCTCTTTTCTAAGTGGAGGAAAATGTTAGTTGCCACAGGCTACAGATGCAACATATAGGAGATAACAATTATAAGATCTTAACATAGCTTTACAAAGGTTTCGGTAAGACCTTGCAAACATGCTGCATATTCCTCTTTGGTATGGCTTATTAATCTGTAAGTTTCCCTGTAAGAACCCATCATTTGATATAATTTGGTCAATGAGATGCAAGCAGTCACTCACGGTGGTCTGATGTAATATTGTGCATCATAAAAAAACCTAATGACTTGAATGTCTTTACAGTTGTGGTCTTAAGACTCAGAAGTCACAATGCCTAGAATGCAAACATAGTCATTTTTATTTGCCAAAATGACCAGTGAAGCTATGGCTTTTCATTTTTACAGGGAGTGTATAAAAGGGTTGAATGGTGTATAGTGTAGTGTATTTCTGAAAAAGAAAAATAATTATAATTTTATTCATACACTTGCATGTTCCTCTTAACCATGAGTGTATTTGGAAAAAATACATTTCACACCACAACTTCATCTTAAAATGATTGCAAATCAGCATGACGCATTATGGAGCGTATTCATAACCATTTCATGCCATAACTATGGTTAGTTTTGGAGGTAGTCTTAGTGGCATTAGCTCCAGACCTCTGCTTCCTATCACCACAATTATAAATTTAATTTTTCTGCCTCAGTAAACAGCTTTAAAACAGTTTCACAACAAACCACTGAATGACTTTTACATGTTAATCTAATAATCTATAATCTAATTATGTAGACATTTGGACAGATTTCCCCCTTAACATTCACACCCTGTTGAATTAGAAATAGCAGAGCAGCTCTTGTAGCACTTCTAAGGGACTGTATGCACTACAGTTGAATGGATGGGCAGAGGCGCCGCCTGCCACTTGAATAGACTGACAACTGCATTAAAAAAAAAAAAAATTACATGTAATTTTTAAGTGTTGTTTATTTTACATTTTGAAAATAACAGTAATGTAAAATTTAAAAAATATGTTTACAATTAACCATTTTTTGGTTTGGTGATTATTTATAACATAATGGTGATGAATGCTGGTTGAAGGGCTCTCTGTGAATTTTTGCCGTGGGGCCTGAAAAGACTCCTGTTACTTTTCTTTTTCTCCTGATTTTTCTGGTGATCAGGCAGAAACGTGTAAAACCACCCTCACCACTATGCACCATGCTAAAGTTATTAATGGTACACTACAGATTTGGCAGATAGAGATTACCTTGGAATTCGCTGGAGCATTCTTTTAAACTAGCTCAGCTTTATAAAGACTTTGAACGAACTCTTACAAACAATTTGCACATTTTCAATTCTACTGTAATATGGCTTATCAATCTTTAAAATTCATGTTCGAGGAAACCAATCCTTGCTGTTATCAGAAGCATTCATTAACAATGCCATTACACATATTGTTTTGTAAGAAAAGAGGTGGCTTTATTGAAAAGATTGTATATGTACATCTGAAATAAGATCACAGTAACTGGTGACTATAGTACATATTGCTCCCATGTTCCACATATTATATGAGCATCATAAAATCCATCCCGAATTTCACCAGATTTGATGTTGTTCCGCTCCACACATTCACAGCTAGCAGTGTTTTGTACAAGGAGATGTTATTACCAATACAAGCTCATGGTAAATTAGGCATCTTTTAAAGCAGCATGCTGCGGTTCCATCTTTGCTCAACCGTTCGTGTGTTATTTTATAGTAGCCGTTGATGTGGGGACACTTCATTTTGTATGTGTGAAAGGTCACAGTGTTAGGACAGATTGGGTTTAGTTCCCCCCCAACCACATGATCGTTCTAACGTTAGCATAGTGACAACCTGCCTAATTTGGATGAACAAAAACTCAGTAGAGATAGCAAGTCAGCATTCTGTAGTGAACTTTAATACAGTCTTATGTCAGGTAAATTAGTTGTGTTGTTGATTTTTTTAAAGTATTACATCCTCTACACTGAACATATTTAAATATGCAATGTCTGCCACTTTCAAAGTACAATTACTATTTATACATAGTCCACATAGGCATGTAGGAAATATCCTGACCATATGTGTGGCTCCGAGGACCGGATTGGGAACCGCTTTTGTAGAGGATGTGCACTTATTTTGACACAGAAACTCAAACTCTTGCATAAGACTGTGAAAACTTTCTAATTAGTCTGAATAATTCATACCACTGTGCTGGCAAAAAGTGTTGCACCTGGATCCAGTTGATATTTGAGAATGTATTTTGGACAGAGCATGAATCAGCTTAGTTTGCTGCACGAGATTTTAAACACTATATATTAAAAAGTTTTCAAATACTTGCTCATTCAATGTAATCTGTAATTACGGGTAATAACAGGCTGTTTGCTTCTTTCTTTTTTAGTAACACCCTCTAGTTTTAGGCTTTACCGTTGATGTTGAAACATTACTGTGAAAATCTGATTGCATTCAGCCACAGGTTAGGTCAGATACGAATGTCTGACAATCAGTCATCTGAATACGGTTCAATCCCTCTAAATAATGTGTTTTTGCAGCTCCACAGCCCAATACTGAGGAGTTTTATACTCTTGTATATGTTTGCATGTTGATGCTAGGCTCATGTGAGGCTGCTCCAGCTAGCAGTTGGTCTATTCTACTTGATAGCTGGCTCAGTACTAGAAGAAATTCATCTGAGTGAATCTGTGGAGTGGAACAGAATCTATCTTTCCTCTTTGTTTGACATAAATGCCCATTTCCAATTTAAAATTATGTTCCCTCACAAATATTCAATGCATCACACCACTGACGTATACATAGTGTCCACACCAACCCTTACCAAAAAAATCTCATGTCCCTTTTGTTTATTTATATATCTATAAATTTCATATGCCTTAAGTGATATGGTTGAAAATACAGTATTTCCTGATTTTTGTACGTCATGGAAATTACCACCAAGAAACTTTTGCTCAGTTCAAATTTAAATCGTAGGTCAGTACTTTTGAATAAACTCTGCATCTGAGAGTTGAAATGCCACTAGCAACAAGTCAGATTATAGTGAGCTGTTGTTGCCAAAGTTTAACCGAACTGTAAATTAAATACATATGGCTAGTAATTGTTGAGCGTATATTCTAACAACTATGTACCTTCAAAAGGAATACCCCAGCATTTTTCCAATATAATTTCCTTTTCCTGCATCTGTAGTGTATGACTGTTTAACATGGACATTTAATATTTTCATATAAAGAGAAATTCTTGTCAATGGCAACAGATTATAAGCCACAGATGCAGCAGAAAGAAATTTGGTTTCAAAAAGAGTATTCCTTTAAGAATGTATAGGTATCTCATTGAGAAAATCTCAAATGTGGAAACAGTTAGTTTGGAACCTTTTTCTTCAACAGCCAGCTGTATGACTCTGAAAATTGATTTTTTACATGACACATAGTTTGGCAATGGAATGCAACATTCCAGCAAATCAAAACTTGCGGCGTAGGCTCCTGGGACACTGGTGCATGAAGCCAATGTTCTTGTCCAAAAAGGCAGAGAAGGAGAGACAGGGAAAAGAGAGAGACGAAGACAGGAAGAGTCTTTCATAGCCCACGATCAGTCCATCTTTAAGCTGCGGTAGATGTAACGGATGAAAGTCAGCGAGGCCCAGAAAGACACAGTTCCCAGCATGAGAGAGAAGACAAAGGCTGTGAGCAAGGAATAGCCGAAGAACTCCACGCTCTGCACTGGACCGCTCATGCTGGAACGATTGTGGTAATAGAAGAGGGAGTAGACGAATATAAAAAGGCCAGTGGAGCCAGTGCTCAGGATGCTGCGCCACCACCATCGGTAATCTTCGCCTGAGAGCAGGAAGTAGGTGAGTGCAACGGAGATGCAGGCCCCCACGGAGAGTAGGATGGCAAAAACGCACAGCAAGATGCCATACAGGGTGTAATGCTCTCTTCCCCACACGGTGGCAAAGATGTAGTACAACTCTACTGAGATGGCACTGTGAAAGTATATATATATCATAAATATATGAGAGACAGAGAGACAGAGACAGACAGACAGACAGACAGAGTTTGTTCATTTGTGCAAAACGTATAATAGAAATAATGACAAAATAAACAACTTGCACTATATTAAACAATATATTAAATTACTATTTAATCTTTTTTTTATACAAATGATCTAATCACAGAAACCATCTAAAGTAGTTTTCAGTAGCAGAAGTGAGGAACATGTCAGCACTGCTGGTAATAGTGGCAGGTGGCACTACGATCACGTTAACCACACTGTGTTGTAACAATCATTCCATTAACATTCTTTACTTTGTGTTATTTGGTGTTTTATGGTGAACCACTACACTACACTACACAATACAATACAATACCATAGACATACGAGGTCTCCCATTTTTGTGTTCAAGACTGCCACATTCAACCATCACTATATAAATATCCTTATTGCCATTATTGCCAAGTTGCTATAGTATTTTCCCCATATTAAAACTCAGTAGTCAGAAAGATGTCTTTAAATGTTCGTTCTGATGATAAGTGTAAGAACAGCGATTTCAGCAAACTGGACTGCTCATTTCCCTACTAGCTTCCCTGCTCACCTGAAAGGCAGGAATCCTCCGATGGCCATGTGCACGGCTGTGTGCTTGTACCAGGGCTGCTGAGGGATCTGGCGGGGAATGTTGCGTGTGCGGCATGGAGCCTGGAAGCTGCCTGCCCGATTCTTACCCACAATCCCTCCAATGACTGTGAGGGGAAAGCCTACTAGCACCCAAGCACCTAGCAACAGGAGCACAGTAGAGGCAGGGAGGGCTTGTGTGGAACCACTCCACCAGTGAACGGAGTTTACAACACTCCAGGTCAGAAAGAGAGGAGCTGTGCAAGTGTGTGAGTGTAAGAGTGAGAGTGAGAGTGAGAGAGAGAGGGGGAGAGAGAGAGAGAGAGAGAGAGAGAGAGAGAGAGAGAGAGAGAGAGATAAAACGTGAAAAGAAAGAAAGAAAGCATTAAAATGACATGTAAATGTGGCTAAACACGGCAGTTTAAAATATATGAATATGGAAAAAAAAACCAAAGCAAAAACAGCCAAACTTGTTTTTGTGATGTCACAAAAACGAACGCATTTACACATGTCCACTAATTCAGCCTACACCACTTTGCCACAGTTATTCAAACTGGAATAAGAGCTGGGTATTAGCCTGGACTGCTTTTTGAATATCAAAATACAAGGCAGCCTATCAGTATAGAGGTCATTTACATATATTCATCATCAAAAGAATAGCTGCACAAAAAGCTGCACCGATAAGTAATAAACTGACAGGTATGAAACTTCGTGGGTAGGTCTAAGATCCTGAGGTTTGACCTCGACAGGAGCAGTCTGTAAGCTTCTAGCGGCGAATATGCTTATTTAGTTGTGGTACATTTACTGGAAAGGTGTTTTATACAGGAAGCTACCGATTAATGCACCATGGTAGGACTTGTCAGCAAGGCTTCTTCTTATTTCTGCATCTGTAAGTTGGTTCAAGTAAACGTAAAAACACGAAACATGAAAGACTCCCTCTATAGCAAGTGTGTGGTTTGTCCGTTCTGGGCTGCTGTAGCAACAATTGGGGCTCTACATGGCAGCCTCTAGTGGAAAGATCTGCTCCTTACACATTTTCCCTTAAAAGCAAACAGTATTTTTGTTACCGTGCCTTTAAAGGAGCAAAGAGAGGCTGGAAAATTGTATAAATACAACACACTTTTGGTAAACAAAACCAAACAAACATTAACAAGTAAACAAGAAAAATGTAGGGCCATTTAAAGGAGGTAAAACAACCAGGTTATTTTGTCACTTAACATACGTGAAAACAATAATAGACAGTTTGCAGATTAATTTTACAAATGCCAATAAGTAAGTAGGGCCGTGACGACCCCAGTTTTGTGATGCCTACTGCAGCAGGAAGTTCATTAACGTCATAACCACATTTTATCTTTATATTATTTCGTTGGTGATGAAAGTTGATTCATTATTAATCATCAAGCTTGGCATCAGTTTACTACTGTTACTGTTAGTGAGCTGAAGAAGTCTGGACTGTAAGTAAGCTATACTGGATAGCAAGACAAAGCACAAAATCAATATGTAAAAGTTAGACTCTGTGTTTGGCGTTAGGTCCTGTTCTGCTGCTTGCTGGGAAGGCGGTGGTGTTAAGGCTGAGTGTTTGACGCACTGCAAGTGGTTCAAAGGTGTGTTCTTTGTGCCCCTGACTCCCTGTGTGGCTGTACATGCCTGAATTTTCTCACCATGCCTGCTTCTTCATTTAAAGCCAGTGAAAGCCCCACCCCCCATTATGTTCTCCTTTTGAGCGTTATGAAAGTGGCCACCTTATTTGGGGGGTATAACAGCTAAACCACATGGATAAATTGGATAGCACTATCACTGTGGTGACAAAAAAAAAGGATTTTATTATGTATTATTTCCTACCTTTCCCAAAGTTTATTTGCTTGTGTCCACCTAGTCAGCCAATCAGCATCACACACAAAACAAGTACAGTCTTTTCTATTCATTCTATCCATATCTTTTGTTAGGCATAACATCTCACCCGAGAAGAGGGAGGAGGTGAGGATGATGTTCCAGACCCAGCGCTGTCCATGAATCTGGGTGTAGAAGCTACAGGAGCAGTATCCTGACACACAACTGGTCAGTGCATACAGCACAATTGCTGCAGAGTTTATGGCACCATGGCGATGCACGTTAAACATGCCCAGCAAAGCCATCACAATGATTCCTGGCAACAAAGAAGGAAGACCAGGCTAAGTAGTAATTTGGGAACAATATGAATGCAGTAATATTAGTCTAATTTATATTGGACAAACAATTGTGTAATTGAAGAAGAAATATACAAAACAGCAAAAAAGGACTCCTATGGAACAATGCACTGCCTCTCAAAGAAAACTTCCACGTATATAAAACATATGTAGTAAAAAAACAATTAAGGCTGAATTCAATGGGCCATATGCTTTACAAACCTTTTCCATAAAAATGAAGGAAAAAAAAACGGAATACAGTGTTATTAAAATCACATAAACTCAATGTTTAATGCATACGAGTATAAAGACAACATATGAAACTGAGAAATTTTACTGTTGCTTAAAAATACCCTGCTCAAATAAATAAAGGGAACACTTTGAAAACACATCAGATCTTAATGGGAAAAAAATCATGCATAATATCTTTCCTCATTCAGACTGGGTAATGTGTTAGGAATGAAAGGATGCCACATCGTTTGATGGAAATGAAACTGATCACCTTACAGAGGTTTGAATTTAAAGACACCCTGAAAATCAAAGCGAAAAACTGATGCAGCAGGCTCGTCCATTTAACCCAAATTTTAATTGCAGCAAATCAAAATGGTACTCAGTAGTTTGTATGGCCTCCACCTGCTCCTAATGAGACGACGGATAGTGTCCTGGGGGATCTCCTCCCAGATCTGGACCAGGGCATCACTGAGCTCCTGCACAGTCTGAAGTGCAACCTGGTGGCGTCGGATGGACCGAAACATAACGTCCCAGAGGTGTTCTATTGGATTTAGGTCAGGTGAGCCGATGGGCCAGTCAATAGTATCAATTCCTTCATTCTCCAAGAACTGCCTGCATACTCTCGCCACATAAAGGCCGGGCATTGTTGTGCACCAGGTATACATGAACCCAGGAGAACCCAGGGCTCCACTGCACCAGCGTTAGGGTTCTGACAACGGGTCCAAAGTGCGTTTCATCCTGATACCTAAGCATAGCATGTCAGGGTGCCGTTGTCTAGCCCGTATGAGGTCTGTGCGTCCTTCCAGGATATGCTTCCCCAGACCATCAACTGACCCACGCACCAAAACCAGTCATGCTGAATGATGTTGCAGACGGCATTTTAACATTCTCCATGGCGTCTCCAGAGGCCTGTCACATCTGTCACATGTGCTCTCAGGTCAAAACCTGCTCTTCATCTGTGTAAACGCACAAGGCTCCCTGTGGCGGATCTGCCAATTCTGTGGCCGTCCTGCGGCACAAATGCCACTCGAGCTCTACGGTGTGCTGACCAGTGATCGCACAGGGCCCACTAACGGACCATCTGGCACCCGTCATGGCCGCCCTCATTCGAGCCTGGTTCTCTGATCGTTTGACCTGAGACACACATTCACCAGCGAGTAGGGCTCTGGCAGTGCTCATCTTGTTCCTCCTAGCACAAAGGAGCAGATACCGGTCCTGCTGAGGGGTTAAGGACCTTCTACAGCCTTGTCCAGCTCTCCTAGAGTAACTGCCTGTCTCCTGGAATCTCCACCGTACTCTTAAGACTGTGCTGGGAGACACAGCAAACCTTGTGGCATCAATATGTGCCATCCTTCAGTAGTTGGACTACCTGTGCAACATCTATAGGGTCCAGGTACTGCACCATGGTACTAGTAGTGACGCTGACCCAAGTCAACTGCAAAACTAGTGAAAAATCAGTGGGAAAAGATTAGGGGGGACAAAATGTCAATGACCTTGTCCTTTTAAACCATTCCTGTTTTGGGGTGTGTCTCATTGTTGCTCCTCTACTGCACCTGTTGTTAATTTCATTAACACAAAAGCAGCTGAAACTGATTAACGCCCCTCCCTACTACTTAACTGACCAGATCAATATCCCTGAAGTTAAACTGAGTTGATGCTATACTCTGATTAAAAAGTGTTCCCTTTATTTTTTTGAGCCGTATATATACAGTATATATACACCTATTTTGAATTTAATGCCAGCAACATGTTTCAAAAAAACAATATAGGTTGTGAAATGCTAAAATGCTTGTAAAACATCTTTTAACCAAGCTGAGTTCTTTAGCAACAGGTTAGTAACATTAATGGGTATCAAAAGAACATTCCAGAAAGGTGGTGTCTTAAAGATGGGAAGACCACTATACACAAGCAAATGGTGCAACAAATCAAGAAGAACATTTCTCCATGTAAAACAGCAAAGAATTTAAGGATTACCATCATCTTCTACGGTACATAGCATCATTAAATATTCGGAGAACCTGCAGAAATCTCTGTATGCAAGAGGCAAAACTGAAAGCCAATACCGGATTGCTGTGATCTCTTGGCCCTCAGATAGGCTTGCAGGAATCAGTTTGTCACTGCTTTTATAAATGCAAGTTAAAACTGTACCATGCAGACAAGAAACCAGATAAACAGGATCCAGAAATGCTGCTGCCCTCTCTGGCCCCAAGCTAATTTAAGATGGACTGAGCCAAAGCAAAGTGCCCTGTGTCCAACAAATTAAAATGTGAAATTAGTTTTGGAAATCATAAACGCCGCATCCACCAGACTAAAGCAACACAGTACACAGTTCCTTCTGCGAAGGCACTATAAATGCTAAACAATACAAGTTTTGGCCTAACACATACTGCCATCCAGATAACATCTTTATCAGGGAAGGCCTCACTTATTTCAACAAGACTATGCCAAACCGCATTAACATTCTACAAACATATATTAAACATATCAACATACAATTAATTAAGCATAGCCTATAAATGATTTGCACATTATTGCATTTTTGTTTTTTAATAACTTTTTGCCAGTAGAATGTTTTTGAAACATGCATCATCATCATGCTCATTTGTTTCACCATTTAGACCAATAATTCATCAATCAAGTAATCAAGTTTAACTAAATAATCATGAATCATGATATTCACCATGAGAGTTCACAATGCACTTGCTAGTTTCTGTAGTCCCTGATTCTTACCTGTGGCCAGAGTAAGGAACTGAGCTCCCACTCCCAGAACAGAACACAGCAAGCTCTTATATGGTGGAAAGCGAAATACATCAGTGTGAATGATCTTCCAGCCATTATCTCCCTGATCCAGATCATCACAGCTGCCATCTTCTTCCACATTATACCTGCAAGAGCAGCACAGATGAGTAACAGGGCTGCAGCTACCTTCATAAATTTTTCTTCTAAAGTTATACCATGTTTTGTTACCAACATACTTTTTTATAATTTTTAATTAGTAACTCCTTTTGCAAAAGAAAAATAACTAGTATGTGCTACACAATAAAATATAGTGGGTGGACTTCCTAGTGGGACTTTAGACGGGCATGGTTTAAAAAATCTGGAGTGGTCATTTAAGGAAAAATGTTGCAAAAAAAAAAAAAAAAAAAATTCCAATTTGTGAGCACGTTTGATGTCTGTAGTTTGCATTGGAGGGTGAGTTTCAAACCTTACATAGCTAATGCATTCTGAAACTCAATAGAATTGGGCAAATCGCATGCCTAAACATTTCATGTACCTCAAACCACAATGTTTTGTTAAATAAGATCAAACAGCTTAGAAATTGTGGTTTCTGCCACTGCATGATAAACTATGACCTAAACCTATTTTAAAATATTTACAAAATTTAGACTTTAAAATGGATGTTTTCAACCAAACACTGTTGTTTTTGCACATTAAAAAGCATATACATTAGCATATGTTGTGAAGTTTAGCAGGTATGTTATTTGTACACATAGTAAGCTATACTAGTCTTATAGTTCCAGCACAAACTGGCCACACATGCCATCAAAATAGTTGCACCCAGAAAGTGTCGATTTGTAATAATATTGGGAAGGAAGATAGAAGTTACCAGGAACAATAAATGATTATGAGTTTAGACTGATCTGGGCAATATTTATTAAGCTACAGATACAGAAGTAGGGTCTCTCAGGCCGACAGCGTCTGCTTATGCAACATGCCAAATGCTCAGCATGGAGTTGTAGGTGTTTCTAATGGTGTCCTGTGACTACCAGCAGCGTGCTATAGTAATATCCACACGGCCAGTATGACACAACTTCTTCCTGGTGCTTCCTGGTGCCCTACTCGTCTCAAACTTCTCCAACTGCTCAAATTGCTTTCAAACTCTTCTCTATGGCATTCTTCGCTTGCAAAGGATTCTACCCAAACAGCACGAGCCAGAAATCGCACAACAGGACGACCTCATATAGTCAGTCAGGTACTGCAATAAGGTTTCATGTGCAGTCAAGCATGAAACTTGAATTATTGTCTCATTATGTCAAACCTACATTTACATTTCTGTCGGCTGATTCCTTCTATGTGCAACTTTTTCCTTATAAGTAATTCCTTAGGGGACTAGCTTTTCAGATAGACATATTAGCAGCAATTTATTGAATTCTGCCAGCTTGCCATGGACACCAAAATTCCTTAGAAAAAACTACCACAACCAGAAATGCTTTACTATGTCACTTTGGAGATTAAGAGTTGGATAAACCTAATACTAATAACAGCCTAAATTTTAGAGTTTTAGAGACTACTCCAGTTTCCCTATTGGTTCCTGTAATAGGTGCTTAAAATCAGTTGTGTTTTCTGTTTTTCAAGTGCTGAAAAAACAGATTGCTGTGTGTGGTGATCAGCCAAAAAAGAGTAGGTAACAGAACGCTGGAATATTCCATTAATCATGTACAACATGCCTTTCCTCTACTCTTATTTGCATGACGTCCTCTCTAGTTCTTGATCTACTTTTCTATTCATCCTTACCTAGCGAAATCATTCTTTAGCACCCTCATTAGGATAATGATGACGAAGCCCAGCAGCAGCACCACCAGCACCAACGAGTTTATAATTGATAGCCAGTGGATCTCCAGGGTTTTTGGGAAGAAGGAGTAATCTCGGAGGCGCTCTGCCCTGCGCGCATGAGGCAAGGGGCTTTCGAACCAGTGCACACTGTAAGTGTGAGTCACTGAGAGTCCTTCACTGCTGCCCCCAGTTCCCTGGGCTGCCCCACCACCTCCTTCCTCCAGAGGCACTGGTTTCACATCCTTAACAGATACGTTGGCGAAGATGACTGAGTCACCATGATACTCAATGTTAAAGTCCAAGTGAGTCCATAACCCCACCTGAAGGGGAAAAAATGTATTAACAATAATATTTTAAGATTATTTTTTTTATCTGTCATGTAATAAGACCAAGAGGGTTACCAACAATGGACATTATATCTCTTAGTATTAAAGATTAATAAGATTAATGAGTGCAGGTGAAAGAGACAGCAAATAAACAATCATATCTGTAAACAAAAATTGCATTTGTGATTTTTTGAATATTCTGATGAATTTTTCAGGCAAGGTTCCTTATGAAAATAGGCAGTAGATATGTATCTTTTCTTATCAGAAATGGCACAAAAGAACTTGTAATAAACAGAAAACAAACAGATGTTTCTCCAGTGCTTCACTTATTCCTATATTGTTAAGAGTGTAACAGCTTTACTTTCAAAACTGTATTTTAAAAGCTTATTCACGGAAGTCAGCAGGTTCTTATTTGATCTAGTTATAATTCATTTAGGCAAACAGGTTTTTTTCTGTCCTTAAAGTACAAAATCATGTGTTGAAATCACATTTTGTGGTAACAGGCTGTAGATATATACGAATGAGGCAGATACAGACACGGCTGAAAAATGCTGAAACATTTGATTAATCATTTACAACCTCCGTAATCCCATCCTATCTTTAACTATAGGAATACAGTTTCTCAGGATTAATGACTTTATGTTCTTATGCTACTATCTTTAGACACTGTTAAGGCAACAGAACTCTTTCAGGTAATACAGTGTGAAATGGTCAATTTTAAATATAAAAACACCCTCAAGTCTAAAATAATAAAATCATCAAACCTTGTGACTGTGAGGCAGGAAACCACTCTCCTCCATGTATCCCACAAATCCCCAGATAGGAATATCATCCAGGACAAACTCAAAGTAGTACAATTCCTCAATAGCTTCTCTCAATTGATCCACCTAACAAAACAGTAACACCAGTCATCTGCACATGTAATATTCAACAATAACACACTGTTGTCTGAAAACCTGATCTAGCAGACTATTCTAATTCCATGCTCTAATAGAACATCTCATAAATCAAAGCAAACAGTCACTGTTGTACAAAACCGAGAGATAAAAAGGGCATAACTTTAATTTTCATTTAAGGGATTTATTTAAAAAAAAATGTGGAACATTTTTATTGTTTCATTATTCATGAACTACACAATAATGTAAAAGATAACCAGCATTTATTTTTAAAAAGGTACCAAACAAATAAATAACTGAAAAATGGGAGATTTGTAAGGTTTTAATATGACAGTGAAAAAATCTAAATATAAATGCTGGAACTTAGCTTAACCTCTTTCTCAGAGAGGGTGAGATGGCATAAAGTCTGTCTTTCCATGTTCTCCTTGAATCGGATATTGTACAAAGACTCTGCCATCCGGTCCCCATCTAAAACCTCTCCGAGACTTAAGGCTTTGTGACGCACCTGTGCAAACACACACACAATATATCATTTTGGTTGCAATCATCAACTGTCATTGACTGTCTCCATGACTCTGCAGTGTTAATTTGTATGACTAGGAAGAATAAATCCAATGATCCTGCTTCTCTTGCTATATGAAAAGGAGGAAAAGAAACCTAATCATGTGCAGGTTTCCCCACATTTGGTTTAATATATTACTAAATAAAGTCTTTTGTGTTTATCTTTATGCAAGACAATATTACTGTGTATGGGTTTCTACTGTTAAGCCAATTTTAACAGTTAACTCTGATCTTCAACCTAACAGACAGATCACTAATATCTTCAACCGTGAGAGGCCAAAAGTGAAACAAATTCAGAAGCAGGAGTCGTAACTCACCTCTTTAGGTCTGCAGACAGGCAGCGTGTAAAAGTGATATGTTTCCTGGGGGTTGTGATATGGACCCACTTTGTTAACGTAAAGAACGACAGGATCGCCCTGCTTGTAACTGACAGCGAATACAATCTGTGGCAAAAGGCACAGAAGCAACACACAAGACCCCATGGCCCACACACGGGCCAGTCTTGCTGTCATGACAGTATCTGTCAATGAGAAGGTCAGACAGGGAGACAGGTGTTTTTAGTTTCACCTATGGGAAGTTACCTGCACAGAACTCAAGTACAACATTTTACATCCCTTCACAAACAAAAACGTGCAAAAAGTTACAGTACAATAATAGAGTACAAGACGCACATACAAGGTGAATGGTACAAATAAGCAAATCCTAAATTCCCCTCAGAAATGCCTTTATCACTATTAGAAAGGTATAAACGCACTGGCAGAACTGCTAACGGAGGGTTTACAGCAAGTCAGGAAGCTTTCATTAACTATCATCCGTATGTCCGTAACAATGAGTCTGGACAATGATGACAAGTTTGAACAAGAATGAATGAAATTAAATACCAAAATAGTACAGCAGCTCTGCTGAACCCGCTATCCTTATCGGCGGTTAACATTAAGCTAGCTTCCACCCTAGCACTTAGCACTGCCTTTACACAATCTCGCGTAGCCACTAGGCTAACACCAACACTCTGAATAATCCAATTTGAAAACAAACTAAGACTAAATATCCGTGTCGTATAGCACATACCGGTAAATCCGATACCTCAGTCGAACTAGCTACAAAGCTTTAAATGCTTCCGCATGAGCAAAACGCAGCAAACCTGTTTGGATGCTATCTTAAAATGCTCCGACTCCTTCCTCAGGCTCAGCTTTCTCCCTTTATCAGCTGGTCAGTAGCGAGTGCTATGTGCAGTATCATATCTGTTAGTGTTACCAAACAGCATACCATAAACAGTCCTGCAAAGTATAGATTTTATTTAGTTTGGTAAAACATGCAGTCCAGCAACTGAATCCACGTCACCTTAGAATAAAAAAAATGTATCGTCGTTTGGGTTTTCCGGGATAGGCGGGGCGAAGAAACACATACAACACCTACACCTGTTAGGGAGTTTATACCCTTTTCCCTAAGGGCATTCGCAGCTTAGCACTCAATTCCCAAGTGAAACAAATGTTGGCCACCCCTGTCAAAAATATATGAAATGTGATTATCCTTGTTAATCTCTCTTCAGCCCAACGAGTTGCATCACAGGCAGAACGTTAGCCGATTTTAGTAGCTGATCTAAAAACCATACACTTCCGGAAGTGTTGCGTGCGGTTTATATACAGATCCTATATTCTGCACAGCCGCCTTTGCCGGTCATGTTTTCTGTTTTCATTCCTGCTAAAGGCATAATAAATCGACTCCAAGCAGTCGATCTATAGCTTCCAATGAGATTTGGCGTTAGGCTCGATTCGTTAGGTCTTTTAAAGACATTTTTGCAGCGCGCGAAAAGTGCTCGTTTCACTAGTGAGCTCGAGTGAGGACAGTCTAGTTTTTGTTTGTGTGACGGATTAATATTTTTGGTAAGTCATGTTGTTTTTTGCTTTATGGTCTAAATTTTAATCTCATGTGCTCACATTTAATGAACGAAGTAAACTAAATGGTCTGAACTGGCTTTGTTATGCTACAGACGGTTAGTTCAGTAGCTAAAGTAGCGTTATGAGGCCCTTGCTGTAATGCCTTAAGACTAGACATAAACGAGCGTAGCTAAGTAGTTAAGCTGTGCAGAAGTGGATATTGCTTCTTTGTCCTCCGGGTATGTTTGCAATTGAATATTGTGCAGCTTAATAATGGTGTCTGGTCTTTTCTACATCAGCTCTCACTCTTGCAACGCATTGACATGGGAATTCACGGGCTTGCCAAGTTAATAGCTGATCAGGCGCCATCAGCAATCAAGGAGCAGGATATCAAGAATTACTTTGGTGAGCTTCCATACCACGTTCTGCTGTACACATGCGATATTTGTTGCTAGGCCTAAGCTAGCTTGGTTTGTATGTTTAATATGCTCATCCTAGTGCTACTAGCAATCCGTGATGTGTTTTGTTCTTTTCTCCCGCCTGTTACCATCACGTTTAGGGCGCAAGATTGCCGTTGACGCATCTATGTGTATTTACCAGTTCCTGATTGCTGTCAGACAAGACGGCAATGTTCTGCAGAATGAGGATGGAGAGACAACGAGGTATTGTTGTTTACTAGCTTTAGGCTACTATTGAGCTCCTTTGTATGTACAGAGGTAAAAGACCATCATGCTGTTCACATGAATGCATATATTTGTCTCTCTATCACACAGCCACCTTATGGGCATGTTCTATAGGACCATCCGAATGCTGGACAATGGCATTAAGCCTGTATATGTGTTTGATGGGAAGCCTCCTCAGCTCAAGTCCGGAGAGGTAAGGAAATCTTACAGTAAAAGCAAAACTGTCAGATTCATGACATGTCCAGTTGTGTTTAGTAAGTCATGCTGAGGCCCTGTCTTCTGTCTGGTAAAGCAGCTTGATTGCTAAAGGGCTTATGCATATAATCTATATCATTCATAGATATCATAATCTATATCAGTCAGGCGTTGTGAAGGCCACATCTCTTGGGATTAAGGAGATTGGTAATTGATCTGTGAGTTGAATTAGTTATGTTGGACCACCACTTCTTTGGGTGGCTTTCCAGAATCCAGTGCAGATCCGTTTCTGTCAGGACTCTATTTAGCCATTTAAAGAATCACCAAGGTTGTTCGCTGATGAATGGCAAGCAGGGGTGGCTGGTGGTCAATGTTCGAGTTCATCCCAAAGGTGTCCACTGGACTTTAGGCAAGGAATCCATGCATATCAGAAGCATGCCTTTCTCTACAATGTCACCATGCACTGCAGGACCAATATTTCCCTCCAGCGGAGCTAGATTGTTAAATTCAAATCATGAAAATAACAGCTCCAGAGCTTTATTGTCCTACACAAACTTTACAGTTGGCATGCATCCATAAAGGCTCCAAAATCTGCCAAAGCCAGATTTCTTAGACACATTTCTGAGATTGTGTCTAATAATATGTGATTTGTGTTAAACTCAGTTTGGGATGCATTTCTGTGTGCTTGATGTTATGCAGCAGTCAATAGACAAAGATGGTGTGTCCATGTGTGTTTGGTTGTGTAATGTATTTTTCTTATACTGTGTTATGTGGGAGGTTTTTGTGCTGACAGAAATGCTATTGATTGTGCATCACTTAAAAGCATACTAAAACCTGTCATGTAATTAAGAAGGATTTTATATTGAATAAAGGCTAAGCACATCAGTCAGTTACTGGTGCAGGTGGTATGAAATAAGGCATTGTTCTTTTTCTATTCTCAGTACTAGTTTTGAAGCTCTTTCAGTGTGTGCTTTTTAAGTTGATTGATTTTTTTTTTTCTTTCTTTTTTTTTTTATACAGTTAGAGAAGAGAGGCGAGAGGAGAGCAGAAGCTGAAAAGCTGCTTGCACAGGCACAGGAAATGGGTATAACTATAAACAATCCATACAGAGAAGCAGATCCCTGCTTTTTTGATGTTTAATTTTAAACCCAATCTAATTTTAATATTAATAACTGTCCATTCTGTTGGTCTTCAGGAGAACAGGAGAACATTGACAAGTTTAGCAAGCGTCTTGTAAAAGTCACCAGGCAACACAACGATGAGTGCAAACAGCTCCTCAAATTAATGGGAGTGCCTTATATTGAGGTATTGTTTAATTCTAGGTCATTTTAAAATGTATTAAGCCTAAAAGCTTTTGTTGTAGTACAGACACAGTGTGTGCATATATACTCTTTTATCAGGCTCCATGTGAGGCAGAGGCCAGCTGTGCTGCCCTGGTAAAGGCAGGAAAAGTGTTTGCTACAGCAACTGAAGATATGGATGGCTTAACGTTTGGAACAGGTGTTTTATTGAGACACTTGACAGCTAGCGAGGCAAAGTATGTTTCTTTTATAGGCCCATTTTAGGGCTCTTGATACGTTAAAATGTAGTAGTGGCCAAAAAAAGCCATTTTGTGTTGGTTTTTGAAGTTCAGTTTAGTAGTGTCGCCTTAAAACCGCCCTTATGGTCATTCTGTGAAAGCGGAATTATAATCTTATAATGCAGTAGTGATATCTGACATGTAATCTGTTATGTCCTGTATAAGGACTTTTATTAGTCTTGATTAGTCACATTGAAAAACTGACTTCTGAGTATCATGCCTCTGCAGTTAAATATCAGTTTTTTTTTTTTGTTGGAGTAGGCTTTAAAACTCTCTTGAGTCCATGGCCTGTAATGATGCTAACCATCTTGGAACAGTTCTTAATTCAAGTTCTCAACTTTGCCTCCCCCCCCCCACACCCTTTTACTTGTAGAAAGCTTCCCATCCAGGAGTTTCATTTCAGCCGCATTCTGCAGGAGATGAACCTGACACATCAACAGGTGAGATGGAAATCTTTTTTTAAAAAACCTGTTTAGAATTATGTTTTTCTATTTGCCTTCACTTAATGTCTCTTTTTTTTAGTTCATAGACTTGTGCATCCTTCTGGGATGTGACTATTGTGGCACCATCAAAGGGATTGGACCCAAGAGAGCTATCGATCTCATCAAACAACATGGTTCTATTGAGGAGATCCTGGATAACATTGACCAATCTGTGAGTTCACTACTTTAGTGCAAGATATTGTGCAGAGCATGTACATTCACTTTTCCTCACTGGATACTTCTTATGGTAGTTCTAGTTTAGTCATGGATAGTTCAAATGTACACATTTAATTCAAGTAGTTTCTAAACACTGTGTCCACTCACTGTCCACTCGATTAGACCTTGTTGGTCCACCTTGTTGATGTATAGTTAGAGATGATAATTTGTGTTGGTCATCCTCTAGTCCTTTATCAGTGGTCACAGGATGCTGCCCACAGGATGCCTTTGGCTGGATAGTTTTGGTTGGTGGACGATTCTCAGTCCAGCAGTGATACTGAGGTGTTTACGCACGCCAGCAGCACTGTTTGTCTGATACACTCACACCAGCACAATAAACACCAACATAAGACTGTCGAGTCAAGTCGTTTTATTGTCAATACTATGTATAAGACATACAGAGGACTGAAACTGCGTTACTCTCTGACCCGAGTTGCAGCACATAAACATTTTACGATAAATAGATTACAACCAAAGCAAGAACAAGACTATATTAAATATATTAAACCATAAACATAAAATAGACAAAAGCAAGACATACAATAAAATAAGGGCCGTGAGAAAAAAAACAACGTGACAGTAAGACACTGAAGACAATAAGGGCGATAAAGTGACTTGTACACTAGCAAAATTAAGATGTAGGATTAGTGGTATGATGTTGCCATTATACACAGTAGTGCAAACTGAAAAGCATTACGGCTTTTTTTAAAGTGATGGTGTTAGTAAAGTTATTACGCAACATGGGGAAATTTGCATTGTTACAACATACCTCTACCACTTCAGTGTCACTGCAGTGCTGAAAATGATCCACCACCCACGTAATGCCTGCTCTGTGGCAGTTCAAAATAATAATAAAGAATGCAGAGAAAAAGATGAAATATGCTCTTTAAATTCATAACTACAGTATACATCTATATGGTATAGTGAAGCTCATTAAATCGACAGTGAGTGTAGATACTTTTTACCCTAATTTTAATCCTGACAGGATTTTACCAGTTATGCTTAGTGTATTAAATCATACTTTATATGTGTGGCTGTTTATGTACAGAAACACCCTGCCCCAGAGGACTGGCTCTATAAGGAGGCACGAGAACTATTCTTGGAACCTGAAGTGGTGAACTGCTCCACTGTGGACCTTAAGTGGACTGAGCCTGACGAGGAGGGATTGATCCAGTTTATGTGTGCTGAGAAACAGTTCAAGTAAGCATGGGCACTTGCTAAGAAATGAGTGATAAGCACATAAACCATTTTATAGGGCCTTTCTTTTGGGTTGTTTTTTTGTTGTTGGGGTTTTTGTTTGGTTGTTTTTTGTATTTTTTATTTTTTATTTATTTATTTTTTTGTCATTGTTGGTGGTTATACGGACATGGTAGTGTCCTAATATCAATCAGTTCTGTACCTCAGTGTACATTATTAAATTGACATCTTAGGAAAAGAAGACAAGGTTTGTTTTATATGCTGTGTATAATTTACATGATACATACTTCTGCTTTATTTCCAGTGAGGAGCGAATCCGTAATGGATGTAAGAAGATCATGAAAAGCAGACAGGGGAGCACTCAGGGGAGGTTGGATACATTCTTTACTGTGACAGGATCTCTCTCTTCGAAACGTAAGGTGTGTGGACTCGGGGTAGTATTAACTGTTGGACATTTTTCTGATGCATTTTTGGCCCATCCTTGCTCACCAAAGACTAGGGCTTTCCTGGTTGCTCCATTTATATCCCAGAATAATTGCATATCCTGCAGACCATCACCAGTTTCACAACATTCCTAGTCTAAAACTACCAGAGTGACTATATGAGGTTGTCCTGGTGTTTCCATACTAGCTTGTGCTGTTATGTTTGTAGTGTCTTTTGCAAAGGAAGTATGCCTCAGAGAAGAGTTTGCAGGAGTACAAGATGGGTCAGGGGTGGGTCTTATCGACAGATCATGCACCATACCTGCCGTGCAGATTCTACTATAGCAATGTTGGCATCACTGAATAAAAGAAGGCCTGCGACAGTGAAGGACCCAGGAAACCTACACGAACCATGGAGAGAGGGAACCGACGGATTGTTCGACATGCGCAGAGTGATCCAACAGCCACGATTGTGGATATGCCCTCCGTGAATCATTCTGTTAGTGGCAGCACCATTGGCAACTGTGCGAAAATATTTGAGCTGCATGAGAAATTATCTCTGCATACGACACAATTAGGAACCTCTACAACTCCGGCATGTTGGGTTAGCAAACGTGGCGGCTCGATGCTATACTGAGAGACATTGCCTCTGTTTGTCAACCAATATTGCCCATTTCAGTCTAAATTTACCAGCATTTATTGTTCCTGTTAACCTTTTTTCCTTCCTAATAGATTTACAATCTGACACCTCCTTCTTGGTGATCTTTTTTTAATTAATGTGGGGGAAAAACCTCCCTCTTCCAGCACATGCACCAAATAGTTTTGGATACACCTGCTTATTGCCTTTGTAATACATAATGGCTTACATTGTCAGTACATAATTGGGTATTTTTGTAGCCCCTGTGTACTGGATGGAGACTTTATCTACAGTTTCTCCATCTAGCAAAACCTTGTTTCTTTAAAATGTTACTGCCTTGTTTTTGTTGTTACTGCCAGATTAAAAATGTTTACAAATATTTATTTACTTCTATTTTTATTTCTCCCATGTCAATAGGAGACAGAAGTGAAGGGCTCAGCCAAAAAGAAACAGAAGACAACTTCAACACCAGGCAAATTCAAAAAGGGCAAATGACAAAGTAGCATGTGAAAGTTTGTCAGGACCTAAGAAACCGTAGCTGTAAGCTTTTCTGTCATAAATACCCCTTGTGGAGCTCTCTGAGACTTTCATAAAGTGCTACTTGGAATGACACAATGCTGCAAATGTATTTTAATAAATTTGGATGTCTTTGGATTTGTCTTAAATAAAAGTAAAGAAAAAAAACATTTAAAAAAAATTGTAATCATTTCATTATTTTCATAAACTCAACATGAATAATAAATACTGTAAGTGGTGAAAGCTTTAAACCTACGCTTACTAGCTATTTAGGATAGAACACTGCAAAGTGAGTGTCAGTGGAGTCACTGATGAACACTCAGGAGGGGACACATCTAACACTATAGAAAAAAGAAAATTGGAATAGTACATATCAATTGATAACATGTTATTCCTAACAATGTTTGATGGAGTGAATGTAAAGTTTTCCACACACACATGAATACAATATTGCTTGTCTCTTACATCAAACTCACCAGAGCATGACAGCAGTATTCTTTAGCAAACAAAATTAACACCCAGGAAAAATGACCTCTTCACTACATGTGGCTGTTTCTCAGAAACAATGTAAAATTGGGGACATGGGCCTCTTACATGTATACACACTAAAACATCTTTATACAACACACAGCCTTTGAGCCCATTAAAACATATAACAAGGTTCTTGGAGCCCTCTGAAGCAGGAAAGCCAGTTTCTAACTTTCTCTCTGCCCACACCGTAGCTGTTGTACTTTAGTAGCAATGAAACTCAGTTTTGGTCTCAGTTGATCCAAATTAATCAGGATTATATTTCTGGTTGGAAAGGAAGCTCATGTAAAATCTTATGTAAAACTTCACTATATAACTTGGAATAGAGTTCACTATAAATGTTAGGTACTTTAATTAGATGCTGTTCACAAACAGTATGTAGGAAAATATTTATTTGATTTTTTTTAAGAAGAAAAAAGGGAAAAGATCAAACAAACAACATTGTAAACAAGTGCACAAAACTGTAGTCCAGTTGGGTTTGAAATTCTATTTTTCAGCTTCTTTATTTGTGGCCAATACCTTTTACGTGTGCTATGCCTTTAATTTAATGTAGACATGCAGCATTTTATTTACTGTTTTGTTTCTGGTAAATGTGTTGTGGATGCTGATCCCACATTGGAAAAAAAAATCTGCTAAGGCACTATTTCTGCAAGTTAAGTTTGTGTTCTTTTCACAACATTTCTGCAGCAATGCATTAAACCAGTTCAATCCATTGGCTCAAAAAGCAGTTGGTTCTCCCTCCAATCACACTGGTTTGTCCCATGATACTTTTGTGTCAAAAAAAAAACAACTGAGATAATCCTGTGATGTTGAAAATATGGCACAGAGTTGCTCAAAGTACTTTCACATGTTCTTCTCCCCCTTAGACTGCATTTTTTTATTTTTAGGAAAGCTTTTCAATAACGCATAATCACGTGAAAACTTTAGGAGTAAATGAATATACACCTTCACATAAAAACCAACCATTGTCTACAAATAAATAAAATGGGGGGTGAGAGTTGGTGAAACTGATTTGACTGCTGCGTCATTTAAAAAAAAAAAATCTAATCTGTATTTTAGTGTCAGTTTGCACACTATTTCAATACAAAAGACAACTGTGAAATGGTCAGCATAAAATGATCTCTATTGCTGTCAATGCCATGCATATAAATCTCAGTTAAATCCAAAATTAATACAATACATAAGGAAAATAGACTCTTAAAACAGTTAAAATGACATTAAAGGGAGAACAAAACTTAAAGGATCAACTGTACTGAAGCATTTAGCATGTGTAAAAAATGTTCTCTTGCTGGTGCAAAATACATAAGCATGTCAACTGCTTCAGGCATTTGTCATTTTCAGATTTTTACAAACTCATGTAACAATACTTAAAGTTCATGTGCAAACATGTTTAACAGATGCTTAAATGCTTGGTAAAATCTAGACAAAATCAATTCTTTTTTTCTTTTTTTTTTTTTTAAACCTGAGATTAAAATGAAGATTTTTGTTGTAAGGGTGCCTCAGGAGGGAGACATTGCTTGCAGTAGTTAATGTACTTTCACCTGTGTTAAAAGAGGATTAAGCAAACATTGATTTCATAACTGTGCTCTAGACATAATGGCTTCCACTAGACATGGAAAGTCCTAAAATAGGCTTCAAACTAAACCTGAGAGAACAGCATACATGTCTTTCACCACACAAAACAATAGCTTTATGCTACTGTGGAGTGTTACTCATTGTCAATTAGTCTTGCTGGGGTTGATGTGACAATTGCATAAATGCATTTTCCACCCCTGAAGAGGATTTAAATCACAATTATTAAAAAAAAAAAAAAGGAAGAAAAACATTGTACTTGCGTAGCACATCATACTACTGATCTAGGTTTAGGGCCACCTCTCTCTATACGACTATATCCATTAGGATATGAAATGCAAGAACTGATCTTAGATCAACATTCGTATTTTAAGAAGTTTGTTAAATAAGGGTCCATGTCTCTTTAACAGTAAAAGCCTGTAAAAATGTCCAGGGATGCAGCTGTATTTCATCTTTTTGGCTCCATTTGAAGTTTGGATTTAATACTGGCATGATGGAAAAACCATTCTTCTGAAACACTTGATATATCTTGTGTGACGCTAAGGGAGTGTTGTCTGTCAGGTCAAGCGTGTCCCATTGACAAAGTTATACACCAGAAACTGTGAGGTGCCACAGTAATGAGTGGCAAAAAGCTTGCCATCAGGTGTGGGGTCAGAGAAAGCAATCTCATCTTTGCTCAAATGCGACCCATAGATGAAATTGTTCCTGAAAAAGAGACGGAGGTTAAGAATCAGATGAATGCATAGCATTAAACGAATTGAAAAGAATAAAAAGAATTATGTTAATAATATACATTACCCAGTGCATTACTACCTAAAATAAGTAATTTCATTAAAGAAACTTGGAATTTAATAAAAAAAAAATCTATGCAACAGATATGTATTTTTTTATAGGTTATATGCAAACGTGTCAAAGTTCTTGTGTCCCTCTTTAAAACATTGTAACAGCCCTCCTGTCAGGAGGCTGACTGGTTGAGTAAGACAGGAGGTCACAAACTCGGCACTATTATAGACCTTTTACTCTATAATGTGGACAGCTTAGTGTAATCATTTTAAACTGTAACCGTAACTATTTAAATAAAAAAAAATAGAAATAGAAACAATAAATAGTCTGTCATAAACTGCAGGCTATTTTCAAAGGTATTCATGTTTAGTCTAGACAAATCTGCAGCCAAATGAGTGCATGGCCACATTGAAAAAAGCCAGTTACTCCTTAAGGCAGTGAATGTGAGTAAATGTGTAACCACTAATTAGTGTAGCCAAAAGAGGATTGCACCAGTTCATCATATCACTCTTGGAGAGTGTCCTGAATTTTGACCAAGTAAGACAAACCGTGAGAGGGCAATCCACTAAAATATCTGCTGTTATGCAACAGCTACTACTATCTGACAAAGGTGGTTATGCTTTGAGTTTACCTGAGGCACTCAATCATTCGTGAGGCGATGCCTCTTCGCCTCATCATGCTGAAAACCCAGATGCGACTGATCCCGCAGACAGCTGGTTCTGGAACGGTAGAGCAGCACCAGGCTCTCTGCCGCTCAAACATCACCTTCTCCCCCTCTGAGCCTTCTGGCACTGGCTCCTCAATCACTCTGTAGCCCTAAACATGTTAAATAATAATACTTAGTAACATAACTTTAAAGTCTTACCTCAGGATCAGACTTCACAAATTTAGACAGATTTTGACTCCATTTTGTCATATCCAATATATTTCAAGCGCTGGATCCATATATGAATGTCGGGAACGAGGAACAGTGATATGGAACTCTGGGACGATCAGATGAGACACTAACACCTGTCCACAGGTATTTTGGCCCACTGAGCAGTGAGCAAACTGCTTTAGCTGTTTTAGGTTTGAAGGGGGGCCTTCTCCAGACTGTGTTTCACCTCCTTCCACAGATTATTTTAGGTTTAGATCAGAACTCACAGAAGGCCACTTCAGAATAGTCCAATGCTTTGTTCTTAGCTATTCTTGGATGTTTTAGCTGTGCGTTTTGGGTCATTATCCTGTTGGTGGACCCCAAGACCCTGTCTTTCAAGTCTACTTTGCCTGAGACCTCGATGGATGGTGCGATCTGACACTGATGTACTTTGACCTTGAAGTTCACCTCTAATATGTTTAGAAGTTGTTCTGGGCTTTTTTCTATCATTTGTATTATGCATTTCTTAATCTGTCATTAATTGTTATATTCATATATTCTCGTAGACCTTAAACTGAATATGTGAAACTGTAGTAACAGGAACATCAAGCTAAGTGGAGGTCTTATAGCTTTTACCTTTAAAATGCTTGGCTATGATGTTCTTTTTAATCTCCTGAGACCACTCCCTCCTTAGCTATTTGTGGTCCATGTTTAGTGTGGTACACACCAGACAGACAAGGTTTGTCCAACATTTTCCACTTCGCTTGAACGTAACAGTCTTGGATTTGTTTCCATATTGACTTTTAAAATAATGCTGATCTCTCACCAGCTGTATTGATATTGATTTTGTCTGTGCAAGGGCACATCATACAGATGCAGGTAATTGCGGACATGGTCATGCAGCATTTCCTCAAAACTTCCTGCTATTTGATGTTGCTGAGTGCCTGAACAGCCACTACCACTTTTAATTGTACTGCGCACGTGTAACATGAATTTCTATGGACGATGACAAAACCAACACAGGATACACAAGGCAGTTAACATGCAGACCCGAATACATAGTTAACAGCAAGCGTATCTTTACCCCTAGTCTGATGTAGTGACCACCAAAAAATATTGCATAGTCTGAACCCAGCATTAGAGGAAATATTTTAAAATAATTTTTGTACACAAACAAATTTATTTTATAAAAAATCCATCTGACCTCCTGAATGTGCTCAGCAATGAGGCACCCAGCCACTTTCTTGTCGTTTGAAATGAAGAGGAAGGTTTTGGTCTGGGAAGGGACGTTTGTCTCCACCTGCTGAAAGCCTAAGTCGTTGTCCACCATTTCTCTAATCTCCTCCACCTTAAAGCAAATAAATATAACACTTATACAAGGGACAACAGAGCACAATAAAATCTATTTTGTTACCTATAAAGGTAATTTAGCACCAGATTTAACTCATATCAGAATCATATCAGTATCTGCAGATAATTTGCTTTAAAAATGATTAAATAAATAAGAAGATATTAACAAAAATGTGTCAAGTTCATTCATCACTGCATTTGAATTCTACGGAAATAAAAGAAATTGGCAGATATGCATAATTCAAAAATTCCAAATTCCATATTGGTATTGGGATGAGCCATGCACAAGTGATGTTCATTTTATTATGCACTACCTCAAAATGTATTTCTATAAATGCATATACCATTATCTCATATACCATAGAGAACAAAAGTAGAAAATAATGCAAATGAAATGGAGGTAAAGACAGGAAATAATTAACTGAACAAAATGCACTCTGCAAGTGCAGGACTCGATTTGGGTTAGCAATACCTTTTTCAGTGCATACTTAGGGTCATCTGGCAGAACAAGTATAATTTTGCCATCTGGGTACTCCCCTAAAATCCTCTCCTTCTTCCATCCCTGCAAGAGATTTGAAGTAGCAATAGCTGATTTGGCAAATAATGCACTGCAGTAAATCCAATTAAACAGGACAAATAATACTCTCTAATATACCCTCGAATACACCCTAATAAAGATTATTTTAGCCTGCAAGTTTCTTGTGTAATATATCCAGTTTTAAATACAACTACAAATAGTTAACATTTTTGTTGACCTGCCCCCAAAAGCTTATTGAAAATGGGATTTTTTTTATTTTTGCTTATCATTTCTATTCAATATTTCAGACACAACAGTTTATTTTATATTACTTAATCTACTGTAATCCAAATTACTGACAGACCAGATTCAGATGGGACTAAAATTACAGAGCTAGGTATTCCATTTCAGCACCTCCCCATATAAGACCTATGTCTCCCAAAAAAATACTTTGGAGAACAGTTGTGTTTTCCAGCAAGTATAACAAAAACCATACCACGTATCTGACAGCACTGATGAACTGGTTATGGAAGAGCAGGTGCTGGGCCTCATCCTCCGTGGTAGAGGGTGAGTACAGCATCCCACACACGTTACAAGTCACAGCTCCAAATGCATTTAGGTTTTTGTCCTGCAGCGTGAAATGTACATTTCACCAAGACTGATTACAACGACTATGGATAATTTAAAGAAAGCTCACTTTTAAAAAGACACAATATATTAGCATGAGAACTAGACAGCGATGACAAGACAAAAAAAGTAAAAAATACTGGAAAACCTTTACAATTCTGGGTATGTTTATTTTGGGAGTTCATTATGAAATACTAACCGTGTTGGTCTGTTCTTCTCCAGAACTTGTTGTCTTTACATTGTTCTTGCACTCTTTCTTAAGCTCTGTGTCCAACTGAGTGCCACAGCCACCGCTTAAATTAAAACACAAACACACTGCATAAATATGACCTTGAGCACAGAGCCACACTATTTCAGCATACATACAAATACAGGTATATATATATAAATATATATTACCTGTTTGCAGGTTGGGAATTTTCGGTTGATGTCCTATGAGAATGTTCTTGCTGATTTGAGGATTTTGTCATGATGCCTGGAGTTACTATTCAAAAGACAATACACAGAAGAAATGTAATGGGTCTAAGCTTTTTTTTCCCAAAAATCTTGTAACTTGTGTGACAAGCTTCTATCATCTGATTAAAAGGCACATTACTGGGACAGAAAGATCCAAGTCCTCTAAGAGGGCCCAAACAATTTCAACCTTGTTCAAGCTTACCTGTAGGGGTTGGGACGCCAGCATGCTTTGCCAAAGGTTTAGAACTCTCCTGAGCTGAAGCTAAGGGACGCACTATTCTACCCTGTAAGGAAATGATACACAGTACACTGGTGACATCACTCGTGAAACAAATGTGCTAAATTGTACATGTTTTATTTTTCAGTTGCACAAAAACAATGTTTTTGTTATGGGCGTGATTGGTCAAGATATTCACAGCATAGAAGGAAAAAAGCACCATTATGTATCATTCTGCTAATACTGCAAAATTGATTCTGGTCCGTCATGCAGTCCTACAATAAATACATAAATAAAATTATGTTGGAAGCATCAAAAACATGGTCAAACAAATAAGATCAGTATTGTTTACCTCAGGTTTTGTAACAGCTGGCTTGCTACGCTCTTCCTCTGGTTCATCCAGTTCAAAGTCATCTGGTGAGTACTTTGGTCTGGGATTGAAAGGCTTATAATCTACAGGAGGCTTAGGCTTTGAACTGGTAATACCGTTGGGCATGGGTGGTGCCATGGGAGGAAGAACCCTCCTGCGTTCACTTGACCCCACTTTGGATACACTCTCTGGGGCAAGTGGCACAGAAGAAGGTGAACAGACATCACTAGCTGGTACTGAATCAGGTAACAAAGGCTGTGCAGTTTCTTGTGCAGTGTCTTTTGCAGTGTCCTGGCTGGCCTGATCAGACTTAAGCTTTTTAACCCTGGTCCATGTCAGTTTGTCCCGCTGAAGCTCCACCTGCCGCAGTCTCTGAAAACGGGACAGCTTCTTTTTCTCCTGGGTTTTGAGCGGAACTGACACTTGACTGAGAAAGAAGCGCTTTTTGGGCGTGTTCTCATGTACCTTGTGTTCAGAAGTATCGTCCTTTGGGCTTTCAGGGGTAGGTAGGTCGCTGGAAACACTAGGAACTGAGGCATCCTCCACTTCACTTTTGGTCTGACTGTTTTTATCAGTCTGGGCACCGCCTTCTTTCATTTCTTGTGCAGCAGCTGCTGCTGCTGCAGCTGCAGCTGCAGCTGCTGCATCAGATGCAATGTCATCTGCAATTTCCTCGCACAGTGCCAAAAGGTTGAGCTGCTTGGGGGGTGGTCTCTTAGCAGCGGCTGCCCGTTCCTCAGCCAGCGCTGCCAGGCGGGCCTTGGTTCTGGCCTGAGGATTCATGGCTTGCTTCTTTGGAGGTTCAGTGCTGGCCTGTGCAGGGGAACCTTGAGTTGAGTCTTTAGTGCCGTCCAGTGGCAAAGATGGAGTAGAGGTGCTCTCCTTGCACACTGCAGCTTTGCTGGTTTCTTTTAGCGCAACCGACTCCTGCAGGTCCTGGGGTGGTTGGTGGTTATTGTCTGAGGCACTAAGGTCACTGACTACTTCCTCCACTGTTTCAATCTCAACCACACAGTGCTCAATTTCAATATCGTCCAGCTTCAGATAGGCCTCTGAGGTCAAAGAGCACTCTGGAGCACAAGAAATTTCTGCATTCTGAACAGTTTCCTGTAGAGAGCATGTATTCACCACCTCAACCTCATCCATATCAGATATATGTTTACCATTAAAGCTAGTCTCTTGAATAACTTTAAAAAGTGCTTGCAGAGGTGGTGGAGATTTTCTCATCACACTTACCTTGGCATCTAAAGTTACAGTGATTTTTTCAATGGGGTCAGACGAGAGCTCTTTTTGCTCATCGGGTGAAATTCTACTTGCCGTTTTAGTCTCAGAGACTTGATTCTCTTGCATCACTGAATTATATGCTGCAGGACCTTGATCATTCAGACCAGTGATTCCTCCAACACTAACTTTGTCTGGCATTTTTGTCTCTTTACTTTGTAAATCTGGAGGTCGACCATAGTTGTGCTCTATTAGCAGGGGGTACTGGGCTGCAGACGCTGCGCTAAATGTCTGTGAAGGAGGAGACGGGCATTTACCTCTCTTCGATCTAGAATATTTCCTACTTCCTTTTTTCAGGACAGGCAAATTCTGAGACAGTCTGTCTGCAGGTATCTCAGAAACTTTGGCGCCAGATTTAGAACTCTGTTCTTTTGGCGCAGATGATGTATTAGATACTTTCTGCTTTTTTCTATCAGTCAGTTTCTTTGGGGCTGTTTTCAGTCTGGTGGATCGACGAGGTTCCTTTTCTTCCCTCATCTTTAACAGGGATGACGACTTCTTTTTAGACTGAACCAAACCTTTTCTCTTTAGCACCCCTCCCCTTGAAGACCTTTGGGTCACCTCAGTCATTTGACTAGGTCTATCAGATGCTGCTGGACTCTGATCCACCCTTTTCTTCTTAACCTGTGGTTCGGTAGATTGCATTTTTCTTTTGGGAAATGGCATTCTGAACAAAGAAATACAGAAATACATTTTTAAAAAATGGAGCACAAATTTGATTTCTCCATTTTTTTTTAACCTATTGTTGATGAAGTGTCATTGGTACACAATTGGTACAGTAAGCAATCAATCATTCATAACAGCCCTATAATTACAAAAGAAGGATTTTGTTTACTATTATAAGTCAAAAATGTCAAGACCAACAAGTTAAATGTGAGGTCACTTTTTGGATAGGTACATTAACACATTAGTACCATAACGAGACAAAGACGAAAAGAGGCTAACTTCTGACCAACTGAAGAATAGCCTAGGTTAAACCAAACAAGCGAACTGCACATAACCAAAAAGAGTTGGCTACTAACATTTCCATTAGAATAAAACAAGCATGAAAAGGACTGTTTTCCAAGGTGAAATGAGGCTTACTTCAAATGCCAAAAGCTAATTTCCCGTTTATTTATCCAGTGTTTCGCTCCACTTCTGTCTCCAGCCCAAAGCAAAAGAGTTTTATGCCTTTATGCGTCTGAAGCGTCGATGGAGATGAGAAAATGTTGTTAGCCAAGCGGCTAACACACAAATAGCTACTGTAAGGAGGGAGTTTAAATCGAAGATTCTTCTATCTAATTGAATGAATTTTCCAAAAAATGAATCACACGACTCCTAAACTAACCAAATCAACACGTGCTGCCTAAAACGTACTTATGCGTCCTGTTAGAGAGAAACAGCTGTTCTGCGCTGTGGTAAGTTTACCTTCTCTCTTCCGGAGCTTGTTTTCTTCGTCTTCTTCGGCGTCTCTCTCAGGCTGTGCGCATAACCGCCACCTGCTGGTTTGACATGACATCATGCCGCCGAGATGCCACAATATTCTTCACATGTGCTAAATTCGTTGCCGACCCGTGTTTCGCTATTAATCCCAAACATTTGTCGTTCCGTCCCGTTTATTTAGTTTAGTTAGTTTGTTTATTCGGTATGGTCACCTTCTCCTCCAGCCACTGGGTGACGCTGGTTCTGTTTGGTGGGACTTGTGGGCGCTTCGGGCGCGCGATTCGGTTTTTGTTAGTCTGAGGACGCTTGTGTGGTTGCTGGTGGTGCTTTGGTAAGAGTTTTAGCTTTCTACCTTTTTTGCTTCTGGTGGCTTTATTTATGTTTAGTTTCATATGTCACTTCAACACAAATGAGAATGGGAAGTAATAAATGGAGGGCGTTGGCCTGTAAGTTCTGTCTTATAACGTTAGCTAGCGACAAACTAACTTCTGTTTGTTAGAGGTTTTGCTATAGGACCGTAATTACTTGCAGGCAGGTGCGACAAATGACTGTATTCATTTTCTTGTTTCTATGTCCACCTGTCAACTTTTTTGACACAGGATGAGTTATCATCTCTGCCCCGACATCCAGTGTTTTGACTGGCCGGTATGTGATGAGGCGACTTGGTTGACCAAAAGACAATGAACAGCCCTCAGTTTAGTGGTACACCCGCCGATAATGAAGAACTCTTCCATGATCTACTGAACCGCCTCAGAGACTGCCATGACAATGTAATACAAGGTAACCCAGTGTCCTGAGAGCATCTACCTTCCACTTTTTCTTATGATTCATAATACCAGCACGAATGTGTTATGATGTGACGGCGCATGACTGTCTCTTCACAGACCGTCTGTAATATACAGACAAATGACAGATTTAGCCCACCACAGGCAACCGGTTTCAAAACACCCTGGCATTACATTACATTTGATTGTAGACTTTTCTTTCCAAATGTAGACTTTTCTTTCCAAATATTGATGAATGAGGTCCATTTTGGTAGAGACCTCTCCCAATTCCAATACCGGAAATGTCTGATTATAGTATTGAGGTGCTTAGTCAGAATACCTTAGTAGCCATTTGCAATGGCTCTTCTCTCCTGGGGGACAAGTTCGACCGAACAACGTATATGTATGTTTGTCTGGCATGGCGTAATGTAGCCACAGACCCCAAACCCTGCAGCCTGAGCTGTGTTCTTGTTTTTCCCCACACATGCACTCACCTGTATGTGGAGAATATGGTAAAGTAAGACTCATAATAGTCCAGCACTTAGGGTTTTCACACCATTTAGTGAGAGGTTTGAAAGTACTGACAGTAATATCCACAACATGTTCAGAAAGTATATCTTGATTTACGGTTGGGCAATATACATTATTTTACCATATTAAATTATGTCAATATATGCTTTTTTCCCCAGCATATTGTGGCTATCATTAGCACTGTTGATCTATATTTCAAAGTGAGCATAGTTACACCTTAATTGGGTTTGGTGCCAAGCATTTTGTAAAATTTTTAATAAGATTTATAGGTGTAGGTGTATTATTACTATATTAAATAGCTGTTTTTGTTTATTATTATTATTATTATTATTATTATTATTATTATCATGGTTGCGCATTGCAAAGCGATTAACTCGCCCTGCAGTTTTCACATATCAAGTCTGTTCCAACTCCATATTGTCCGGTATGACCTGCTGATGTGGGCTTGTATACAGCTTTTTGATCGGATGCACGGATTCCGAGTAGGTAGGAATTTTTCTGGATTTTTTCCCCATAGAGAAAGAATGGGTTCGAAAAACAGGTGCCTATCTAACACACTTCCGCTCGACCTAGAGATACCAAATAGAAAACACTGGCTCGGGGCAAAGGAATTCAGTGTTTGATTGACCCGCACTCGTTCGTTTCTCTTTCTTTTCGCGTCCCTTTTTCCTCCCGTAGAGAATGTATAGGATGGAAAATTGTTTGCCTATGTACTCTGCTCACGCTCAACCTAGAGACTCCAAATCGGATACACATTCAGTGTTGGATAGACGTGCACTCGTTCGTTTCTGCTTTTCCTTTCGCATCCCTCGTCCCTTGAATAGAGTCCCAGTCATTTTCGGACCCATCTAAAGCCGGCTGTTTCGTTTGGCCTAGATGCATGAAACTTTACATACACACTAAGGGCAGGTCGCCAAGCACTAATCCAAAGCCATACTGACCCGCACTCCTCTATCTGTCGTTTATTCATCCCTCGTTCCTCTTATAGAGTCCCAGTCATTTTTGAACCAAACCAAGCAGTAACGCTTTCGTTTGCCCCAGAGCCACCAAACTTCACGTACTCACTAAGGGCAGGCCCCCAGACGCTAAACCACAGTCATACCGACCTGCACTCGTTTACTCATCCCTTGTTTCTCACCAAGCACGGTGTGCAACAATCCCGCATTTCCTTCAGGAAATGCACTTTTCTAGTTATTATTATTATTATTATTATTATTATTATATGTAAAACAAGTTTTGTGAAAAAACATGTCTGGGATATGAAACTGGCTTTTGACTGATTTTAAAATGTTGCAGGACTTCGGTCAAAGGTGGACAAACTGAAGAAGGAGCGCTGTCTGTAAGTGTCACAAAATACATTTTACTCAAAATCCTTTGAATTCACTTAGCACAACAAAGCAATTAGACTGTGCATCTTTTTCAAAAGCTGGGGGTGATTTCTGACCAATATTGTCTGCATAAATACATAAGCCACCTTTGTAGTCTTCAGTGTTTTTGGCTCTGAAATATCATTTTGTCAGCTTTAAAATATATTTTTGTTCTTAGAAGACATCTTTTAACATGTGAATTAGCTTATTTTTGACATTTTGAGAAAGAACGCTTTAACTCAATAAAGAGGAATGAAGGTTGTGAATTTCATAGTTTTCCTGTAGGAGCAAAAATTTGTTATTATTGTCAAGTGCATTACTTGTCAACTGTCACTGTGCACTTCTTGCCATGTTACCATTTATTGGGTTTATTTTTAATCTTTCGTTAAAGTTTATAAAGTTTGTAAATTTCGTAATGGAACATAATGTAGATTGGAATGGAACAAAAGCCTACAAACAGCATCTACATTTGATTAGGTAACATTTCTTGCTTTGTTTTATTCATTAGCTCTGTGCTACATTAAGATCACAGTAAACAGGTGGTTTTCCCTTTTTAATACAATGAATTTGCCTAATTTGTTTGTTTATTAGTGATGCACAAAAACTGGAGGAGTTCTATAACAAGAACCAGCTGTTACGTGAGCAACAGAAAACCCTGCAAGAATCATTCAGCGTCTTAAAGGACAGGTACATTCAGCTGTTAAGGTCATTGCACAATCCTTAAGTATTTACATGCTGTTGCTGTCCAAAGTAGAGGGAAAACAATTGTGCAAGTCAATTGGTAGACATTTTATTACAAGCCATTTTGTGGCATTTATGTTGGTCTAAATGTCCATTTGTAAAAGACTCCTGTTGTGTTTAAATTATGTTATAAATCAACAGAATTGTAAGTGCTTGTTTTTCTTTGGACATAATTACTATAGAATTGGTATAGTTTATACTTGATATATTTGATTTAGTATACAGTGGGGAAAATAAGTATTTAGTCAGTCACCAATTGTGCAAGTTGTCCCACTTAAAAAGATGAGAGAGGCCTGTAATTGACATCATAGGTAGACCTCAACTATGAGAGACAAAATGTGGAAAAAAATTGAGAAAGTCATTTTGTCTGATTTTTAAAGAATTTATTTGCAAATAATGGTGGAAAATAAGTATTTGGTCAATAACAAAAGTTCATCTCAATACTTTGTTGTATATCCTTTGTTGGCAATGACAGAGGTCAAACGTTTTCTGTAAGTCTTCACAAGGTTGGCACACACTGTTGCTGGTATGTTGGCCCATTCCTCCATGCAGATCTCCTCTAGAGCAGTGATGTTTTGGGGCTGTCGGCGGGCAACACGGACTTTCAACTCCCTCCAAAGGTTTTCGATGGGGTTGAGATCGGGAGACTGGCTAGGCCACTCCAGGACTTTGAAATGTTTCTTACGAAGCCACTCCTTTGTTGCCCTGGCAGTGTGCTTGGGATCATTGTCATGCTGAAAGACCCAGCCACGTTTCATCTTCATTGCCCTTGCTGATGGAAGGAGGTTTGCACCCAAAATCTCACAATACATGGCCCCATTCATTCTTTCATGTACACGGACCAGTCGTCCTGGTCCCCTTTGCAGAAAAACAGCCCCAGAGCATGATGTCTCCACCCCAATGCTTCACAGTAGGTATGGTGTTCTTTGGATGCAACTCCGCATTCACTTTCCTCCAAACACGACGAGTTGTGTTTTTTACAAATAGTTCTACTTTGGTTTCATCTGACCATATGACATTCTCCCAATACTCTTCTGGAACATCCAAATGCTCTCTAGCAAACTTCAGACGTGCCTGGATATGGACTGGCTTAAGCAGGGGGACACGTCTGGCACTGCAAGATCTGAGTCCCTGGCGTCGTAGTGTGTTGCTGATGGTAGCCTTTGTAACGTTGGTCCCAGCTTCCTGCAGGTCATTCACTAGATCCCCCCTTGTGGTTCTGGGATTTTTCCTTACCGTTCTTGTGATCATTTTGACCCCACGGGCTGAGATCTTGCGTGGAGCCCCAGATCGAGGGAGATTAGTAGTGGTCTTGTAGGTCTTCCATTTTCTGATTATTGCTCCCACAGTAGATTTCTTCACATCAAGCTGCTTGCCTATTGCAGATTCAGTCTTCCCAGCCTGGTGCAGGTCTACAATTCGGTTTCTGGTGTCCTCCGACAGCTCTTTCGTCTTCACCATAGTGGAGTTTGGAGTGTGAGTGTTTGAGGTTGTAGGCAGGTGTCTTTTATACTGTTAACGACTTCAAACAGGTGCCATTAATACAGGTAATGAGTGGGGGAAAGAGGAGCCTCTTAAAAAAGAAGTTACAGGTCTGTGACAGCCAGAAATCTTGCTTGTTTGTTATTGACCAAATACTTATTTTCCACCATTATTTGCAAATAAATTCTTTAAAAATCAGACAAAATGACTTTCTCAATTTTTTTCCACATTTTGTCTCTCATAGTTGAGGTCTACCTATGATGTCAATTACAGGCCTCTCTCATCTTTTTAAGTGGGACAACTTGCACAATTGGTGACTGACTAAATACTTATTTTCCCCACTGTATCCTTTCTGCAGATAACATTATTCCAGAAGAAAACATCTGTCCACACACTTATTTTACATCAGTCAACATTTTGTTTTCAGTTAATTTAACATTGCCTTTTGTCATCTTTTTTTCTTTTTTTTTTGGTGCTAGATTGCAATCTGGACCTTGTGAACACTGCAGAGAAAGTGAGAAACGTCTGAAAAAAACAAAAGCAGAGTTTGAAAATCCAAATAATATCTCACTCCTAAATGAGCTCAGTAAGTTTACAACACTAATGACCCATTTTCTGATTTAAATCATATTACTATGGGTTGCCTTAACAGTAGGGCAGGTGTCATTTGTATTTAGCTGGTTTGATCCGTCTTCACAGAGATATGAATAGTGTACTAATATATAGTCACTGTGTCAAACTCAGTTGCCTTAGGTAAACTACCTTAGTTACCTTAGTTACTCAGGTAAACCTTACCTTAATGTAGTAGTGGTAACATTAGCTCATTAAAAAAAAAGAACAGCTCACTCTTAAATGGGTTAGATGGTAGTCCAGGCTTAACACTGCTGCAATAAATAGCATGATCAGACAACAAGTCTGTCTGAATACATGAAATGTAATGGGATGACCTCAATACTCACTAAGTGATTTAAACAATTTGTCAGCACTTATAATAATCTATAGTATTAATAACTAGTACTTGATTCATGACAGAATAAACAAAGATCAGGAGATCTTTTAGTGGCAAACACATTCCATTTCATTTTGATTAGAAAAACAAGAATTATGTGTAAAATGTGCATTTTAAAGAACATTTTTGTTTGTTTTACTGTTGTGTGTTATGGTTTGATTATTATTATGTTTTTAATGGCCAGAGGCTGAGAGAGACATTCTGAAAGAAGAGAACAGAAAGCTTAATCTGGAGCTGCAGCGAATACGGGCACATGGGTAAGTGAAATGAAGTCAGCAAAGATTTCCTGTTCACAAACATGTTTTTTTCTGTTCAGTGAGAGTATATGTGTGTGTGTGTGTGTTGGCACGTGCATTTAGTTTACAGCAGACATCATTTTCAGAGCCAGAGGAAGGCATGATCCCAGACTCTCCACTGCAGTCTATGTCCTTCCCTGTGGCCAGCAAGTTGAAGCGCAAGAGAGACCAGAACCATGTCCGCTACGCTGAGCAACCACTTTCCCAGCCACTTCCTGGTTAGTTTAACTGAAAGTACAAGCACACTTGCACGCTCAAAGATATTAATTTGCAATCACAAAAAAATAATAATTGCCAGAGCTTCAACAAGGTTCTAGATTCCAGAAAAAATAAAAAGAACAGAAATTCAGTTTCAGAGAATTTCTTTTTTTCGCCTCTTATATTACCCATTGTGTGTTTTAGATATCCGGAAAAGAGAATCTATGTTGTCAAACTGCAGAGGTGGAGCAGTGCTTGTCCCAGAGACATGTGATCTGGATGTGATGTGTGTTACAAGTAAGCAACTGATGAGACAATAGCTTTATCATCCAGCTCTTCACTTCCTCTTTCTTTTTTATATCTTTATACTCATTTATTTTAAAACCACTAACATTCTTGGAATGGTATAATTTTGTTAATAAAATCTTTGAATAATAATCACTCAAAACAGAAATTGGCATATTTCATCACCTTTGTTTAATAACCTTAATGTTTTATGCTTTTAGAGAGCAATACCAAGATTAGAGGCAGAAATGTGGTTGTAGAAACATGTCATCTGGACCTGTATGAGGTAGGTCAGACATTCTTTTCATTAGTTCCTGTTCATTCTAAGGAATTGTTTCTGTTTGTGTACAGGACATTTTGACCTAGCATAAAGTAAAAACATAGTGATGTCTCAAAAGATGCTTTGTGAATTTAGTTGATTTACAGTCTTTGTGTCTCTCCTCCTACATGTAGAGCCAACTCTCAAAATCTTTCTTAATCCTCATCTGCTAAGTAAATCTGAAACAGCAGTGTAACCACAACTAGAGATAATTTTAAATTAAGCAAATACAAGTTCATACAGGAGAACTTTGCCATTTATGTTGAGAAGCTAGTTAACAATTTTGGAAGTGTTCCTTCTGCCGTCTCCTTCACTCTCACTCACTTTCTTCTTGTCTTATTTTATTCTTGCTTGCTTTCCCCAGACCTGACCTGAGTTCACGTAGTGGTCAAAGTGGGTTTGGCAGGTGTCCATATAAGGAAACAAGAAACTATATTTCTAACTGAAATGAATAATGCTTGCTTCACTGCAATGCAGAAAAGTCTTTAAGAAGTTTTAAACGATTTCTGAAGTCCATCAGTATTTATAACATATAAGCTTTAGTGTACCATAGGTCTGCAAACCTATTGGGTTTAAAATTATCTTCTGTATCCACAAGCATAAAACCAATTTGTTATGTAACCTTTTTTTTTTTTTCACTTCATCTTGTGATGTTTTCCCTGTTAAAAGAACATGGATTGCACCATGACAGTCCAGTATTTAGGTTTTTTTATGATTGTTGATTTTGTCTAGTGATCAAGTTATGATAAAATTATATGGTCATATTCTAATATTCAGCATTGCACATAACTGATAATAGTCGTGTTCTTGATCAGATCTTGTAATGAAATGGGGCTAATACCACATCTGTGTTGTTAAATATTGGGGCACTGCATTAGGGGTATATTGGATTTTATATCATTTTTGCGGTTTTGTTAATAGGAGGATGTATTTGGTGCTGTTTCTTGCCTTAGATGTTGCATTTTGTTTAAATGACAGTATAGCCAGATGGACTAGTTCCTTACCTTTTAAACTTACCTTCTTTTCAGGACCCTGAGAGTGAAATAGAGTCTCAGACCCTAATGCATACCATAGCTAAGCAAACACCGAGGAAAGAGGATTCCACTATGTAAGTACACTTTTCTAAATTCCACCAACGACGATTAACTAATCAGTCAATCACTAAAGAACCACACAATTCTCGTGTGAACAGTTTTAGAATGTGACCCATTTTCTTTTTTTCTCTGCCAGATTGTTATCCACTGCAGGTAACACAAGTATTGTTTCTAAAGGCCAAGACTCTCCATCTGTTTTGTCTGGTGCTTCACATGATTACAAGGAGCAGATACAGCCAGGTTCAAGCAGCAGCCCATGCCGCATACCCCTTGCTCATCTGTCTTCGTCTTCATACAACAGGGGGGAACAAAAGCACATGACTATCTCTCCTATAGCTGACAATTGCAGAGGAGCGGAAGAACAAGATATACAGATGGGCCATGACTGGCCAAAGTCTTCACAGAAACAGGTTAATCTTCAGGTAAGACAGATGTCCTAGGCCAGTTGATAACTGATTTAATGACCACTGCCCTAGTGTTGTGTGTTGTGATGTAGTGTGTTTTTATAACCAGCATTGTTGTTGAGATTGTCATCTTAGACGTTTCTCATGTTTTTGTTTTTATGTTCTTATGAAAAAACCTGCTTTTTAAGGAATCAAGTGAAAGCAAAAGTTGGGAACAAGAAGTCACTAAGCCTGATCAACCTCTGCCAAGCCTGAATTTGAGCCTTTATGGTAGGTTTGTAACAGTTTTACAATTTTAGTAATATGATGTTAATGTGGTGATCCAGAGAGTCAAAACACAACAACATTTAGAAGGCAAACAAACTGATAGAAACATGGGAACATGACAATATTAAAAGAACACATCAAAGTTAAGCTTATTAGCATGTTTTATTATTATTATTATTATTATTATTATTATTGAATTTTAAAATTCAAATTTCTGGGCCACTGTCTGTGAGGAATGTAATATGATTTAATTCTATTCTATAAATCATCTTCAAGTTGTAACTAGGTTTAAGGTGGATGAAGTTGCTCAGAGCCGCCAACTCCTTTGAAAAGTTTTTTCATGGCACATGAAAAATCGTAATTTCAGTTTATGTATTTTAGATCTTTAGAAATTTAGATCTTTTTTGTGTCCTGTTGGGGTTTTTTGTGTGTGTTTAGATCAGAGCTGGAGTCTAGACCCAGGAGCTGCTCTGTCACAGTATGGTACAGATAGCTCCCCTCATCCAGAGGTAATAAAACAACATTTGCATTGTATTCTCATTTACCTTTAGTATTAGAAATTTGATCTCCCTTCGTAGTTTGGACAATGTTGATCAAGCATAGTAACTAAAGTGACCTTTTTGGCTACTTTGTTGTGCTGTGTCCAAATAAAAGCGTAGTAACCACTGCTTTGACAATATCAGTTAAAAATGTTTTATCATATGTTTTTATTAATTTGTTTGTTTGTTTGTTTTAATTTAATTAATTTATTTTTGGTTCCCTCCAGCCCAGAGTACAGGCAGAGACTGTGGACATGGATTGCACATATGTGAGTCATAGTTTGCTGATACATAGCCGAAAGCAGACTGGGATGGATCAGACAAACAATATCACAGGTATAGTATTTTTTCCACTTTTGAAGACCTCAAAGATCCAAATGCAGTGGGCTTGTAATATATTGACCAGTAAATAATTGTAGTTTGTAATTCATTTGTTAACTATTTCTACCAGCTAGTAAAGTACATTTCAAAGTATTGTAAAAGAATGGAATGACTAAGTAGTGTTTTACCTCTGTCTGAAACTCTTCGCTTGTTTTCACAGGAATAGGGCAGAAGGCTAATGACAGCCTGGCAAACATCTTTGATGCCACTGGCTATGGAGAGTATGAGTCCTGCCCTCAGGATGAGATGTCTTCTTTTAAGCATGACCATATTCATGAGCATGAGGAAGACCAGGATGAAGAATTTGAGGAAGAGGACAAAGAAAAGATGAAAGAAATTGTTATAAAAAGTAAACACCTCAATTTTTTTAAAGAAGGGATAGGGAGGGGCTTTTCTGATATACTTGCATTTACAGTTCTACTATGAACTAATTGCCATGAACTTAAGAATGCAAATTTTGTTTTCACAGAAAATGTTAGGACGCCCTTCACACCAGCAGGAGATAAGCTCACTAGAGATGCTGCTGAGAAGTAAGATCTTTAGGTACTCCGTAAATAAGTTATATACAACACTAAGTTTAATCATGCTTCATTCTTCTATTCTGTTTGGTTTGCTATAAACAGGTCTTTTGCTTGTGTGGAAGTTGTACGCAAGAAAAATGAGAGAAGGAAGCTTCAAGGTCACACATGCAAAGAATGTGAGATTGTAAGTACGTTGTTGCTGACATTTAAATAGTAGTGAAAGTTCTTTTGTAGTTCTGTTTGTAGTGTCGCTCAATCTTTTAATGAACCCTGACTTACTAAAACAAGTACGTTATTTACATTTCATGTCTTTTTAAGATTGTATGTTTAACATATATTCAACGAATGTAAAAAATATAGCCGCAAAAGGCTATTGCGGGTCCTACCACGTATGAGTGGCCATTTGGACCAGTGAGACTTTACAAGGCTTAAAGCACTTTGGACACTGTTTACAGACAGAGAGAAAAGAACTTGAAGGAAGTTCATCAAAAGGCCTTAATTTGCCCAAAATAAGTGGTCTAATAACATAGGCTAAGGCTAAGGGCCCTGTAAAAAAAAAAATAATAATAATAAAAATAAAATTTACTTTTTTAAAATAATTATTTACCTAGAGGCTCCCAGAGTAAATATAGACCATTTTAGGATCAAGTTAGGATCACAACTAGTTAGAAAAGTGCAGTTTGCAAACAGTTTACATTTTAAAAACGCACTTGTAATTGCAGAATTGTTTAGGAACACTGTACTGCATGATGCTAAACCAGTATTGTGACCACAAGTAGCAATATGTGTAAATAATGTGTAATAAACACTTAATTTTATGAATAGCGCCCACAAGTGGCCAAATCGTATAAAACTTCACTGCTTTGTTAGAAAGTATGCCCAAGACATACCATTCAAGTTTCATGATTGGTTGATGTTAACCGTGTCAAATGCCTACTGCGATCTGATTGCCTAATGGCGTCCATAAATTTTGTTCAGCTCAATCGCATATACGGTTGCTGAGAAACAGTTATGTAGCATTTATAGCGCCCCCTATCAATGTAAATGCACCAACGTCTATAGGCTACCTCAGAATCTAATCTTTTACCAAATTCCCAAGTTTGAAATTCTTTCAAGTTTTTTGGATGAAGCGTTCTTGGGTTGCACTTTTTTTTTATGAATTATGTTTTTTTTTTTCAGAAGGGTTATTGTGCATATGGCAGCCATATTGTTACAAAAGTCAACATGTTTTTGTATATTATAGTCGATTATAAAAATAAAAAAGTGGTTTGTGTTAACCCTAGGAATCAGGGGAAATCTTTGCTTTAGAAGTTATAAGCCAAGCCCCTCTGGCCAATTGGTGCCATTTTTTTTGTGGCTGTGTCATTTTACACCTTCTATACCTTCATGCCAAGTTTGGTGTTTGTAGGCCTTACGATTTTTGCTCCACAATGCGTTTCAGCGAAGAGGAAGACTACGTGCTAGGAGCCTAAATATCACCTCTTTGAATTTGCAGACATTTAAATTCTGATATTGATTTGTAGTTTAAACCATTGGTGTGGTTTTCACTGAGGTATGGGTCAGAAATATTTAAAATGTAAAAACATAAATGCTTTCTTTATTGCCAGCAGTGACTTCAGCTTCTAACGATCAAATAATGTCTGTGGCTTCGTATTGGTTTCAGTACTATGCAGACTTGCCTGAGGAAGAGAGACGGAAGAAACTGTCATCCTGCTCACGGCATCGTTTCCGCTACATTCCTCCTTCCACCCCAGAAAACTTCTGGGAGGTGGGCTTCCCCTCAACACAGACCTGCGTGGAGAGAGGTACACATGTACTTTACTTAATCTCTGGTGAAACTCTGGAGTCATTTGGAACATATTGTATTTTTTTTAGGAGTCTTGGCAATCAACAAAAAATTCATTTAAGTATTTTGGTGTTTTTTTTTTTTTTTCTTTTCTTATTTGTCCCCCTGTTATTCATGGACACAATTTCCTAATTCATTCTCATGATCAACACAATGTGCAGACTAACAGGTTCCTGCAAGTGTCTGACGGGCTTTACAATGCTCATTAGGGTTTATTTAGACATGTAGTGTCTAAGGGTAGTGGTATGGGTTCACATCAAGGCTTTACAGCCACTAGACGTCACTGCAGCTTCCATAACTACAACTTCAACCTTCAATAACGGCACTTTCTCATTATTCTCTTGGTTAGCTTGGGTACTTAGATGTAATTAGCCGCTAGTAACAATCAATATTTACAAGTGGGAAAATGTCCCAGCCTGCTAGCAACTCTGTCTTAATGAAAGATCAGCCACACATTAAAAATGTGTTGTTGTCCCTTTTTCATTTGTTGATATCGCTAATGATAAGGTTTAACTATTTACCACTTGTTTTTGCAGGATATATCAGAGATGATGACCAAGCAGATTCACGCTCGAGGAGAAGGAGACCTTACCTCGCCACTTTCTCACCAAAGGCTAAAACATCACAGAAATAATGTTGTAATATGACTCAATCTGTAATTGAAGTGCACATAGCATTACTGTTAAGCCCAGGAACATTACTGTACTAATATTTTATCATTTATCAGTATTTTTTTGTTTGTTTGTTTCTCGTGTGCTGAATGCAGAACTGATTGTAAATATAATACTTTGTTAATACTGTTTTGCAGAGTTATTGAAATCATAATAAAATTATTTGTTGATTTATGTTATTTTTAATGGTTTAAATTCATCATGCAGGTTCTTCAGTAGTTCTTGACTTGAATGAACAATTCTAGGTTAAGAACATTAATTAATAGAGAAACCTACTTATGTGACATTTGTTTACAAAATAGTCCTTAAAAGTCCCTGAAATATTCTTCTACAGAACCGAAAGTGGATTTCTGTGGTACCACTCTAGAACTTGTTTCACTAATTTCTGAGTGTGCTTGTTTACAGTCTGATGTGGTGGTAAACATAAATGCTAGTCCATGTTAATAAGGCTGCCATCTGACCGCCTTTGCTCTACTTGGAGTGCACTTCAGCCTAAGTGCTTCATTGTGGAGCCAGCTGGTACTTGCAACCACACTGACACATGTAGACCTCATTCAGTATGGAACACAGATGCAGGCACGCTGCTGTCTGTTTTCTTAATAATATCTCTCTCGATGGCCAGGCAGTAATTAAGAGCAGTCAGTGCCAGGCAGACAATAGATATGGTGCCAGTCCTTCCTGTATGAGCGCGGATTCAGCATCTGGGAAAAACCCAACACCATACAGCGCATCTACAAATGACAAAGAGGAGTCTGAATATTTTGCTTGTAACTCTTCGTGGTCGCCTCAAGCAATGATGCAGAAACCCTCGTCTCCAGCCCAGTACCCCGGTGCCCTATGTGTGGAGATGGAGCCAAACAGGTGATTGCTTCATAAATTGGTATATTAGACAAAGATAACCTTTTCAAACGTTCAAGGCCTGATCACAGTATTTCCTCTAGGCCACTTAAAAACATTCATTTACTTTCTTTTCAGTTTAGAACATTGTCTTGTTGTAATAACAGCTCATGGGTAGATTCACAAACACACTCCTTAAGAATTCTCAGATGCTGAACAAACGTGGTGATTACATCCCTGGAGTAGTAAATTTAAATATGAGTAGAGTTTACATTCAGCAGGGCTAACTGCATCCATACCTGGCTGTGTTGAATCAGCTGTGCATTCATATCAGTCCATCACTAAGCCTTTTTTTCTGGAATACCCATTATATATGGTGTTCAGTACAAGCTGCTGCTTATTACAGGCGGTTCTGCATGCCCTGGCTCATGATCACCTGGCTAAGCTCCTTGATTTATATGTACCTTATGATCAACAGGTTCCTCCATGTCCGAAGTTTTGGCCCAAATGGGTGATCAACCATATAGTGTAGTATTTCCCAAACTGTGAAACACTGTTAAGGGCCTTCTACAGCCTTGTCCAGCTCTCCTAGAGTAACTGCCTGTCTCCTGGAATCTCCACCGTACTCTTAAGACTGTGCTGGGAGACACAGCAAACCTTGTGGCAATGGCACATATTGATGTGCCATCCTTCAGTAGTTTTTCCTACCTGTGCAACCTCTGTAGGGTCCAGGTACCGCACCATGGTACTAGTAGTGACGCTGACCCAAGTCAACTGCAAAACTAGTGAAAAATCAGTGGGAAAAGATGAGGGGGGAACAAAATGTCAATGACCTCGTCCTTTTAAACCATTCCTGTTTTGAGGGGTGTCTCATTGTTGCTCCTCTACTGCACCTGTTGTTAATTTCATTAACACCAAAGCAGCTGAAACTGATTAACGGCCCTCCCTACTACTTAACTGACCAGATCAATATCCCTGAAGTTGAACTGAGTTGATGCTATACTCTGATTAAAAAGTGTTGAGCAGTGTGTATATATATATACATATACATATATATATATATATATATATATATATATATATATATATATATATATATATATATATATATATATATATGTATATAATTGTTAATACCTTGAAATTAATAGCACACTTAGATTACATCTTACTAAAATAACACTACCTTTGTAGTAAGGTTAGGATAGGGAAGTGTTTACAATGCTAGGAGCAGTATTTCATTTACAACCCAAGAGTAAAAGCAGGAAATGACAACTCAATTTATAATCCTAAGACTTCAGTGTGGGAAAACATCCTGAGAAGTCAGAAGTCATATTTCTTCATAAAATACAGGCATTATGTTTAACAACCTTAGTTCTCCAAACATGTTCAATGTATGCATACTTGAATTTAACCCAGAGATATTGGTAACAAATCCTACTTTGGAAAAGTAGGAGGGGTATTACATCACTTCCTGAACACAGTATATGTATGAACGCTCTTATATAATACCATATTGTTACAGTTTTTCAGCATACACTTGACAAAAAGCTTGGAGCCTTTTCTCTTTGATCCAGAACTCAGGGTCGGATGGTTTTGTTTAAGAGTCAGTTTATTATAGAAACAGAAGTGTTCATTTTGATGTCTGGCTTGGTCAGTTAGAGACATTAAGCCATAACCATGGTTTTAAAGACTTTCTTATAATGCTAAAGAGGATCTTTGAAATGGTCCAGAGAATTAATCCTTGTCCTGGAGCACCCTTAGCTCGATATAATGTAGAATTTTCACTCGTATAATCCACTTAGTTTAACTCAGGAAGGATTTATTAAGATGATTTGTTAGATCTATTGTGTGCGAAGCAAGAGGTACTTAAAGACCAGTGTTGGTAACCTGGCCATAGAAGAACCACTTTTGAATTCCTTTAGCATATTTGGCAAGATGTTTTCTTTAATAACACTTTTTAAATAAATAAATGAGGTTTATGAGCTTAAAGAACCCTTCATATCATTTAAAAATTCTTTTCCAATTGTCTCCAAGGCAAGATGTTTAAGAATGCAGTACAAATGATGGCCAATAATGACGGATGATCATACAGGCTTTATTTTCACCTATACTGGTATCCTAAACATTGATGTTTTTTAATCTTCCATAACTCCATTAACTCTCTATCTTTCTGTAGAGGTTCAGCAGGGTCTCCTCAAACAAAGAGCTGCAAAAAGGTTCATTTTATTAAGAACATGAGACAACATGACACACGTAATGGCAGGTAAGCAAGGTAAAGAGCACACTTCAATGGAAAGTCAACTTACAGTGGATGTATGGCACACTTAAAGTCAACCTGAAATCAAAATGAATATATTTACTTTGTTAATGTCCCTGCTCAAATAATAAGCATAATTCATAAAAACATTTAAAACAATTACTGTTTTCCCTACAAGTTTCCAAAATCATAGTTGTTTTTGCTTGCTTCTAAAACATCATAGAGTTTTGCTTAAACATGGCTAAACAAGGTTCTGAAAGGGTAAACCTTTAAATATAACTGTGCATTGATGTGATACTGTGTTGCTTAACTGTTTCACATTGCTATTTCATCTGTTTAGGATAATCCTAATAAGTGTGAGTAGGGCCCTCTATGGGGTGTTTTCCGTGGTGCCCTATCAAGAATTAAGCCAGTTGGGGTATGTATGTCACATCCTACTCAGTTCAGCCCCAGTTCACATGATAATTTTTCAGTATCCTGATATGCATTGCACAGACAATGTTGACTGCTCACATACAAAAATACAAATAGACAATCCATATATTGTTTTCCGAAATCTGAAGTATCCATAGCTAATACATTTTAATAAACTAGTGCAATAGAATATGTTTAATTACTCAGTTTCTCAAAAATCCCCAGTCCCCCTTTGTAATGCAGCAATTTATTTTCACAATATGTAAAAGATGTTTCATGACTGAAGACACCAAGATATGTGACGTTTCAGATGTAATTGTCCCATTCTTTGTATAAACAGGTTTTACAATAGTTCATGGTCTTCACTGTTGCATTTTATAATGCACTACACATTTTCTTTTGGGCTTGTGGGACTGCAAGCAAGCTAGTCCAGAAGTACCCTCTTCTTCTACAGCCATGCCTTTGTAATGTACAAAGAAAGTGTACAGAAAGTGTTTTTGGATTGTCTTGTTGAAATATACATGTGAAGGATGTTATCTTGAAGGCAGCACATGTTGCTCTATATGTGTTGATACATACCATGTGTTTATGACATTAATGGTGCCAGTACAGAAGTTGCTGCCAAGGACACTGGTAGACAAAAGCACTAATGAACCTTTTGGTCTTTGGTACAGGCCATGCAGCATCCATTTCTTCAAAACAAGACCTGAAACACTGATTTATCTTTACACAATACGCATTTCCATTGTGTTATGTTCAATCCCAGATGCCTCAGAGCCCAGAGAAGTTGACAGCACATCTGGAGACAGCTATCAAAAGGCTTCTTTTTGGCACAGTAAAGTCTTAAGTGTAGATATAACTGTATTGTAGTGCTTGGCAAATTACTTTTGGAATAAAAAGTTTTGGCCAAAGAAATCCTGATTACAGATGAATGATGGTCCTTAATCATGTGATCATGATAGTTCTTTATCATCCTCTGATGGACCAGAAAGCAGTTTTGTAGCTTACACTTTTTACCATATCATGATTACATTCTCCTGTTGGTTCATATGTTTTGGAATACATCATACCCTTATCTTCATTCCCAATGACATTGTAATCCCACACATTCTCCTGGGTGGAACTATATATGAGTGTATTTTACCTCATTAGTATCTGTTCATAAATGTATAGGCTGCTTATGAGATGAAGTTGACTAGAAATCACTCTTTTCCTTTTGCACTATTTATACCATCCAAACATTTTCGGATTGCATTTTTGTTTTATTAGTTGGCTTTTGACCTCCAACAGCTAAATTAATAAATTCATAATTGTTTATCTCCACATCTTGCATCCACTATAGGGATATGAGACATTTTCACAGTGGTATGGGAACCAGAGAGAGTGGCATTGGCCTGGTGGGAGTGGAACTTGGTGCTGAAGGAAAGGTACAATGCGTCTAGATCCTCCCAGTGCAAACTGTTCTGACCAAAGAAGGGAAGCCTCAGACTGTGCTACTTCTGAGTAGAAAAATTGCTTTTAGATTGACTACTTACAAATGAATTAAAATGTTTCATTTTCATTTCAGACTGTGTCCTACACTGAACTGCTATACCCAACTAATGCGTTGTGTGGACACACTAAAACAGCATCCAGGTCCCACTCTGCATTATTGCATAGTCCTTTTCGAGGTGTCTATTCTCTTTATGTCAATTGTCACAACAAACATTATATTGTACTTATATTACATATTGTACTTATATTGTACTACTATTATATTAAATTAAAATTAAATAATTTGAATAAAATACTTTGTTTCTATATATGTTTTAACAACACTATCAACCATTTTCTGTGTGATCCTTTAAATAAAGCTATATATTTAATAGGCTCAGTTGTCCATACTCCTGTCAAATAATTTTACTAGTTAAAGGCCTATTTCTGCTCTTTGCACCCAGCTTGCTATAGCAGACAGATATGTTACAGTTTAACACACTATCTAACAAAGTGTTGCATCTCCAGGAAATAAAAAGAAAAAATCTTCCCCCTAAACAAATCATAATGACTTGTCTAGATAATCACTAATAATACTTTTGAAATGTTTCCTTGTCCTCAGCATATCATAGAGAACTACAGCACTTGCCCAGTGGCCCTTATTAATAATTTGTTAGTTTATTATTCTGAATAATTGACCACTTTAGAGTTTATTGGGAAGTCCGATATTGTTTTGGATTAATAACCATTTTCTTCACCATTTATCATTTGCAAATCAAAAGTAAATGTTTATTTCATCACATCCAGGAACTGAAGCCAGAGAGAGTGTGGACTATGATCCTAATCTCTTAGATGATCCCCAGTGGCCTTGTGGGAAGCATAAATGTGTGCTTATATTCCACTCCTACATGGTGAATCCAAATATTTAGTCAAATATTTAAATTGTGATAATTCTCAGGAGTAGTCTTCAAATACACTCGCCATCAAAGGAATAGTTGCACGTCCAGAAGGAAGTATCAGACTGCAGTGCTACTGGAAAGGAAGATAAATGTTTATTACATTATAATAAATTTAGACTGATATGTGCAATATTTACTGAGCTACACATACAGAAGTAGTGTCTCTCAGTATGGTGTTGGGCCGCCATGTTTGCTATGGCAACATGCTAGCCGACTCAACATGGATTTGTAGAGGTTACTAATTGCGACCTGTAAGAATCCATCTCATGCAACTTGAAAATTCCTGCAGATTTTGCAGTAGGGGTGTAGGCTCTGGCCTGACACCAGATATGTGAGACGGGACAACAAACGACACCATTGTAGTCTTTGGCGAGTTAGTCTTTCAGCATGTCTCCTAAAGGTGCTGGTACTAACAGGATGACTCAAGAGGGCATCACTGTTTGCTAAATGTCAAGGTCCAGCCAATAAGACCCGTCCTTGCTGACAACACCTGCATGGCCGACTGTGTAAGTTGAATCACTCACATGACTCCCAGTGTCAAACCTACCCACCACACTTTATTCTTGTCAGTCAATTTCTTTTGGGTGCAACTATTCTTTGATAATAAGTGTAAATTGGAATTACTTTTTTAACCGTAACATCAACAGTAACATAAAAAAAGTGATGCTGGAAAGTGTGGAAGCATTAATAAAGCTAAGATGAATTTGTGGTTCTAGACTACTGTGATAGAGTACGTGAAACCGTCCGACCTGAAGAGAGACATGAATGAAACTTTCAGTGAGAAGTTTCCACATGTTCAGCTGACCCTCAGCAAAATCAGAAGGTATGATCCCTTTTATTTAATACAGTCTCCCTTATACAGGACATACTGGAATGGCAAGGCCAGTTGTTTGGGCTATATATAGAATTTCAGCTTTCGTTTCCTGATATTTACACATAGATACATTTAACCACTTAGAACATCCTCCCCCTTCTGTGACAGACCAACCACTTTTTAGGTGGGCAAAAGCAAAAAACATAAAAACTAAATTCACGTACATAATATTCGATTGTATATGCCTTCCTGGGATAATGACACCAAGCTGGCAACATATGTACAACAACAACTGTTACACTTTTCGGTAAGTTTGTAGGTTTCTTACAGAAGTCTCCTCCTCAGGAAGTAAAATTCATGTTGAGTTAAGGTCTGAAACCTTCCACGTCCAGTACTGATGATGCAGTGTGCTTTGGATCATTGTTTTCGTCCTTCTACATGATAAAGTTCCTCTTATATTGGCAGACTGGACATTCCTATAGACTTCTGTATTCGTTTTGGGTTACATTAACAACAAAGGTTAAGTTGCTTGAAACAGCCCTCATAGCCCACGACACTACCTCTAATGTGCTTGACTGATGAGTGGTTTGCATTTTGTGTTATGGCCTCCATATTTTTGCTCTCTACAAATAAGCAAATAATTTTGACCTTATTTTCACAATATTTCTGCTGTTTTTTTTGTTCACTGTCTAGTTATCAGCTTTTCGCAGTCATCAGGGATAAACCTAAAGCTATAAACTGTTGAACTGTTTAATAGATTACATCTGGATAACAAGAAACAGAAAACAGTCACATGCACCAATATTTTATCTTCCTGTAAAAAATGTGTTTATGCAACATTATGCAAATATCAATAAATAAGGGCTGGAATTCTATACTATAGCTTATTTGAACAACACTGCTTGATCAAGGGAAGCAAAATTTTAATGAAATGCATTCATGCTTCTATTCTTCACACAGTCTGAAGAGGGAGATCAGGAAGCTAGCCCAGGAGGACTGTGGGTATGAGGAGCCCACAGTTGCCATGGCTTTTGTTTACTTTGAGAAGCTAGCGCTACACGGGAAGATTGATAAGCAGAACCGGAAACTGTGTGCTGGGGCCTGTATCCTACTTGCAGCTAAGATTGGCAGTGATCTCAGGAGACCTGAAATCAAGAATCTGATTGATGTGAGTTTTTTTATTTGATTTTATTTATAAATCTAAATGCAACTTTCGACTGTTGTTACAATCCTTTTACTAACTCTGAGTTCATGAGGTCCACCTGACCAATAGTTACACCTGTTGGCCATTTTAACATATTGTGGCGAACCTGTCCACAGGCTCTCAGAAGCAACAGTTCATTGCGTGTGTGGAGAAAGGGGGTGGGGACAGCTAGGCGGGGTCTCCCTCTCCCACCATGCACCACTGTTCCCCATTGTGTTTAAGTTGCAGTTATTACTGTACTTATTGCTTAACGCCATTGAATTACTTCTGCTAATAACTGGTTATGCACTGTTAATGCATTTATGTTGTGTTTGGAGTAGTTTACAAAGACTTCATACAGACACATTCACATTCACCGTGAAGCAAATTACTACTGTGCATAGTCACCTCTCAGCTACCTTCCAGCGTGTGTTGTAGTTGGTTTCATTCACGAAGAGCTTAGGAACGCTGTAAGTATGCAATAAGCCATTAAAGAGCATTTTTGTTTTGTGGACTTAGTGATGGGAATTCTGGCTCTGTTGTAGAAAGCCGGTTCTTTTAGCTCGGCTCCCTAAAAAGAGCTGGCTCTTTCGGCTCCCCAGTGGCTCCTCAAGATTTTTTGTTGCTTAAATTAATTTATTACCAAATTATGTGTAAAATGAATTACTAATGTAAAAACATACATTATATGAAATGTTTATTATTTATATGGCTTAATTTATATACTCAGAGTGCTACAAAATAAATGATAAAATACAAAAATCGAAGACCCATCTAAATTAGACAAAAAGGTCCAATCTCTGATTGTGTATATTATTTGTAAATTTGTACAGTGAAACAACAAAACATCACTCAACAAAATATGAATTAAAATGTGCAAAACAAAAAGTAAAAGCAGCATCCTCTAGCGAAGACTGGCATTCAGAAAAACCAAGGACCTCCTCTTTGCAGGGTTGATCCTGTTTCTCCTTTCTGTTATGATCTGCCCTGTTTTAAAGAAGCTTCTCTCTGAGGGGACAGATGTTGCTACAATACACAATCTATATCCCATCACATGTGTAAGACGTGGGTAGACTGAACACTTGGTCTCCCACCAGCTCAGTGGGTCTGCACTTCTCTGGAAAAGGGGCTCCTCGAGATATGATCTCAGTTCCACCATTGCATCTGCTGCCTCTTGGCCCCCTAGCAGTGGACTTGACAGGCTGGATCTTGCTGTTGCTGCTGCAGTTATTCTCTGAAGAGCTTCATCAACTGCTCTATTTTGATTGAAAGCCAGCTTTTTGAATCTTGGGTCAAGAATGGTGGTTTCTGACAGAACGGTGTGATATTCCATTCTGTGAATCTTTCTTTCCATGGATGCACACAGAGCATCCACTAACTCCTTCACTTCTCCAGTGGTTACTCTGGTCTGGTGCTCAGCTGTCACTCTCTGCAGAGCCTTGCACAGGATTAACATTTTAGAGGCTGTAACATAGCTGAAGAAAGAGTAAACTGTAAGTGTTAAAATGATGCTTTGTTCAAATTAGCAGCATATATTATTATATATCCGGTCGTGTCTAATCTGCTTTTCATACTAATAATGCAACAACAACTAATAAACATGATAACTGAAAAATAATAATAAGAAGAATAACATGATAACATCTGTACACTGTACCTGTCTGCACTGATCTCCACAGTGACCTGCTGAAATAGCTCCAGAACAGTGCAGGCCTCCTGCAGTACCTCCCATTCCTCTTGGCACAGAGGGTCAACAAGTGCACTGATAACAGCCAGGGTGGAAATGACTGCATCCTTGGAGTCCAGAATCCGTTTTAGCATATGGAAGGTGGAGTTCCACCTAGTAACACACTCTTGTTTCAGCTTCAGCTCAGGCATGCCCATCTGTCGTTGGGTAGATTTGAGCTTCTCCGTGGCTGCTGTGCTCCTGTGGAAGAATTCCACCATCGGCTTTACTTTGACCACAGTGGGCTTTATCACCTTCAGAGCAGCTCACAGACATGGGTGGTGGGTCCATTTCAGGCTTTGGTTATGTGAGCTGCATTGTCACTAACACAGCATACTACTTTGTTTTCCACGTCCCACTCTTTTGTCCCTTTGAGCAGCTCAGACAGAAGTGTGTCTGTCACTAACTTCAAAACAATCCAGTAGACAGGACACTATTTTGTAATTTTTAACAAAGTGGCATGTAACTGACATGTAGGATGTGGTGGTTCAGGATGTCCAGCAGTCAGTTGTTAGACAAACAGCTGTGGCTGTTTTGACCCTTTCTAGGAGTGAAGCACGTTCTACATCATCTAGGCCTGGGATGATTTTTTGGGAAAGTGTTTTCCTGCTTGGAAGTGCACACATTGGATTGAGAGCGTGAGCATCGCTTCTGAATCCTTTGTCTTCCACAATTGAACATGGCTGAAAATCTTTTGCGATCATTTTAGCCAGTTCCTCATCAGTTGTGTTTTGTTTTGCTGGAGTCCTGAGCTCTGGGTTGTAGACCTAGGTGGTTGTGGTGGTGTACTGGATGATGCTGCAGATGCTGTAGGAGCAGCAATGGTTGCAATAGACACACTGGCACCTTCATTAATAGCAGGTTCCCTTGCTTGTCTTTTCTCTTCTAATTGCATTGATCCCGCTCCCGCTCAGTAAAGACGCACAGATGCTGCCACACATCTTGACCAATCACGCTTTAACAGAAAAACAAATCGACTCACAATCAAGAGCCGGCTCCCGTCGTTCACTGCAAAGAGCCGGTTCTTAGATCCGGATCGTTCGCGACCGACCCATCACTATTGTGGACATGTTGCCTTCTGTCAAGCCGTCCTTATGCACGCCACAATATACTATACAGATACTTAATATAGATTAAGTGCCATGACCAAGTCACCTGAATAATGTCGTTTTTTTTGCATTGATGGATGTGGTAGATATGGGCTGATAAATTGTGCAGTAGCAAATGGGCTATGGTCAGTTATCTAAACGTTCAAATACATATACATCATGCCTGCTGGTTCTCCTCTTACCTACTAATTTCCCGGATTCCATTTTCCATTGCCCGTCACCCGATGATGTCACTGTCACGTGTCAGCCATCTCCCAATCCTGTTGTCTTCCAGATCACACACATCTGATGTTAGTCTAGTCTGTTCGTACAAATAGTCCTCTTTCACAATGGTTCACTGCCACGCTGTTGCGTACTGAGCGTTTTCTCTCTGGTATTGATCTTGTTTGTTACTCTGGGTTTGACCTCCCTTTGGTACCTTTGCCTGATCTGTTGGTTGGTTATGGCTTTTGCCGGTTTAATGACGCTGACTCTGCCCCTTTGTTAGGTCTGCTTTGCTCTTGTTACTGCTGTGTCTGACTACAAATCTGTTAAATAAACCTCGCCTTGATCGTAGCTCAGCGCTCGTCACAATCTGTCCAGCAATATAATATATCTAATGCAGGTGTACCTGATTAAATAGTAAACCAGAAATGTTATCTCTATAAAAACGCTATAAACTGGGCTACAACTTTGTTAATTGTTTTCTACTTTTGTTACACACATTCACCCTGACATATTTGTCCAGTTTGAGACAGTTTGTGTCCTTTGTGTTCACTCAGTATCCAAAAGTTCAGCCTGATTTAAATGATTAAATATACAAAGAGTACCAAAACGATATTAGGTACATTTAAAATGTATATTTAGCTTGTATATTTCATTGAATTTGAGAGGTGTCAAGCTTCCGGGTTTCCCCAGCTCCTCTGCTCTCCTGGACTCTTCCTAGAGTGCATCATCCGATGACATCACACTCAGATGTCCCCAGACATCCAATCAGCACTGCTCTAGGTCACTTGAGTTTTATCCCAGCTGCATCCACTTCAATTCAATTCGATTCAATTCAACTTTATTGTCATTATACCAATACAGGGTTGTACAGTATAACGAAACACAGTCAGGCTCCTTCTCCAGTGCAGTTGAAGAATGTTTATATATATAAATAGTGTAGTGCAAAGACAAATAGACAAAAATAATGTGTGCAAACAGTACAGTACAGTACAGTATGTGTACAGGACATGTGCTAAGAGAAGCGCAGTATCAGTAAGTATGTGGTGTAAACAGTATGGATAAATAAAGTGTACAGTGCAGGTGAGAAAATAGCAGCTTAATGTTCAGTAACAGCCAAATTGATTTGTACAGATGTTCAGTATAGATAAATAAATATAGATAAATAAGAACAGAATAAAAACAAAACTGGATGTTCAAGTATACAGGTTGAGTTAAAGTGCGGTGCAAACAGTCCTGTGAGGTAGAGGAACTACAAATCAGTAGCAGTCTTTAGTGATGTAGTCATGTATGTAGTCAAGGCGCTGCTGGTGTGACCAGTTTGACAGCTCTAGGGTAAAAACTGTTCCTGAACCTGGTGGTTCTGGCTCGGATGTTCCGATACCTCTTTCCGGAGGGCAGAGGTTGGAAGAGGGGATGGCTGGTGTGTGTGGTGTGTTGACGGCTTTCCTCAGACATCTTTTGTCGTAGATGTCCTGTATGGGTGGGAGGGTAGAGGCGGTGATGTGCTGTGCAGTCTTTACCACCCACTGCAGGGCCTTGCGCTCAGCAGAGGTGGCACTACCATACCACACAGTGATGCAGCTTGTCAGGATGCTCTCCATGCTGGATCTGTAGAAGTTGCAGAGGAGCTGCTGTGGCAGGTTGACTCTCCTCAGCCTTTGTAGAAAGTGGAGGCGTTGTTGGGCCTTTCTGACAAGGTGTGATGTGTTGGTTGTCCAAGTAAAATCCTCGGCTAAGTGGACACCGAGGAACTTGAAGCTGCTCACTCTTTCCACCAACGTGCCTCCAATGTTCAGTGGTGTGTGCATTCTTCCCCCTTCCTGAAGTCAATGATCAGCTCTTTGGTTTTGCTGACATTAAGGGAGAGGTTGTTGGCGGCACACCATTCTGTGAGGAGCTTGACCTCCTCTCTGTATGGGCCCTCATCATCATTGGTGATGTCGATTATTGTTGTGTCATCGGCAAACTTGATGATGGTGTTGGAACTGTGGGTTGTAGTGCAGTCGTGGGTGTACAGAGTGTACAACAACGGGGAGAGAACAATGCCTTGGGGACATCCTGTGCTGAGTGTGAGGGAGGGTGAGGTGTGTTCACCCATCCTAACATACTGTGGTCTGCAGGTGAGGAAGTCCATGATCCAGCTGCACAATGGGCTGCTTATTCCCAGTGTGCTTAGCTTGTGGATGAGTCTGGAAGGGATGATCGTATTGAAGGCGGAGCTGAAGTCGATAAACAGCATCCTCACATACGAGTTGGTGCTGTCCAGGTGGTTGAGTGTGGTGTGGATTGCCTGGGAGACCGCATCATCAGTAGATCTGTTGGCTCGGTAGGCTTCATCAGCAGAGAGATGTGGTCACTCTTACCGAACGGAGGCAGGGGTGAAGTTCTCAGTATATATACCCCTCTCAAACACTTCCTCATTGTGATGTTTTGCCAGATCTGGTTTGCATTTCTAAGTGGTTTCTGCTCTGTTTATCCTGACTGGCTTTTTGACCTCTTCCGTTTGCTTATCCCATGTTGGTTTTCTTTCTTGATATACTCTCTGGCTATGGATCTTGCTTTATCTATGACTATTCTCTTGCTTAGCCCTTTCACCTTGGTTGCCTTGCTGCTTGCTTACACTGGTTTTGACCTCTGCATGTTCTCTGACCTGGACCTATCTCTCCCTTTATGCCTTTCCATGTATTGCTGCTGTGCTTGTGTACTCGTGTGCCTAATAAAGCCCATTTGACTTTTAGCTTTGCTTGCGTCGGTCCTGGTTCTTTGTTCCTCACAAGTTAATGTACAACAGATATTTTAATTGATTTGCTGAGAATCCTAAACACTTAAACTTGTATCTCATCATAAAAGTACAACTGGTGTTTTATCCTGAAGTACATTCATAAATATAAAAAATATATAGATAGTAGTGGAGCAATTCCACCTATTTTGGTCAACCTTGTTTCCTGTTACAGTGTGTCAGAAATTTTTCTAATCTATTTTCAGAGCTTGGAAGAGAAATTCCGGCTGAACCGGAAGGATCTTTTGGCATTTGAGTTTCCAGTGCTTGTAGCCTTGGAATTTAAGCTACATCTGCCACACCACGAAATCCTACCACACTACAGACGCCTCCTGCTCACATCTTACAACCAGAAATGCCAATAAGCCAGAAGACCAGAAGATGTTATGCCCTGCCAGGCATCTGCTTCCCGGGCATCAATTACAGCAGGAAGGCAATACCTGAACCTTGAATGTTGACGGCAAACAGGAGATAGAGACGGCTTGAGGACGACAACAGTCATGAAAGGTGTGAGGGCAGAGTCCTGAGTCCCACCTCTTAGTGAGGTCAAGGGATTATGCCTGACATTCCCAGTGCCCAGGCTGCTGTGTGGGGGTGGTAACAGAGAGGCAGAGCAGCAAGCTCTCTTTCAATGTGATTAGGGAGCCTAGTAGTGCCCAGGTTAAGTCTAAGGATGCTGTGTTGTTACCCTCCAGCCTGTCTTGCGGCTGATGCTGAAGTTCCTGCGAGACATGTGTCTACCACATACAATCAAACTGCTCAAAACACATTTGTAATAAAGGAAGACTACAAGAACCAATACAAACAGGTATATACAAATATTTCTATTACCCTGCTATATCACGTTTTGCTAAACTAGTGAAAATAAGCTAACACACTTCAATATGACATTTTTGTGTGGATTTTAAGTGGATAGTTTCTAATTATTTCCTGACTTTAGCACATTGGAAAAAACATAAATATGTATTATGTGCTATAACTTTTACACAGTACAAACAGTAATGGTCCAATAAATAATGAGTTTATGAGTTAAACAAAACCGTAACTTTAATTTTTTTAATGATTTCACCAAAAAAAACCCCAGAAATTTTAGTTATTGTGACTTTTAGTAAGTCTAGTATTGACTACTTAGCTAGTTAGTTATTCTTTCGTCAAAGTTACATTAGTTCATAGTTATAATGTAACCTACCTCCTGACCTTTACTTCTCTTTAGGTTATTTGGTGCCACAAAATTCTGAGCTGTTTCATTGGTCCTTTGCTTTCATACAATATTTTTGGCATCTCCAAAGGCCGCTTTAGGGCAAGTACTGTTTAATATTTTTAAGTACAGTTTTTTTACAAGGTTACTAAGATGAAAATCACATACTTCATTGATCTTATTTCAACAAATGTATAGCTACAAGCAAGAATTTTACTTCAGCTGCCACGATGATCAGTTTTGTAGCTGAGGACCGAACACTAATACATGAACTCATGTATGGTCTGTGGATGGTTATGACATGAATTAAACTTGTCCAGCTAAATGAACTGTGCTGAGGTTCAGGAAAAAAAAACTTACACGAATACACGGCTACATTACTACAGATTCAAAGTTTATTACAAAACAGCTTTACAGAATGTTCAAGCCACACCCTAGGTCCGATTTAGACCCCAGGTCATTAGGGTCTACAGGGGCAGAAATAACTTGCTTAAAAAAAGAGAAAAACACTGAGAAGAACCAAGACTCAAAAAAAAGAACCCGTCCCATTCTGTATGAAATTTACATTTACAAAACTAACAAGACTACTATATATGTTTCAAAATGTCTTTAACACAGTGTAATGTCAGTCAATTTAATCAGTAACTTGTGCTCTGCTTGGTACTCCCAAGAGAGAATAACTGACCATTAACCGCTAAATCTAGCTTTGCAGTAAACCACTTTGTGTTGATAGAATACATTTAAACACTGCAACAATCTTTATTTATTGCACTTAATATTGATCTCAAAGGCACTTCTTATTACAGTATAAGTAAAAATCTCTTAGCAGATTTGTAGATTTATAGTAATGATTATGCTAAATCTTGCCTCTATATAACAGGTGACTAGTTGAAAACAGTAAAACCTTTTTCTGTAATACTTGATGAAATTCTCTGTGTTGAACGTTTATCTCTCCTGAAGTCTGTCAGAATGTATTGATAGTGCCTCCCCAGCGTGGTTCATAAGGATGCTGTAAAGGAGAGAAAAATGGTTTTGAGTGTGCCAACTATTCTCTGGATAAATGGCAATAGGAATGCATCAATATCGATAGTCTATTTTAGGTTAAAGCTAAAAATATAAAAGCTACAAGCTACAAACAGAGCCTAGATTAGCCCAAGTTCAAAGCTTAAAACATTGCCACTTTTTCTCTTGCATCAGCAAAACTCCACCCCCTTAACTGTATTCATGCTCCTTGTCTCTAAGTCCTTGCCTGGAGGACTAGAAATCCCAACATAAACATTTCTCCTTTATTTTCCTAACCAAAGTACATAAACGCAGCATGTAAGTTAATGTAGCATAGCTTGCTAATGAGCATAATATAAATCAGCTAGATTTGAACAATTTAACCTTTAAAGTATGTTGTTTTTCGTTTACACTAATAACTAACTACTTTATTATAAACAGGTCATTTATGGAAATCATATTTACAAATACTAAAAAATGTATTAGTAATTGTACCTGGCCCCCCAAAAAAAAGGGTATTGATGCATTGATGCATCCCTAGTCTCAATTTCTTTAAGTACAGGCATCCCTGCCACACATATCATTGAAAGGGTTAATTTATAATTTAAAATGACTCACCAGTATATGGTTATTGGACTGAGTTCTGCAGTGAATATGAAAATGGATAGTCCAGAGGCCAGTGTCTGCATGTGGGATTCAGAATAACATAATAATATAAGAATTATTATTTTTACAAAACTAATGTCATCAGAAGCCCATCTTCATTGTTACTTAAAATCTTAAGCTCTGCTTAAACAACAGTATCTAATATAATCTGACCTGTTTAGGCAAATAATTGAATATAATTAATTAAATGCTAAAATATCAGTCTGAATGAGAAAGGAGTCAAGTTTGTACTGAAATAATCCAAAGTCCAAGTTCAAGAAATCTATTTGTAACTCATATTTTGCTGTACAGAGAGTTGGAAAGGAGGGAGACAAGTATGATTTCAAAAATCTTAACGATGCATCTAACCTTAGCCAGTAGGACCCAGATAGCAAACTGCACTAAAGATTGGCCACTTTTCAACTTTACCGATGCCAGCAGCAGAAAGAAGCCAAGTAGAGCACTATGGGTGAGAATGTGTTTATCATCAGCAGAAAACATTCAAACAGAATCATTATATAAGTCATACTACAATTCAAAAACAAGACAAAATCCTTCTTTTGATATTTCTCAATAGTCAGTATGAACAGGCAAGGGAAAATAATATTAAAGCTGCAATATGTAAGATTTTAGTTGAAACAACAAGTAGTAACATGACTTAAAAGTAGTGGGGCTAAAAAATGCAATGAAAGGCCACTACCTTTCATGTTATGCTAGTAACTAAGCTAAACAAGAAGTTCCAAAAAGCTAAAAACAAACAAAAAACAAATAACAACAACAACAAAAAAAACAGCCTCTTGGCTCAAAGCTAAAAACTGGGCATGTCTTAGCTTAAAGCTAAAACCTGGCCTGTCTTAGCTTAAAGCTAAAACCTGTGCCTGCCTTAGCTCAAAGCTAAAACCTGTGCCTGCCTTAGCTCAAAGCTAATAAACCCAGCCTGTCTTAGCTCAAAGCTAAAAACTTGGCCTGTCTTAACTTAAAGCTAAAAAAACTCAGCCTGTCTTAACTCAGTATTAGAAACCGGGCCTGACTTAGCTCAAAGCTAACAACTGGGCCTGTCTTTGCTCAAAGCTAAAAAAACAAAACAAAACAAAAAAAACAGGCCTGTCTTTGCTCAAAGCTAAAAACGGGACCTGTCTTAGCTCAAAGCTAAAAACCAAGCCTGTCTTAGCTCAGAGCTAAAAACCAGGCCTATCTTAGCTCGAAGCTAAAAACTGGGCATGTCTTAGCTCGAAGCTAAAAAACCAAGCCTGTCTTAGTTCAAAGCTAAAAACCCAGCCTGTTTTAGCTCAGAGCTAAACACTTGGCTTGTCTTAGCTCAAAGATAAAAAAAACAAAAAACAAAAACGGCCTGTCTTAGCTCAAAGCTAAACATCTGGCCTGTCTTAGCTCAAAGCAAAAAAACCCGGCCTGTCTTGGCACAATGATAAAAACCTAGCCTGTCTTAGCTCAGAGCTAAACACCTGGCCTGTCTTAGCTCAAAGCTAAAAAAAAAAACAAAAAAAAAAACAGGCCTGTCTTAGCTCAAAGCTAAAAAGCCAGCCTGTCCTAGCTCAAAGCTAAACACCTGGCCTGTCTTAGCTCAAAGCTAAAACCCCCAGCCTGTCTTGGCACAATGCTAAAAACCTAGCCTGTCTTAGCTCAGAGCTAAAAATCTGGCCTGTATTGGCTCAAAGCTAAATACTGGGCCTGTCTTAGCTCAAAGTTAAAAACATTTATCTTAACTATTTTGCCATAACATGTCTTCCTAAACCTATTAGTATCATTGACTGTGCGCTTCACTAAATTTGGCTTCAGGTTGTAAACTCTGCCTGTCTTAGCTCAAAGCTAAAAACTTGGCCTGTCTTAACTTAAAGCTAAAAAAAAACAGGCCTGTCTTTGCTCAAAGCTAAAAACGGGACCTGTCTTAGCTCAAAGCTAAAAACCAGGCCTGTCTTAGCTCAAAGCTAAAAACCAAGCCTGTCTTAGCTCAGAGCTAAAAACCAGGCCTGTCTTAGCTCGAAGCTAAAAACTGGGCATGTCTTAGCTCGAAGCTAAAAAACCAAGCCTGTCTTAGCTCAAAGCTAAAAACCCAGCCTGTTTTAGCTCAGAGCTAAACACTTGGCTTGTCTTAGCTCAAAGATAAAAAAAAACAAAAAACAAAAAAGAAAAACGGCCTGTCTTAGCTCAAAGCTAAACATCTGGCCTGTCTTAGCTCAAAGCAAAAAAACCCGGCCTGTCTTGGCACAATGATAAAAACCTAGCCTGTCTTAGCTCAGAGCTAAACATCTGGCCTGTCTTAGCTCAAAGCAAAAAAACCCGGCCTGTCTTGGCACAATGATAAAAAGCCAGCCTGTCCTAGCTCAAAGCTAAACACCTGGCCTGTCTTAGCTCAAAGCTAAAACCCCCAGTCTTGGCACAATGCTAAAAACCTAGCCTGTCTGAGCTCAGAGCTAAAAATCTGGCCTGTATTGGTTTAAAGCTAAATACTGGGCCTGTCTTAGCTCAAAGTTAAAAACATTTATCTTAACTATTTTGCCATAACATGTCTTCCTAAACCTATTAGTATCATTGACTGTGCGCTTCACTAAATTCGGCTTCAGCTTGTAAACTCTGATAGTCAACATTGCTGAAGAACATAATCTAAAACAGTTTTAGGGGGAAACTTCTTGTTTAACTGCATGTCAACTTGGAGAAGGGGTCTGAGGCACAGTCAAATCTTACATAATGTAGCTTTAACCAATTATACACCTATCACTGACAATACATTAGTATTTCCAGTTCCCGCTGAATGTATTTATCTTACATAGGATACACCATAGACAGTATGTTTACAGTAGGCCTTCTAGTAAGATTTAGTATTGTACAAGCTTTGGTTTTTGCAATAAAGCAAAATATATTTGACTTTTATTGACTTTATTGCGTGATTGACTGGTCGATTAATTGTATGTTTTTATACTACTTAATATACAAATGGCTTTGAAACTCCTGATTAGCTGCTGACAGTTAAATCCATTGTGTTATGGGTGGGAACTCTTACCTGGCACAACATCCACTATGAAACTCATAGGACATGAGTAACGGGAATTCCAATGCACCAAAAAGATCACCTACAATACAATAACGAACAAAAAATAACAAATCATACAATAATTAGAAGCAAAACTAACGACTTATCAGTTTTATATTCATACCACTCCTCATTTATGGTTACTTTTACCATTTGTCTTCTACTCTAAAGTATGGTTTGAGCATACTTGAGCTAAAAAGCATTCTCACATCCCTGGACTTAATATCCCTACTATGTCAAATCAAGGACTCATTAAGTATGAGTATTTGTGGATTACCTGTTGGATGGGCAGCTGAAGCCAACAGGAACAGGCTAAAATGACATGAATTAAACAAGTTTTAAAAATTGTTAACAAAAATAAATAGGCTCGTAACAAAGAAATACAAACCACTCAATTCACCTGACCATGTAGTTGATTAATTGCTGTTCAAGATCACTGCAATAACATAAAGAAAAAGTTGATGAGGATTAAGATTCATAGTATACTCTGCTTAATATGATGGTTGAGAAGTTCAAAACAAATGATATAATAACAAAAATTAATAACACAAAGTAAAAACACATTTACAAGTTGTGAAACCATTGCTGAAACACTTTTACAAACTGTGAATTATGATGGAGTGGGTAAGTCTGACACACAGAACGTACTTGTTGCGGACCCTTGTCTATCAAACTGTTTTGCGGTGGTAGAGTGATTGGGGACAATGCTAAAGCATGTTTTGTCCATTTTGTGGCACACGTTTGTTTTTCCTGTGGAAGGTCTTTAGAGTTTTTAAAAGAGCAGACGGAAGAAAGAGACGAACAGGCAATGTCTAAACAACTGTGACTGTATAAAGTGAGCTGTTCTGCAAAAGTTCTCTAACATTTTAAACTAGCCAGCTGGTTATCCACTATACCTAGAGTTACACCCTACACACTTTCATTAACATTTCCAACTCCAAGTTGTTTAGACGTAGCCTGTTCGTCTATTTCTTCCACTCTAGAGTTTAAGTAAGGGTTAGATTGTGTGGGTTAAGTCATGTAGTTTTGCTGATCATTAAAGAGCCTTTGACTATAAACAGATTTGCCTGTCAATATAAACTCTAGGTAAGTTCTGCCCCTGAAGTCTACCTTTATGTTCAGTTGAGAATCCCAGCCCAAGTTCTTTGAGATGAAGAACCAATTGATGACATGATTTGCACTTGCACAGAGATTTGTAGGTAATTGTGGCAAGAATATGGACATGCATATCACTTTAAAGTCCTACACTCTGTAGAGTCAGTGTCATACAGTGAATTTCACAAAGAAATGTTTTCAGCTTAGATGCAGTCAGCTATGCATCCCACTGAACAACAAGGTGGCACCCGTAACACTGAATTTTCTAAGGTGCTGAAGGAACATGCTGTGAAAAACACAAAGTGCCAGCAGTGAATGGTATAAGGAGAAGTTTGATTGACAAGGGTACGCAACAAGGGCCTCCTGTGTGTTTGGAGTTTAGATACAAATGTTTCACATCATGTTAATTTGTTTTTACTTTTTAAATTTTGTTTTATGAAGTGTAAATGTGTTTTGCACTTGTCAGCCACCGTAGCATAGACAGTAGATCAGTGGCAAATACTAAATATCTATTCACTACTCACAAAACAAACAGTAAGTTAGCACAAGTAGCACTTTTGTATACAAATTCTTTAAAGCTCTCAAAAACATTATAACTTTTTATGAAACCAACCTCAAAGGGCCAGACTTTGAATTCTTTTGGAACACTCTGTATGACCCTAAAAAAACATGAAAAAGAAAAATATGAGCATACTGTTACAGTATCTTAATTCAAATAGAAGCATTTTATTAGAAGTTACCTGTGCTGAATATTAACATACTTAACCTGCTTACTTGTCATTTTACAAAGACTGGATAAATGTATCCTTTGTTGAAGAAAATTAATCAGTCAAGATCTTTTACACAGTGAAGGAGAGAGACTACAGTAATTTTGGCATATTTCTGTTTAGGAAGGGTTGCTTGGATTAGGTTAATTAGTCTTAACATTATTTCACTGATTTAATTTGAGCTGATGAACTGAAAAATTAAGGGACAGGACAAGTGAAGTGTTTGTTTTAATGTCATTATTAACTGATTTGAACAGAAATCAAAACCTGTGGGCATAACAGATGGCCGGACATTAACCTACAGGATCTTTTGGTAGACAATGGATCATCAGATCCAGATCATCACACTACCACCACCATATTTTACTTTAGGTATGATGCTCTTTTCCTGAAATGTGGGATTACTTTTATGCCAGATGTAATGGGACACACATCTTCCAAAAAGTTCAACTTTTGTCTCGTCAGTCCACAGAGTAATTTCCCAAAAGTCTTAGGGATCATCAAGATGTTTTCTGGCAAAATTGCGATGAGCCTTAATGTTTTGCTCAGCAGTGGTTTTCTTCTTGCCTAGTCCCTTTCTTATGGTACAGTAATGACTGCTGACCTTAATTGTGACAAGTGAGGCTTGCAGTTCTTTGGATGTTGTTGTGGGGTCTTTTGTGACCTCTTGGATGAGTCGTCGCTGGTCGTTTTGGTCGGCCGGCCACTCCTGGCAAGGTTTACCACTGTTCCACGTTTTTGCCATTTGTGGATAATGGCTCTCACTGTGGTTCGCTGGAGTATCAAAACTTTAGAAATTGCTTTATAACTTTTTCCAGACTGACAGAAAGAAAATGAGATTTTTCTTATTTGTTTCTGAATTTCTTTGGATCTTGGCATGATGTCTAGTTTTTGAGTATCATTTGGTCTATTTCGCTTTGTCAGGCAGGTCCTATTTAAGTGATTTAATGATAGAGAACAGTGAAGTTATGTTTTAACTGGGTGGCAGACACTTTTTGACACAGGGCCATGTAGATTTGGATTTTTTTTTCTCCCTTAATAATAAAAACCTTCATTTAAAAACTGCATTTGTCTCTAGACTGTTGTCTTTAACTAATATTTAAATTTGTTTGATGATCTGAAACATTTAAGAGTGTGAAAAATTCAAGCACTGGAGAAACTTAAACGCAGAAAAAATACAAACACTGGAAAAATTTAAACAATGATGCGCAGAAAAGAAATTAGGCCCAGACCTAATGTTATGCCTGTGACATAATAATTCCTGAATACCCATCAGAACCAGTTAACTAAATATCATTCATGATAAAAAAAAAATCTATGTGTGATATATACATAATCTAATCTCTGAGAAAGTCCATTTTATTAAGCATGAAATGATTTATTAAATATTTCCCAAACAAATAAAATGGTCAAACTTACCAATACAAAAAAAGTGGATGGAGGCCCATATATAGCCATTTGGTCCAAACTGAAAGGGAGTAGCAAGGAGATTTTTACAAATGCAGACCAAAAATACCTTTACCATTTTGAAATGCATGTGGGATTGGGATGGCTGACAACATAGAGCACAGTGCAAAATTATTACTTGTTTGGCCAATAAAGTGTAAAACACGCCACTATATGCGTCAGTGAGGTGTAAAACACTTTTGGGACAAAAATAAACGAACAGAAACACATTAAAACAATAAAAGACAAGGTATAATAAGCAATTGGATTATAACTTCTCCATGCACGTGAAACATTGTATGTATTTGTCAGTTCCATCTGCAATACAATTGATTTCACTTAATAAAGGACTGATTGGCTAAGATAGCTATGTAAATAGTTAACACACTGACAAACATCAGATCACAATGTATTGTTTATTTGTTTAACATTACGGATTGTAACGTTAGCGTTTGATCACAAATAAATGGTTATTGCTCAGTTAAATGACTAGGTATTTTTGGCAGATGGCCTTTGCACAGTGCAGTACACAAAGTTCCATAAATTGCTTCAATGATGATATGAAAAATAATCGAAAATGCTGAAATTTACCAGAGTGTGTGTGCATATGTGTGTGGTTGCTGGGATCTTTGGAGGGGGGTGGGGGTTGCAGAGAAGAGGCTAAAAGATTTTACCTGGGGATTGTGCACCATCAGGATAATAGCTGACATCAGCATCAGTGTTTGGCTATAATAAACAAAAAAATCACCTAAACAATAAAGCATTATTTTGGGGAAAAAATTATTTTTACCTCCAGAAATAATATTTAAGCATTTAACCTTGGAAATACATATGCCTCGGTAGATCATAAACTAACAACTTAATCTACGTTGAAAATGTAAAAATATATTCCTTTATCAGGTACAAATGATCGTTAGTAAATATAGTAGTACCTTGATATCTGAAACATGATATCTAATATGTATATATAACAGAAAAAAACATACCTAAATATTTTTATCCAAGACGATCTCTTCATATAAGTCATGCCAGAAACAGATGTATGGAAAGAAAGGTTATTCAAGCAGTAATGTATTGACATTATGAATTCAGTACATAATAACTATGTTGAAAAATCATCTGTGAATTGCAATTAACTGATTACAGAAGAGTGATTAAAGGCATGGCCGCTGAGGTCACAGAGGTCCATTATTTTTCAGAGTTGTAGATAAGAACAATTGTGAAACAATTTTCAAGATAACTGACTCTCATGTGATCACGGCCTAACTGTTTTACTGTGGATGGAGTGAGTGATTTCGTCGTTACAACACCAACTTTACTCAACACAGGGGTTCTTTGATTATGGCTACAATGACAGAAGCAGCTGCAGCATGATACAGATACATACAAAGTGTTGCTAGCAGACTGCTCAGTTCAACGTGTTTTTGTCCATGCTGACAAGATGAATCAATGATATGTTAGTCTCATGTTAGCCATCCTTATAACATGAGGCTTAGATGTCATTTTAAGATTGAGCGAGAGAGAGAGAGAGAGAGAGAAAAAAGAGAGAGAAAGTGAGTCTGTGCTTTCTGCTTTATCCACCACACGGTTCCCCAGATTATATTTGTAACATCTACAGCAATGTGTAATCACTGCATTACATTTATATAAGTGCTACTGTCTGGAATACTTCTAGGCTAAATGTATGTGTGTTCATTATACATTATATAGGGACGTGGCTCTGCACACCTGCTAGTTTAAACAGTTTGATTCTTGAGTGTTATATAAGCAGTGATCAAGCTTACCTCTCTTTGGGTGAGTCTATTGATGATAAAGAAGACCACTTCTGAGACATTTTGTAACACAAAAAAGAAGGGAATCGGCTGGCAGCACAAAAAAAAAACCAGAGAGATCTATTAACAACAAGACTCATGATCAAAGTCAGAGTTTTATTTTTATCATTGTTCATTTCTATAGCCACGTTTACTACATCCATTCTAGAGAAGCACACTGGGAATTGTGGTGATGACACAAATCTGTTAGGAACCAACTTTTTTTAAAGCTTCCTCCCTGACTGATTTTGGAGATATTGTATTATATTTTTATCTATGAATATTCAGCTTACTTTTTTATTTGAACACAATAATGGCAAAGGGGTACATGCAGGGCATTGTGAGGCAAACTAGTTTCCAAAGAAAATCCCTTATTTCAGATTTCCCACTTTTGTATCACCTTTAACAGTACATCAGTAGACACATGTTGCTTCACTGGTGGTTTTAGACACTAAATAAAATGGCAATATAACCACAGAAATGGAAAGACCTTGGAATTCTCTACTGGTCAAACATTTATAGGCTGTTGAATGTAAAAAAAAAAAGGGATTACTAAATTGAGAATATAATATTTTTAAAGGTAAGCTCAAGTTCTAGTGTAAAGAGGGTTTCCAGTTTCCAGTAACCTAGGAAGGTAAAGCATCATGCAGTTATGATGCCCATTAAAAATCACAGAAGGTCTTCAAGAGGGATGTGCTGATAGGCCACACTAAAGTAGACATACCAGAATGGACAAGGCTTTGGATCCTGCATAAATGTTCCCCAAAAAAAAGACTGATCCAGGGAGCCAGAGCAGAGCCGCAGATCTAGACACAGACCAAACACATTATAAAATGTAAATGTTGTATCTTTTATACATTGGCATTAAAAAAAGTGCCATAATCATATGCTGCAATCAGGGTTGAGCAGGTCAATTTTAGTCTCCACAGCCACTCCACAGGTGTTATTAAAATAATTTTGGAGCTTATTTCACTTACCTAAGGTGATGGTTTTCTAAGTTTTATAAAAAATTGCAAAAACTTTAAGGATGAGGTCACTGAAGCACCACTTTCCAGAACCCCAAAAATCGTTGTTTCCAAGCTAGGCTGCACATCAACATTAAATGCTTCAGACAAATATTTTAATACAGTTGTCCAGAACTCAGTGACAATCTGGGACACATCCAGAACATATGTGTCAGATCAGCCTTAGCAACGGTCGCATGTATCACAAATGTTAGAGTAAATTTTTGCCAATTTAAATTTACTATAATGTACTTAGTAGAGAACTTTAAACATAATTAAACTGAGCCAGGCACAGGATGATGTTTCATTGATTCTGCTTAATGCTTTATCAGAAATCTCCATTCCAAACTCCTCCTCCCATTTAGAACATATTCTCCTCAGTGTTGTGTTTCTGAGAGAGAGAATGCCATCATATATGCATAGGATCAAGCCCATGGGTTGTTAATAAATTTCCAAAATGGTACCGAGTCACGATCTATGAAAGACTATGAAAAGACTTTGAAAAGTTGGACATTCTGTGTGAATGAAATGCTGTAGTTGGAAATACTGAAATATACTTGTATTGGGAAGTTTAAATTTTATGGAGATGTCTCTAAAACTGGCAAATATGCCATCTATAAAAACAAGTCACCAAATTTGTTTGGACCAAGCTTCTGAAGTGTTGGATTGCAATTCTACTCAGAAGGAAGAAAAAGGTTATTCTGAACAATTAATGATGGTACATTTAGACTGATATGGGCAATACTTATTGAGCTACACATACAGAAGTAGTGTCTTGGGCCAGCATGTATGCTAACACAAAATGCTGACATTTTGGCATGAACGTGTAATGGTAAATTTGAACTGGTGTTTTTTTAAGTGCACAAGAAAAGTTATATAAAGTCCTATTGAGTATAGTACATTGTGGACTCAATGTAGTAATTTGCCTCAGTATAGCAATTTAATATATTGTCTCAATATAGAACTGTATTCTGTGGCCACACTATGTTAATTTGTGGCCTCGAAATACTAATTTATAGCATCTGTATAGTGATTCACCTACCAGTATTCTAATTTGTGGCCTCAACATAGCTGTTCATGGCCTCGCTGTAAATCAGGTTAATATAGTAATCTGTGGCTTTAGTACGTGCCTTATTATAATTACATAAATTACATAGCCTCAATATTATAATTCAAGACCTTGATATAGCAATTTGTGGTCGTAGTACAGTAATGAATGGCCTTAATATAGTAATTTGTGGCTTCAGTATGGTAATTCGTGGTTTCAGTACAGTACTTCGGTTCTAATACCCATTGATGCCAAGCATCAAATTATGTTTATACCTGGACAAACCGTTGATCTCCACCCATCCCAGCTTTCCGGACACCGAAAGCAGAAGCGCTCCAGTGCAAGTCTGCCACCTGGTGGTCAGAGAATTGCACATATTGTACCAGCTTAACTGTAAAGCAACTGATGGACAAATGGTCCACTGATGCCGGTGGACCATAGAAGCAACGTAAATCACACTTACCCCAGAAAAAGGGTGGGATATGTAAACTTCAGTACAGACAGGACATACTAAAAGTGGGAAAAAAAGATAATGGTTTTGTACTGATGTCAGGATTAAATGATAAACCCATATTATTGTATATACCATTAAAACAAGTCACAAAAACATTGTGGAAAGCAGGGAAATCGACTAATCAGATTATAAGAATCAGATTGAGCATGTCTAATCGAATAGTAACTAATAGTAACTACAACGAAACTACGCGTAACAATCGTATGAGAGGAAAAAAATAACAATTGTATTTACCTTATTTGCGAAATGGGAAATTATGAAGAAGATACAAAAAACATGCCCAGGACTCGATCGTGCTAAAATCATCTGTTAAGAAGCTATTGTCATTTGTAGATTATAGATTCATCATAAGATATAAAATATTTGGTGTGATAGCCCCTGAAAACTTTGCTCAAATTCTACTTCCTATGTCCCAGAGTGCTGTGACACGTTGATACGTGTTCAGACCATAGAAATCCTGATGGCAAGTCCCGAGAGCCGTGCTATAAGCGCTAACTCCTGGCCAAGCATTAATTGATGAATAAATGTAGAAAATATGCATAAAATAAAAGCAGATTTTTTATATTTTTAAGACATAAAAAGATATTAAATAATAAAGAAAAATATCAAAAAGATTGCAGAAACTTTTACTTTGAAAAGTGTCCTCTGCGTCACACGTACGACTACCGACAGCCCGGCTGCCGTGACTTCACATTAAAATTGTTATTCGGTACTGCAAGTGTGGTTCGTCGTATAAGACCTTTTTATTCCACTTTACTCTAACCGGTATAGAGATCTACTTGTCTTGGTGCGCCAAAACATTTCTTGTATGTGTTTTGAAAACGTGTCATAAATTGTTTGTTTTTTTTGTGCGAGATTCAATTACAGTTCTGTTTAACGTTAGCTTAGCTTAGGTCGCTCGGGTTACTGTTTTTAGAAAGGGGCCTGTTGAAGGACTGGAAGATTAAAGGTTCTGCTTTTCAAAGCTTGAATCCACATTCACCTGCCACTATGGACCAAATAGACGTATCAGCGAAAGATATAAAGGTAAGTGGTGCGAATGTGCTGTTACCAAGATTTTTTAAATTATTTTTATTTTTTACATTTTTAAGTATTTAACATGTATGTATATGGACTAGCCAATTTAGCTAACAGTAAAATAATAATAATATAATATATATTTATCCCTCTTCCTATTGGAGAAGATCTTGATAAAATCAAGAAACGCATGTTCAAACCAAAGAGAAATGTTAACCATGAGAAGCCTATAGCCATGACAGTGTGTGCTAGTTTGGTAACCAAAGCACTGGGAGTGTTTCAGCATTAGTCAGACTCCCTAAGCTTAAAGGGAGAGGCCTTTAGCACGTGACTGATATAACCACTTGACTGACATTAGATCATACTAACTGAGAGCTAAAGAAAAACAGAACTCAAGTTTGAGGTCATATTCAGTAGTAATAGATAAATGTACTTCAGCACAATGGCCTGTTTATTTATTTAATTTTTGATTTATGATCGAATTGAACTCTAAAGTCTGGTTGACTGTTGAACTGCAGTTCAGAAATAGCTATGACGTCAACACAAAATACACAGATAGGTGATATGACACGTACAAGAATCACACAGCAAAATTTTTTTTAATTTTTTATTATTGTGTTCAAGGAGAACATTTTAACTGTATTCTATTGGCTGCTTTTTGCTTTTTGCTCTTTTTTTGTATTAAACACGACAGCTATTTTAACAAAAGGATTTAAATCGATGTAATGTAAAAAAATAATAATTTCATTAACTTAATTCTATGGAATATAAAAAGAATAAAAACTATATTTTAAAGGCTAATCTCCATTGTTGATAGTAATATAGTGGATAACCAACAACATGTATCAATATTTGGATTATTTAGAAAATGTCATGTGATGGAATCATGTTCTGTATTCTGTGATCCTACTTACCTTAATGGCATGCTCAGTATTACCACACTAGTTATCGTGATTGGACCTGTATATTGTTGCCAGATGCCTTGCTGATGACCCCTATTAAACCTCTTTAACGACTATTGTATCCAGTAAAAACACTGATGTTCATAGTACAGCTTATTAGTGTTGAACAAGTAAACTAGAAATAGAGGATTTTCTGATGTCACCTCTAGCACTTGCTTTTCATCTCACCCATCAAAGTGTTCCAGTCACTGTGTCCATTCCAAATGCACAAAAAATGATTGTTCCACTGCACAAATTTGCTTTTCATTTCAGAGCCCTTGGGGCACTCAGAATGTTACAGCATCCCCATGCTCCTTGGCAGATGTAATGAGTGAACAGCTGGCCAAGCAACTACATGAGGAATCAAACTCCCCTGGCTGCTCTGTGTGAGTCCCCTGACCTTTTGTTCAAGTTTTTTGGCAACAAAAACTGATTTAGCTTGCATGGAGCCTATATATGTACATTTATGGTACATTTATGTTTGTGTCATAAGTATAAGCATCTGTGAATCTGTGAAAACACAACCTTTTTTATAGTTTGATGAACGATGTAATCCACAATAAATTGTTTTTCCTGGGATTGTTTTAGTTTTTATTGTAGGTTGAGTGGCTGAAGCATTCTGATATGTGGATTTGATTTTTTTAAATTAATTAATTAATTTTTTTTATTTTGCTTTTACTTTTCATTTTTAATTTACTTTTAGTGTGGACCTAGATCTGGCTGACTTACCCCAGGACCCTGATACATCCAGTGATCTGATGCTGGCGCAGATGCTTCAGATGGAGTTTGATAGGGAGTTTGACACACAGCTGCGCAGAGAAGAAAAGAAATTTAATGGCGAGAGCAAAGGTAAACAGATTCAGACAGACTGTTCAGGAGTAATAAATTTTTTTTGTTTTTTTTACCCAAAGGAGAACAGTTGTTATTGTTAGAGGCACACAACTTGTCCCGTAGTCCTAGAATTGCATTGAAGGTACAGAGTACTTAGTTTCTCCACTGTTCATATTTGTTACTGCAAAAAAGACTGTTTAAAGTCTGTTTAAATGTGTAAATATTTACATTTAATGCTGAATCGGCAGAAACTTGCAACATCTTATTCTCATTTACAGTCTCCATTTCCTTTGAGAACTATCGCAAGGTTCATCCATTTGAGGATAGTGACAGCTCTGAGGATGAAGTAGACTGGCAAGACACACGCCATGACCCCTATCGACTTGGTGAGTGGTAAAAGTGAATTTCTGTTTCTTTTCTTTTCTTTCTTTTTTTTTAAAAACTATTTGTCACTATAAAAAAAAAAATGACAAAAATCACTAACGTAGTGATCTAATTGGCACACAACTGTGATGTGTTTGTTATATGTCTATCTTATGTCTATTTTAGCTAGAAAGAGAGTAGAAACGGAAACTTGTCACTTTTTGGAAACCAAAACTTGTATTTGTTGCTTAACAGAAAAGCCAACCACTACACCAAAGAAGGGTTTTACAGGGAAAGGCAAGAACATCACCACCAAACATGATGAAGAAGTTTGTGGACGAAAAAACACTGCCCGCATGGACAACGTAAGTCATGTCCCAACTAGCTTTTGAGTACATATTTGTAAATAATATTTGGTGTGTATGAGTGTGTATATGAGTGTGTGTGTATGTGTTTTATTTTTATTTATTACTTTTTATTAATTCATTACTGATTTTTTAAATTATTATTATTATTATTATTTAATTAGATATGTTTCACATTGGAACATATTTTTACTTATACATTTACCTTCCTCTACAGCTCTCATTTTTGCTTGTTCTCTTTCACATCTGCCTTTCTGATGTGAACAAACATAATTATTTGTTCCATGTGTCACAGTTTGCTCCAGAGGTGCATGTAGGTGATGGGATTGGCATGGACCTGAAACTGTCAAATCATGTGTACAATGCTCTGAAACGCCACTGTCAGACAGAGCAGCGACGTGGTGCACGACTGCATGAGAAGAAGGAGCACTCAACTGCTGTGAGTTTAATACTTGCACAAAAAACTAAATTTGTTTTGCCCTGCAAATAATGTTGAAGTTATAAGGAATCATGTACAAAATTCTGACTGTTTCTTTAACTTAAAATTGATATAAACCAATAATGTTAAAAAGGAAATTAAAAAGACGCTAGGTGTAACAGGTTCATGCTAAGGTTCATACTCTTTATGCTTGAAATACAGTGGAGGAAATAAGTATTTGATCCGCTACTGAATTTAAAAGTTTTAATACAAAAAAATAAATGAAACGTCTCAATTTTATGCCAGCTTTATTTTAACGGTGACACATAGAATATCAAAAGAAAAACTGAGAAAATTACATGAAATGAGAAATAAAAAATTAATTTAAATTTCATTGAAGGAAATAAGTATTTGTAATACTTGGTAGCAAAACCCTTGTTGGCAAGCACAGCAGTCAGACGTTTCTTGTAGTTTTTTTTTTAATAAGGTCTGCACTAGTATAGGTCAGGAGTAATTTTGGCCCACTCCTCTCTGCAGATCATCTCCAAATCCTTAAGGTTTTTAGGCATGCATTTGGAAACACAACGTTTCAGCTCTCTCCATAGATTTTCCATGGGATTGAGGTCAGGAGACTGGCTAGGCCATTCCATGACCTTGATATGCTTCTTATGGAGCCACTCCTTTGTTTTCTTGGTTGTATGTTTTGGGTCATTGTCGTGCTGGAAGACCCATCCACGACCCATTTTCAGTGCCCTGGCGGAGGCAAGGAGGTTGTCACCCTGGATTTCGCGATACATGGCCCCATTCATCTTCCTGTCAGTGTGGTGAAGTTGGCCTGTGCCCTTAGAAGAAAAACACCCCCAAAACATAGTACTTCCACTTCCATGCTTGGCGGTGGGGATGGTGTTCTTAGGGTCATATTCTGTATTTTTCTTCCTCCAAACACGTCGAGTTGAGTTGAGGCCAGAGAGCTCAATTTTGGTCTCATCTGACCACAGCACCTTCTCCCAGTCTCTCTCGGAGTCGTCAATATGTTAATTGGCAAACTTGAGGCGGGCCTGGACGTGAGCCTTCTTGAGCAGAGGAACCTGGCGTGCACTGCAGGATTTTAAACCATTACGTCTCAGTGTATTACCAATGGCTTTTTTTTTTTTAGCCGTTCTCATGATCACTGAGGCTCTAGAGGTGATATCTTGCATGGAGCTCCAGGCCTAGGTCGATTGACAGTAATGTTATACTTCTTCCACTTCCGAATAATCGCACCAACAGTTGTCGCCTTCTTATCCAGCTTCTTACTTATGGCTTTGTAGCCCATTCCAGCCTTGTATAGGTCAACAATTTTGTCCCAAATTATTTTTTATTTAAATAATAAATAATCATAGACTGTTTAATTATTTGTCAGAGTACAAACTTTCAAAATCAGTGGGGGATCAAATATTTATTTCCTCCACTGTATATAAATGGTAAATAATACCTTTTTAACAATTTTTTGCTGATTTAATTTATCCAGGAGCAAGCTGTTGATTCCAGGACTAGACTGCTCATGTACAAAATGGTGAATGCAGGAATTCTGGAGAATATTAATGGCTGTATCAGCACTGGGAAAGAGTCTGTGGTGTTTCATGCTGATGGAGGAAGGTAAGTATTTGCCCTAGATTTCAGGGAAATTAAGTAGCTAATGGCTGTTTCCTGTACTGGTTTTTGAAAGCATGAAGAAATGGATTAAATAAACGTCGGACAGATGTTTGAGGGGAAAATGCGTCAATCAGTTTTTGTTCATAAAAGTGCAGGCAGCATGTACCATGGCATTTATTATTCTGTAGTCTTAATATTTCCATTGATTTGTTAAGAGGTTCAAAACTTGTGGGCTTGTGTTAAAAATATGATTAAAATATTATTTTAATAATTGTATTATTTATTATTAGTATCTACAACCTACTTCTCTGTGCTTTTTTAATGTCCAGAGTGCAATTTATAATAAGCAAAACAAGACAGAGAATTCTGTTGTTGGCCAAATGTTTGTTTTTGTTTAGGGTAATGTTAATTTTCTTTTGTCTCCCTATAAAGTGTTTTATATGCGACACATATACACACTTAATCTGTTTTTTTTTGGGAAGACCCTATAGCCATAGTAACGGCCTGATGTGCAAAGTTGATGACTGCACCCTTGTACACTGTGATGAACTTAATGATGCATTGGTTTGGTTTATAAATTTTATACACTTTTGTTTCACCCTAATACAGCTCTAATGTGACTTAATAACTTGATTCAAAGTATTACTTAATTGCCAGGAATTAAGTGTGTTTGAAAAATCACCAAAGTTGCAGGAGTTTGGTTCTTAAGACCAATATTTAGTTTATGGGAATGCAGTTTAAAAGGTTCTGATGAAGATTTCTCATTTGTCCCTTCTAGCTTTGAGGAGATAATCATCCCAAAGGAATGTGTCCTTAAGGTCTACAAGACAACTCTGAACGAATTCAAGAACCGTGACAAGTACATTAAGGATGACTACCGTTTCAAGGACCGCTTCAGCAAGCTGAATCCTCGCAAGATCATCCGTCTGTGGGCTGAAAAGGAGATGCACAACCTAGCAAGGTAATGTTAAAGTACAGAGTAACTGATGTTGGATTAGTATGGTTTTGTTAATTACCCCCATTCGTACTTAAAAAAAAAAAAAAAATTATCAACAAATAATTCCAAAACAGTTATGCTGTGTGTATGTTAGTTTTATGTTCGGTTAGATGCATGTTCTTTTTTGGGCTCCAAAATCTTTCAACTTAACAGACGAGCTCCAGTCCTCACATTTCACAAGATCAAAATGAGAGTGTGTAAAACTGATGGGACTATATATTTTGGTGGTTTTACTCACATTTTCTAATATAAAAAAAATATTTAGCTTGAAGATTCATATAAATTTCCTGTCACTTATTTTGTCCCCTACATTGCTGTCACTAACATTGACTAAAAGACCTTAAGAAAAAGAAAGCAAGTAGCCCTCACCACTTTAACCTGGTGAGCAGATGTATCAGCAGAATATTGTCTCTTTGTATGCTGCTTGTCCTGTTTAAGGCAAACACTGCTGATGTTCACATGTACAGAGAACAAATAATGAAACCTGCTAGACATAGACTCTATGAAGTACAGTAGGTCCTAATTCCTTTAGTACGATGCATGTCTATTTTGTAAGATGTATGATATAGTGTTGAACCGCCCACTCATAAAACCATCCGTAAACATCTGCTCCACTTTGTGCATCTTATCCAAGTCTTAGAGTACAGTTGTTGCTCAGTTAAAGAATGAACTGTTTATTGCAAGTTTTATCTCCACAAGTTATTATACTTGTATAACCTTTGAGATGTTTATCCAGAACATACAGCTATTTTACATTGACTGTTTCACGTTTTCCATCTCTTTCTCTCCCTATCTGTCTGTCGTTCACACAGGATGAAAAAGGCAGGCATTCCATGCCCAGAGGTGGTCGTTCTGAAGAAGCACATCCTTGTGATGTCCTTTATTGGTCAGGACCAGGTGCCTGCTCCTAAGCTGAAGGAAGCAATGCTGAGTTCTGAGGATATGAAGAAGGCATACTACCAAGTTGTACAGGTACACTGACCTTTATGACCATGTTTATTAAAGCTTTACACTGTACCTGTATCACGATTCTTATTTGGAAAAGATGGAGATCTTAAGGACATGGACCTCTGATAAACTGTTTGCACTATGAGAAAACCCTGTAATGTTTACCATGTATGTTTTTATTTAGATTATTCAGATAATTTCTTGATCTGATTCAGCATAGATGATTTAATGCTTTAATGTTTTTGTTGACGCATAACAAGAGTAAGGAGATTGTCAGTGATATCTATGATGGCTGCTTTATACGTTGTGTGATTTTGAGAATCACCACATCTACAGGACAAATGCAGGATGGTTTTCTTTTATCTAGGATATCTTTTTTGCTTTGGATTGTCTGGCCTATGATTTGCGTTGTTTTCATTGATCATCCACTCGCAGGTTGCTGTCTTTCCAGTGACAGGTTGCTTCATGTTAGTCTAAATTAGATGATTAATAAATGTCAGTTGTAGTTATTCTTATAAGTATATTCACTTATAGTGGTGTACAGAAAAAGTGTTGTTGGTAAGCAAATATATCACTATCTGGACTGCTCTCTTGCCTTGTAGATGATGCAGCAACTGTATAAAGAATGTAACCTGGTTCATGCAGACTTGAGTGAATATAATATGCTCTGGCATGATGGACAGGTAGGGGTCCTGGTTTCTAAACTCCTTTCACATTCAACTGTTATCAAAAGTGTTTATATACTGTCTTTTCATTTGTGATGTCACTTGTGTGTAAATCTTGCCTTCATATTTTATATAGGTATGGTTAATTGACGTGAGCCAGTCTGTTGAGCCCACTCATCCTCATGGTCTGGAATTTCTGTTCCGGGACTGCAGAAATGCATCCACAGTAAGTGTTTTTGTTTAATGTAAAAGTGTTACAGTTTTTAAGGAAAGAATCATTGTTTTATAAAACAAAATGTGTAGGATGGGAAAAGTGGTTTTCTGTTGGTTGCTGGTGCTTTCACTATAAAAGTTTGCATTGATTGACAGCGGGGATTATGTAGATGCTCATTTTCCACTTTTCCCAGTTTTTCCAGAAAGCTGGAGTGGCAGAGGCTCTGAATATGTATGAGCTCTTCAACACTGTGACTGGACTCCAAATTAGTTGCGAGAGTGAGTCAGATTTCTTAGCCCAGGTAAGAGTTTCTCTCTGTGTGTATGTATATACAGTGTTTATTACATAGGGCTCATCAAATTAATAGTAGTACAGCAAAACATTGTTCATAAAGAAGCAGGAACACAAATGCAAACATTTAAAACTAATTGAAAGATGTAATTGGCAAGAATACAGTTAAGTTAACTGATTAAAACTGTGTTCTTGCAGATTGAAGCACTGGAGAAGATGAATGAGGATCACGTACAAAAGCGAAGCAAGAAAGCTTGTACCAATTCTTGTGATGACGGCCCACCTCTGTTAAGTGACGATGATGATTAACAATAAGACACATGACCATTTGAGTAATAAAGGAGAATCAAATCACCGCAATGTGGGATGGTAAAACATGAGCATGTGAGACTGTTGTACAGCATTCTCTGCTCAGTGTTTTCAGAGGCCGGTCTTGTCATCCTTCCACTGTTGCCGCAGCACCCGGGGTTGGCTTCAAATAGCAAATGCAAGACGCTTTTATGTTTATTTCCCATGAGTACAAGGCGCAGTGACATCTGGCATTTGAACACAACCTGTTTTTGAACACCAGGCAGTTTAATACAGGTACTATTCAATTACAAACTTAAACAAGCAAATGAACTACACTAGAACATTTAGGCAGCAACAGTTGATTACTGTTGCCCCAAAATTGTTCTGCAATATTTCTCCCTTTATTATGTAAAATGAAAGTTAGTGTGGACAGAACACTATTTCTGAGAGCCTTTGTTGAAGGTTCTGTCTATGCTAAGTATGCATTTTGATGGAAATAACTTACTTTCTGTGGAATCATTTTAATGTTGAGTTAGGGTGTTCCTGTATCTGTGTGATGCAAATCCAAGTGGAGAAACTTGTGATGCAAATCCAAAATCTAAAAGACAATAAATCAGAAGATTAGCACGTATGTGTGGTGACTGTTTAATTATTATAATAGGCTGAGTAATCCTTTTTAGAGACGGCCTAAATCCGACAAACTTGTATGTTACATGTGGCAAACTGTGACAGTGTGACACTACAATGCCTTTTACTTCATCCATTTATTCATTCATTGTATGTCCCTGTAAGCAGTGGTTGAGGCTGAAATTAATAAACTCAAGTGTCCTCACAGTCAGTGTTGACAATCATTGCATCAAATTCATGCATCATAAACACATGGTGGCTTATAGCAGCAGGTTTCCTACTTTTACTGACCATGTAAAGTAATATTACATTTAACACAATGTTGTTGTTAAGTTTGCATAATCGTGAATATGGGATGCAAGGCCTTGTTGTTGTTGTTGTTGTTGTTGTTGTTGTTGTTGTTGTTGTTGTTGTTGTTAGGAAATAATATTAGGGGCCTACCAAAAAGAACATAGGCATACAGTATATCTGGCAGTATATCTCACTAAAGGAGAACATTTTAGTGTGTTACACTAAACCGTGCGTACTGTGTGACACATCATTACAGTGAAATTATGATGATGATAAAAATAACCTTCGTGACCAAAAACTGTGAGGACATCCCTGCTTGCATTCTGTGCTGGTGGAAGCTATTGCAGGTCTGGTCTGGTGCTCTTTTGCTGGTCACAAAGAAATTAATTTTCCATTCCACCTATGTGTGGATTACTTATAGCCAATCATCTTTTGAACCACCAGGGGATTACGATATGATAAGGTTATTTAAGTGATCAAATACCCGTTAAATTTGAACTCAAACAGGGAGAAGAAAACCACCAAAAAGAATCATTCCCCTGACCTCCCTCTTCAATTCTTACCAGTCTAGAAGAAACAGTTAACTAGAAAACACTAATATTCTACTGGTTTGGTAACTGACTGCTGCTAACTCACTTTGCCAAAGACAAATCGACTAGTTCGGCCATCATTTCCTTAGCTAGTTTGCTAGCTAACTTGCATAACCGGCCACACTTATATTGCAGAAGAGGTCTCCATGTACTAGGATATATATTCTGTTAACTTTTGTTAAATGAAGTATGTTGGATTCCAACTTTAGCTAATGTCTAGAGATCTATGCGAAACATTTGGGGTTGGCTGCCTTCGAGAAAGTGAGGCTTAGCCAGTCCCTATAGTAAATACAGTAGGTGCCATTAGAAGGTTCTAGTTTGAAACTAGTTTGAAGGGAGTAAGAAGAGGAATTAAGCATTTGGAAAAAGAATTTGAAATCTATTGAGTCCTACTCCGGTGACAATATTTGTTAAAGGGCCTGTAATGGAAGCTAGTTTCAGCCATTGACTCAATGGTTAGCTTGTTGGTTTCATGGGGAAAGAAGCCTCCATTTACTAGAATACATATTCTATTAACTTACTTTAAATGAAGTATGTTGGATTCCAGCTTCAGCTTATGCCTAGACATCTATGGGAACCCTTGGTGTAGGAAAGTCTCACTAATGTTTCAGCTCATTCAGCAAGTTGTAATTTGTGGAATGCCCACTAGATGGGCTAAACCTTATAGATCGATAATCGTTTCTTGGGTAGTTAGATGCACTGTTCGTTTGGTGGTCAAATGCACAGTAGAACATAATTTGTGTGCGTCAATGACTTGACTACCTAGACACTTAACACCAGGAATATGAGTCTCAGACACCTTTATATGTATTAGGCAAGCACCGTTAATATACAGTGCCCTCCATAATTATTGGCACCCCTGGTTAAGATGTGTTCTTTAGCTTCTCATAAATTGAGTTTTTTTCAAAATAATATAGGACCACGATGGAAAAAAAGAGTAAAATCCAACCTTTAACTCAAGTGAATTTATTCAGTAGGAAAAAAATCCCACATTAAGAAATAATTGTTTAACATCAAATCATGTGACCCCAAGAAGCTACCATTTGTTGCAATTCTGTAACAGTGAGCCTTGGAGAACTTTTTATTTCTCTTATCATCCTCCTCACTGTGCGTGGTGGCAAAATAAACTTGCGTCCTCGTCCAGGCTTGTTTACCACTGTTCTAGTTGTTTTAAACTTCTTAATAATTCCTCTGACAGTAGATATGGACAGGTGTAGGCGAGTGGCTATTTTCTTGTAGCCATTGCCTGACTTGTGAAGGTCAACACACATCTGCCTTACTTGAATGGTATGTTCCTTTGTCTTTCCCATGTTGAAGAGAAATGGCCTCTGTCACGTCATATTTATACCCCAGGGAAACAGGAAGTTGTGAATTACTAATTAAATGTTCCTACATACTCTGATCAACTTCGTAAACTACTTTAGAAGTGACAGAAATACTTTTATTAAATTTATTTCCTAAGAATTGTTAGGGGTGCCAATAATTGTGGAACAGGTGATTTTATGAAGAATAATTATTTCTTAGTCAGGGATTTTATTTCCACCTTAAAATTCACTCGAGTTAAAGGTTGGATTTTACTCTTTTTTTCCATCGTGGTCCTATATTATTTTGAAAAAAACTCTTTATTTATGAGAGGCTAAAGAACACATCTTAACCAGGGGTGCCAATAATTATGGAGGGCACCGTACATTGTAATTTATTTCTCTTTGTGTTTACACACACACACACACACCCAAAACCAGACATATTCCACTCACATATCAGCCAAGTCAATATACCAGTTCATTGTACTCAACACCAAATTGACTATTAAAGATACCTTGGATGAACATCTCTCTGAGCCCTGCTCTCTGTTTGGAGCCTCCTGTTTCTGAGACCTACCAATCCAGCACCCCCAGAGTTCAAACTCTATTTCATGGTCCTTCGAGCCAGATTAGTAGCAACCTTCGAATCAATCATGGATAAGGAAAACGAAGGCATACATGAACCTTCAATGCATCTACGTATCCAGCGAGAGAGACGTCCTCCAGCCCACCTCAATGCTTTTGAAGTTGAGTACCATCCAAACCCAGTGTCTGTGCCACCCCTACTGACGAGCAGACCTCCATCCCATGAGTCCTTGTCTGGATCTCAATGCAGCCTGGTTGTTCTACAGTCGCAGTGCTAACTGATGTACAACCTGCAGAGTTTGGAGTTGACAGAGTTAAAGCACCAAATGGAAGAAGAGCACATAGCTGAGCAACAATGTCAACTGCTGGATGATCAAGCACGTAAAGCTCTCAATCAGAAAGAAAAATTACTCCGAGAGCAGGAAAGACAGAGTCGCCAGCTAGATGACAAGGCTCGAGCTGTTCATAGAAACAAAGAATATCTTACTCGGTGGTTAGCCCTTGAGAAGCGCTTAAAGGTGAAAGAAATAGAACTTGAAAAGGCATGACTCATTGCAGCCTTTCTGAAAGGTTCAGAGATACAGCCTTCAGAGCACTCTACACTAAATAGGGTTGGCGAAGTGACTTTCCCAGTCCAACACATTCAGTCTTCTGATTCCACAGTTTCAGTTTCATGCTACAAGATGACTCCCATTGACCAAGTACCTCCATCAGTACCTAGACAGCAGTCGTCTCCTGCTCATACTAGATTCATACTAAAATGCCGACTAATGAGACCTCTGATCTTCATATGCAGTCACCATGGTGCCCACCCTTTGCATCTACACGTCTCCCTAGTGTGCCCCAAGGGCAGTCCTTAGTTCCTAGCCAGCCTCCATCTTGTCCGGCACAGCCTCCTAGATGGTACAAGGCTCCAGATCAAACATGCAACCATCAAAGAAACATAACCGGGTTACATGTAAGCCCAGTCACACCCTGTGATGCAAAGCAACCTAAATATGGGACCCAATCTGCATCATCCTACTCCTCAGCCATCATTTCCCCAACATAGGCTGAACACATCAAACCTAAAGCAAGGATTGCCATCAGCACCTAATACTAGCTTGATGGAAAGATGGATACCCAAGCCATCTTTGCCCACCTTCAGCAGTGGTAAAGAATCAGATTTTGCCTTGCCAAAAATGTCACTTAACAAAGACTTTTAAATATCAAGTTCTTCTTGATCACTTGAAACTGCCAAGTGCTTACAGGCTGGCTCAGGCTTATATGTATGACCCTACCCCCTACACTACAGCCCTGTATGCTCTCCAAGTATGGGCAACCATGCCAGCTTGTCCAGAGTGAATTGGGAGCTATCCTGAATGCCCCTTCCATCAGAATAGGGGATACTGAAGGTTTTGAGAACTTTGCACTGTCAGTACATGCCTTGGTTGGCATGCTCCGCTCTTTGGAGGGTGAGAATGGCTATGACTATGGCTATGGCTGAAATGTGGCTGCATGTAGATAGACTACTAAGTAAGCTTCCTGCAAATTATCGTGATGGATTTGTGGAATATTGCTTCAGTCATGGCAAACTGCAGACTGGAACTGATAGAACCTATACCCTTCCTGAGCTTTCTGCCTGGCTCCAGCTGTAATCACAGGCCAAGGGCATCTCAATTCGTGCTGCTGACCTGTTCCACAAGTCGGTTAAAACAGTGAAAAGGAAACAAAGAACTCAGAAGATGACATCCGCTATCTACTATTGTGCCGAAAACAGTGCTTTGAGTGAGCCCACACTATCACCCATTGCAAAGGAAGCCTTCACAAAAGTTAAAGACAAACCTAAACCATAACTGCCCTTACTGTAACACCCGGGAACACTATCTCAGCGTCAGTGCTAAATTCCCTGACCCCCAGCCCGATCTCAGAATGGCTAAAGGACAAAGGCTGCTGGCGCTGTGGAAGAAATCATAAACCAGAGAGTTCTACCCTTAAGAAACATTGTAACATCTGTAAGAAGCAACACCTTACAGTACTGCATGAAGCAAGTCAACGAAAGCCTCGTCAGGTCCTCATGGTCAGTGCCTCACCAGAGAATATATATCTGGATTGTCCGAATCTCCCTCAACGAGTTATGCTGAAAGTGGTCAAAACTGCTCTACACAGCGGTGAGAAATCATTAAATGCCTTTGCAGTATTGGATGACGGTTCGGAGCGAATGATAATCCTTTCCCCTGCTGCCCAGCATCTGGGTCTGAGGAAAGAGCCAGAAACCCTCTCTTTGAGAACCATCCGCCATGATGTCATACAACTGCAAGGATAATCAGTCTCATTTGACATCTCACCTGCTCACAACCCAGACAAGAGATTTAAAATTCATCATGCATTCACTGCGGATGAGCTCATCTATAGACAGAGTTCACCCAGTAGTACTTTTTGGGTCAGATTTCCCTCACCTGCTCATTCCTACCCAGCCAGTCAGAGTCCCGGCGGCCCTGTCGCAGTCTGCACGCCTCTTGGATGGGCTCTACAGGGCCCATCATACTTAGTTCATTTGACTACAAGTGATCAACAATGTCTCTTCACCACAGTCACGTCTCCTGCTTTTGATCTCCTGCGCCATGTAGAAAAACAGTGGCAATTAGACACACTGTCCTATGTTGGAGAGAAAGGTGTTACACGCTCAAAGTTGGATTAGCAAGCTCTGGCTCTGTTGGAACAACACACAGCCCAAGTAGAAGTGGATGGAATAAGGAGAACACCTTTTCTGAGGCGCAAGGACTCACCACTCCTCAAAGCACCCACAACCGCCTGTCTTCCATTACTACGGAGCACAGAGCGCCAAAATTCTAAAAGTGCAAAGCAAGCCTATCAACAAGAAATGGAGAAACTGGAGAAATTAGGTCATGTCCGGAGGTTGTCACCAGAAACTGTCGAGTCTACCACAGAGTCGTGGTTTCTTCCACACCACCAAGTGTATCATAATGGGAACGCAAGGCTGGTGTTTAATTGCTCTTTCCAGTATGGGGCCCAGAGTCTCAATACCACTCTTCTGACTGGTCCAGTCCTGGGGCCCTCCTTGTTGGGAGTTCTACTACGGTTTCGTGAACATACCATTGTGTGGTAGTCGTATTCGCTACTTCGTGCTCAAAGAATCAACTCGATCAGTCAGCCTTAGGAATGTAGAAAAACACTCTTTAATCCTGCAGTGAAATAACGCCGGCGGAAGGTTTCAGAACTGCGTCTGACAAGAACCTTGCCATACGTTGTCATGGTTACATTTTTATATACCACGGATACATGATGAACGTGTGCTACGTGACTTTCACACATTGACCAGGCTGGTCTTTGATGTCCATTTGCCCAAAACGCGCTGCTTTCCATAGCTTTTGGTGTCCTGTGTTGATTGCTGATCTTCTGAGCCCCCTGTGATGAGGCTGGCGTGAAGTTGACAGAACCCGTTGTTTCACAGTAACGAAGTCACCATTTGTCTGCTCCTATTCCCCAAATGGTACCATATGCAAAAACATGTGGTAAAAACAAAACTAATGAAATAGAAAATATAAACCAGAAAAAATTCCCCCATATTCCTACCTTTTTTTTTTAACTACATGTCATTAATGTTGTTCAGAAAACAGGAAATAATCTAGTATGGATCTCATCACAGTAATTGACATCTGACTGTTGTACTTTCATGTATTGCGTACCAGAATTACCCACAACATTTCCGACCCACTGGTGAATCAATGCCCTTGCACATGCCAATGATATTGTACAACAACAAAGCCCGATTCCTAGCATTATTGTTACTGGTATTAATAATAAATTATAATATAATTAAAATATATTAATATACATTTTTTAGCCATTGTTGCCCCCCCATATTCCAAATCAAATCAGTCTGTTAACCAAATTTTGAAAAAACTCGATCCCGCGCTGGGTGATGGCCCAAAAGAGTGTATCATTTGATCCAAAGCATTAATGAAATCATTGATATCCTCTGTCGGATCACATATTATCCTGCCACTCTGATGGTGCTTCTACATCCATAGGTGGAACCACCATAAGGATCTACGGCGCCACCCATTCTTCCTTTTCTCCGCTGCATGTACGGCGCCAGTCAGGACCACACATATACAAATGTAGACCGTCAGTGTCAATGTCAACCACTCAGATCAAGTGTGTGAATGGTCCTGCAGTGGGTACAATGAATCCAGGAATCCCTGGATTTCTACTCGAACAGCATTGGTGTGACATGCAGAACCTGCCAAGGCCCCAATCATCGAGGTGATTTCCACGACTTCCTCCTGAATTCCTTCACCCTGATCCAATCCCCGACCTGTATGGCGTGTATAGAGTTTGACGGCACTGGAAGCGCTGCTCGCACCTGTGTAGTGGAAGACTTCTCTCAATAGATCACAATCACAGGACAATATTTAAATTGTTGGCGAGGAGTTAGTTTGATGAAATCCATCATCAGATGCTCAAATGGACCACTGGGCGGTTGATGTGCACTAAGTGAGGGTGTAATACCCCTGCTAATGTTCATTTGAATACATATTCAAAATCCCAGTTTTGGGTTCCCTCTTGCACTGTGCACGCCAAACTCCCAGTTCCGCCTCTGTGATAGACTGCTGCAGCACAATCATTTTTCTTCGCCCGCTGCTGCGGTCTTGTGGGAACCATCTGAAGTACTACTGTGTTCCCGGACATAGCTGTTTGTTTATCCACCTGATCTGCCAAAGAATTTCGAGTAGAAGATCATCAACATATTTCTCTAGGGTACTTCCCCTAGGTGCGACAAACCCCTCCAAATTATGATGTAATTCCCATGAAAATATATTCAGTGAGTCAGTGTATCCCTGTGGCATCACCGCCCACGTATACCTTTTGCCCTTGAAGATAAATGCAAACCAATATTGACTCTGGGCCTCCATGGGTATACTGAAAAACGCATTTTCCAAGTCAACTACTGAAAAATATGTCGCACTTGGTGGAATTTCGGACAAAATAGTTGCAGGATTAGGTACAATCGGAGTAGCGGGGTATACTGCTTCATTTACCGCTCTCAGATCTTGTACCACTTTTCTTTAAAAACCGCTAATAAAGGGCTATTCACCGGTGAATATATTTTTCCAAAAGGGAATTTATAATTTTAGATAACCCTTCGTCTGCCTCCTTGGACATAGGGTATTGAGCCCTATTTGGTACCTTTTTAACTGGGGATGCCCCTTTTATTGAACCAATATTATATTCATTTTAAGCCCAGAAATTGTTCAACAAAAAAAAGTCAAAAGTCATTAGTCTCAGTCTCGTCATTCTCATTTGGCTGCTCATGTCTTGACCGTGTAACAGAAGACTCATTCATTACCGGAACCCTCCGGACATTCATACTGGGTGAAAAACACTTATCTTTGTTTTCCCAATCTTTAGAATTAAGTAATGTGCCTGACCACACCCCTATGTCTCCCTATTGACCCCCTTTCTTGCCTAAGGCAATGTGTGGTTCACCTGCCTCCCTAAACAACTGTCTCTGTTCCTCACTCAATACTACATGTGCTGCTGCAAACTGATTGTCATAGTACACGTAAGATACTGATACTGTTTCAACTGGTATCTTTTGTGTCCATGACTGTTCATACATATTGTCAAAAACCATCCGGGGAGGAAAATGAAACACCATGTAAAAATGGAGGATTTTCCCATTCAACCTTTAACAGAGCTCCATACAATGTATTAAAGGTTCTCTGCTCTGTCAGATCCCAAGAATATTCTACTAGGCCTAATTTAAATGGAAATAACCCTACACTAGGACTAGTAGCAGAAAAACCTGAATCTGTACATTGTATGTTTAGATTGAAAGCTCCCCATAAGTCTCGTCCTAGTAAATTCACGGGGCAATGTGTGGAGACTATAAAGCGGTGTTTTACTATTTTATCACCCAATTTCACCTTCACAGGATCACAAAAATATTCTGTGAGGGGTAGACCTGAAACGCCCACTGTTAGAATCGTGTCCGTACTAAGGGATACGGGTACTGACCCTTCCCTAAGTACTGAAACGGTTGCACCCGAGTCAACTGAAAACGGAATAGGTTTCCCAGCAATCTCTAAATTTAGAATGGGTTCCTCGCTGGGTTTCAAAGTCATCTTTACAAACTGTGTACATTTTCTCCCACTCTATCCTATTCGGCATGGTCCGGTTCTGTAACTGTGAACTCAGTTCGTTGTTGCTGCTCTGACCCCCTTTACCTATTCTGCTGGTATCGTGTACCTCTTCTGCTGTGTTGCACCCTCTCTGATCTGCACGCTCTAGCTAAATGTCCTGCTTTCCCACAATTAAACATACACGTTCTCCCCTACCTTCAGTCCCGCCTTGTCCTCGTGCTTCAGCATCCCCGCCTTGGCCCCAGTCCGGTAGTACATTAACTGCGCTTGTAACAATGTCTCCTGATGCCGCTTCTTCTTATCCGCCATGTTCTTCTCTGCATGCTTCGCTTGCTAGTCCATTCCGCGTTTGTTAATTTCCAAATGTCATCCGGTCGTTGTAAGTCAGCCACACACCTTTCCACGTTGTTCCTTGGTGGACAAATATCTTTGATCATAGCGTCCATCTCTGCAGTGTCCAATGGTCGATGTACGTACACCACTTCTGGATGTACGCCTTGGTTTGCATTGTTCGGGTTAACAAGTTGTCCGGCTCGTGGATTCGGAAATGGTATCAAGGGAAATTGAGAAACTGTCGGTGGCGGGCTATTCGTGAGTGTCTGTTGTTGAGTGGACAATGCAGCTAGGGGCGGATATAAACCAGTTTGATTCACATCCATCTTTCCCTCCGTGTCTGTCTCCACGGCCTCTTCCCCAGCAAACATCTCAGTGCTTTCACTTGACTCCGCGTCAGACAACCCAATTCCGCTGTGCACTGCTCCAAACTCAGTCTCTCAAGTTTCCGGTTTAACTTGGTGACTTCATCAGTCAAACGGCTGGATTCCGCATAACTCGGCGGATCTGGTGTCCCCCTTCTGCTCCTTCGATGACTTCAGGTGAAGAATCTGGACGAGGCTCTCTCTGAACAGCGGGTTGTACTACCGGAACCGCGGCGGGTGGACCTGGAGGCACAGGGACAAAAATCATTATTCTGTTCATACTTTACATATATCCCCTTTTTCAATCCCACCTCAGCTTTTTCTAACCTCCTTTGGCCTTCTTCTTCCTACTTACAAAACCCTCACCAATCTATAGGGTCTTTATCTTTTCCTTGTAATATTTCTCGTACTTCTGTTAGACGGGAAGTGCTGAGTGTGCCGTTTTGAGGTAATTTGCCCTTAGTCAGTCATGACCACAATTTCATTTGGTTTGTATCAATCTCTTAATAAACCTTTTCCATCTCTATAACAGGACTAGCCCGCTTAGTTTGTTTATTTCCCATTATAAAATAATAAAGTATTACAAATTATAAATTATGAATTATACCTATATACTTTCTTCCCAATAACACCCTTATTTCCTTTTCTAGCATTTACCTATTTACATATATAGCCTATATAGACACCTTTATACTTATTATTATTATTAAGCTGGCTTGTAAAAGCCAACTTACTGTTCTTCGTTTTCTTTTTATCATTATTATTAAGTTGGCTTGTATACCCGAATAGTGTGCTTGTGCTTTTTGAAGCGATCCGATCTACGGTTTTCCGACGGAATCCGATCAACGGCCGTTTTTTTCCCCATAGGGAATGACTAGGATCCCCTTCAACATGTTACAGCTCAGTCCAACCCATGTACTACACAGGCCACACTTCTCAATACACACACACAGCACGCACCACACGTACACCACACACTCTGTACACACCACACACTACACTCACACCACACAAACACTGCACACACCACACACACTCCTGAGCACACCAAACAAACACTACACACTACATTCACACATCAGACAAATACTGTACACACCTCACAGCAGTCACAAACCCCACTCACACCACACTTTACACACACCACACACACACCACACTGCACACACCCCACTCACTCCACACACACTATACACACTGCACCTACATTCCACACACTATAGAAACTCCATCACACCCCACACACTTTGCACACTCTACTCACACCTCACACACTTTACACATCCCACTCACACCACACTGTTCACACACCACACATCCTGTACACACCCCACTCACACCCCACAAACTATACACACTCCACTCACACTATACACTCCACTTACACGCCAAACACTATACACATTTCACTCACGCCCCACACATTGTACAAACCCTATTCACACCACACACACTGTACACACCACACTCACACCCTTAACACACCGTACTCTCACCTCACACACTGTACACACCCCACTGTCACCACACACACTATACACACTGCACCTACATTCCACACACTATAGATACTCCATCACACCCCACACACTTTGCACACTCCACTCACACCTCACACACCCCACTCACACCTCACACACTGTACACACACCACACATGCTGTACACACCCCACTCACTACACACACTCCACTCACACCCCACACATTATACACACCCTATTCACACCACACACAGTGTACACACAGCACTCACACCACACATGCTGTACACACCTCACACACTATACACACCCCACTCAAACCTCCCACACTGTACACACCCCACTCTCACCCCACACACTACAGACACTCCACTCACACCCCACACACTATACACACTCCACTCACACCCCACACACTATACACACTCCACTCACACCCCACACACTATACACACTCCACTCTCACCCCACACACTATAGACACTTTACTCACACCACACACATTATACATGCCCTATTCACACCACACACACTGATCACACCCCACTCTCACCTCACACACTGTACACACCCCACTCTCACCTCACACACTGTACACACCCCACTCTCACCTCACACACTGTACACACCCCACTCACACCACACACACTATACACACTGCACATACTTCCCACACACTATAGATTCTCCATCACACCACACACACTCTACACACTTCACTCACACCCCACACACTATACACACTCCACTCACACCCCACAAACTATACACACCCACTCGCACCACACACTATACACACGGCACCTACATTCCACACACTATAGAAACTCAGTCACACCCCACACACTTTGCACACTCTACTCACACCTCACACACTTTACACACCCCACTCACACACTGTACACACACCACACATGCTGTACACACCCCACTCACTACACACACTCCATTCACACCCCTCACACTATACACTACACTCACAACCCACAAACTATACACACTTAACTCACACCCCACACATTATACACACCCTATTCTCACCACACACAGTGTACACACCACACTCACACCTCACACACTGTACACACCCCACTCTCACCTCACACACTGTACACACTCCAC